>CM021765.1:193430235-193553336 GCA_011076525.1 Nettapus auritus
TTCCTTTCCTTTCCTTTCCTTTCCTTTCCTTTCCTTTCCTCCTGTTCCCTTTCCCTCACTGCTATAGTATCTAAACATCTAAGCTTTCTAATGTTAATTCTGATCTGATTGGCCTCTTCTGAAACAGTTTGTGAGAAATACTATGGATGTGGCACTGTGGAACATCAGCCTAATTCAGGATTACGCTCTTTATTTCTGTAGATTGTGCCAGTTTATAGTCAATTATTCTGTTTTCCAAAGAAGTACATTCACTCTGCTTCTCCAATAGCTTTTGTTCCGTGTCCTTCTAAGCTAGATACTCTTGGTCTTCAGCATTGGGCTGCTTACCTCTATGGCCCGGTTCCCGGAAATAGTTATGCATGTGCCTAATTGTGCACACATGGGTAATCATGCTGAAATCAAGATGTGCAGAATTAAGCAAGTCTAGAAGTATTTCCAGGGTTTGGTCTTTGTTCAACAAACAGGCCTCAGCCTGGCTGAAGCCCACTATGTACTACCAAAATAAAGCTGAATTCAAGAGTAAGTAGCATATTAATTATCAATTGACTTATTTCCTTAAAACAGTTAATTCTATATTTTTAAAAACTACTTTCCATTTTTCCTGCAAATCCAGTTGTCCTTCCTTTCACATTCATTTTTCCTCCTCACTGCACGGCTCCCAGCAGACCCACGCTGCTAGCTGCTTTCGTAACGATTCGAGTTCCTATATTTCTTTTTTCCTACCAACTTTGTGCATTGCCATAATGGTTCCTAGGACAGATTTTGGCCAGTTTTTAAGGAGAGAGAGAGTCACGGTGTTTCAGACCTTCACTTCCAAGTGCAGTATTAAATATAATCCTTATAATTACAGCGCTGCCGCTTGGACCACTGTAGTTCAGGCTGTGTCAATATGTCATCAAAAGCTCTCTTTCTTGGGAGCTGGATCCCGGTCTTGTTGATTGAGTTGAAATCTGATGTCCAGCAGCTGCAAACATACTCTGTCCCCATCCCCCTGCCTCCCTTGCTTTTTTTCCTTTTACCACAAACTCCTCTTGCTTTCCCTCAAAGTCGTGAGTTTACAGTTCAGAGATAATGGCTGATTCCAGGCTAAGTTATTCGGAGCCACCCCTTTGGGGCCGTCTAGACCATCCTGGGAGTTGTGCCCTGCCTGGGGCAACCTGAAGGCACAGTCTGCTCTCGGTGCCCGTTCCAAACCTGAGAGCACAGCATGAGTGCTGTCCCCAGCCCACAGCCCTGGCTGTTGGAGCCCTTCGGATGCTGTGTGTGTCACACCCAGCAGCCAGGGAAGCCGGTAGGCACACCTGGGCTGACATCTGCGAGGCTCCTGTGTGAGCAGGGCTGGGAGCGCTGCAGTGTCTCCCTGCTCGTGGCCTTGGCCGCTCGCCACGCAGACCTCGCTGCTCGTCTGAGCAAAGGCGTCAGGAGGGGGGCGATTCCCAGCAGCAGTTTGTACCTAAAGTTTAGCACACGCTTATTTAGCCCCAGGGGGGCCAGGAGAGGGAAAAAAAAAGCTTTGGAAAAAAATAAAATAAAAATTGGCATCCAGCAGTTGCATAACACGATCCTGTCATTTTGGGTACTTAAAAAACAAAACAAAACCCCAGCATTCATGACCCGAGATATTCAGGTTTTCAAAAGTGCCACTTGCCAATGCACAGTAACTGCTTTTCACAAGGCCTTTCAGTCCATGTATTTACAGGTGGACGAGAATAGCTCCACAGAAGTTAATCCAGTCCGTTGAGTAAACAGTAGGTACTTCTAAAGGTTTCTATATATACCAGCCGTGTGTAAGGCCTCTAACATACATCTGTACCGCACACAATACATCTGAGGGGCCCGGGCAGAGCCAGGATGGCTGCTGAGGTCAATAACCCCCTCACTGCTGCCTTGGATGTGTGTGCGTTCTGCCAAACCGATTGCATTTGGATGGCCGGTGTGTTACTGAAATGGCCCTTTATGTGGTTCCCAGAGCTCTCTCTGAGGACGTACTGTCTGTGCTTGGGTCTCCCAGCCTGTCAGCTAAGCACAGCCTCTTCAGTACAGGTCAGCAGGACCCTTCAGCATGGCCTCACACTGCTTACTGTGGTCACAGGAGTCACACACATCCCCTTTCCCTAGCAAAGTCCTTCCCTGCCCCCCCCCCCTCCTCCACTCCCCAGCCCTATTCGCCATTCCCCCTCGCTTTCACCTGGGTTATCCCCCTCCCTTCTCTCCTTTCATGCTCCTGCCTCTGCTTCGTGATGTTGTTTTCCTAGCGTGGAAGAAAGGGCCAGAGGGCCAGCCTAAGAGAGAGATGCTGAACACATGGCTTCCACATGAGCTCCTCGTCTTCCCTCACGCTGCCTCTCTGGCTGCCTTTCCCTTTGCTTCAGCTGGAGTTCTAATGACCACGAGTCTGCTTTCTCCTTAGGTTTCTAAAGGATGAGCTCAAAGCTCCTGCATCGTTGTCACGACAAGCTTAGAGCAAAAACTCCTGTGAGCTGACAGCACGTTAGTGGGCTCTGTGGCCAGGCACTGCAGGCAGTGGGTACTCGTATACTGGGCATGCAGTTGTGAATGCTCAGGCTGCTGTTCAGGAAAATACTTAATATGCTTAAACTCTTAGTTCAAGTACTGATTGCTGAACGGGGACCCCATATTGGAGAACACATCCCTAATGGCCTGCTTCAACAAGTAATTAGGAGTATACCAAACTTTTAAGAATAGAGGTATGTGCACTGCTTTATGTTCTTAATGCATCACAGTGAATAGGACGGGGTGTTGCGGGCAAGGCAGGAAATGTGGAGGCTCTCCTGGTCATCTCTTAAATTTTGACTCATGCTCTGAGCGTTTCTGAGCCCTAAATACATTTTGGTAGTGATGACGCTTACGTGCCACTGTAACGTTTTGTCACGTACTTGTGTTACGTGCTTATGTGAAGATCATTTAAAGAAATTACAATTAAATGAAGAGCAATTAAATCTTAGAAAGGAAACGTTCATGCAAAGTTAACACTATTTCTCTGTGTTTGATGGTGAGTTGTACCCTTGGATTTCTCTCCTGCATCCAGCATTAGATCAGTGTGGGAGCAGCTTGGAGTCCAAATCTTGTTGGCTTATAACATCTAGGTATCTAATCTTTCCTGTATTGAACCGATACCAGTGGGAACTGGGCACCTAATTAGATTTTTGGATCACGGCCTAAAATCTCTGGAGTGCGTTGGAAAATTTATCCCTAGGAGACTTTGCTTGAGTGAAGAATATAGACGGGAGACTTTTCTCACCAAAAGCAACCGTGTGACATCAGTACCTCAGTGAGTCATCAGTCAGCTCCAGAGGTCAAAGTATTCCTCCTATTTGCCTAAGAAGTAGTTACCTATTTACTTTCTGAAATGTGGTACTAACATGACATTTTGGCTTGCTGTACAGCAAAGGCACTACTTTGAAACGCCTTGTATAAAGACAGGCCTTGTCATTTCTTTAAAAGTTAGAAATGCTAAGGAACAAATGTAAAAGGCCTGCTTCCTTCCTTGCTAGCATGTGTGGTCTAGGAAAAATCCCAAATTGTGCTGGTAGGAGACAGTCCAGTCTCTTTTCTTGCCGATGATGTAAGTACTGCTCCTTCACTGAAGGCTGGGTCATTATTTTATCATTACCTTCTGATCTGTCACCGTTTCTGCTTTTTCTCTATTTTTTTTTCTTACTTGCTGAACATACGCTTTTAAAAATGAAGGCAATCATGTATTTAAAAAGGATTTACCTGCACAGGACTCTAGGCATACCACACACAGGCAGGTCCCCGCCAGGAAATCCAGTGCTAATGCCCAGATTCATTCTCTCGGGCTGTTTCTCACCGATGCTTGGTCCTTGCTGGGCCCTGGGACACCTGGGCTTCCCAGCACATGTGGTAACCATCGGTCTCAGCTTCATGTCAGAGGCCAGCACTATGAGCTGAGGGCAGAAGCAGAGCTGAAGGGCAAAGGAGGAGAGTGGAATTTTGCTGTCAGTACCTGAATGTTTCTCTGTAAAAGAATATGACACGTTAGCAAAGGAAGTTTTAAAATTACTCTGGGAATAGGAAAGCAAATCAGTACAGGGCAGGATAATGATCCTTTCAAGGAGGATTCCTTTTCAAAAAAAAAAAAAAAAAAAGACACTGATCCAATCTGTCCACGTTCCACAGCAGCAGTAAAACAAGCTCCGAGTGGCCCGATCTCCTGTTTTGTGAGCCTTAGTACAAAACATTAACGTGTCTAAAAGCTGTGGCCTTCCTTCTCCTATGACACTTCATCTGCTCAGGTCAGGCTTTTTGATCTCTCTTTCCCCATCAGCTTTTCCTGCCTCCCTACCCTCTGTGTTCTCAGTTTGAACTCCCACTGACACCAACTAGCTGCTCTGGGGGGAGTCCAGAGCCACTGCATGGCATGGAGCTGCCTGCCAGGGCTCAGGGCTCCCGAAACGGGCTGTAAGGGTGTGAGACTGCAGGAGCCATGCACCTGAAAGCAAAACAAAGCTGCCTGTAGCAAGACACAGCTAAGTTCTGTGTGAACAACTGTGCTGGTCAGAGTCTCCCATGAGCCTCTCTTATCTAATCTACCATATCAGTATCCTTACTGCATTTATTATCTTGTTATGAAGGAGTGACAGGAAGGAGATTGGGGTATTGGTAAAAGCACAAGGCAGAGAGGCAAAGCTGAGAGTTAACGCTGAGCAAAGGTTAAAAGAGCTTGACCAGCAGGGCTCTGGGTGTTGCAAACAGCAAACCTTGTCTTTCTGTGTCTCGACGGCGTTGTGTGGTCAGGACCTGGTGGCTCAGCCTGTTTGGGGCCAGGGAGTGTGAGACGCCAGAGCCAGGGAATGAGCTGTTGAAAGGTTTCTTGTGTCTTGGAGGTTTTCTCAGCAAAATGCAAATGCAAGGCCGCAGATGTCAGTAATACCTCTGATAATTCTACTCAGGAGCACTATTAATGCGATTATCTTTCTGAACAAATCCTGTGGTTTCTGCACCCTTGGATTTCACTTGGTTTGCCTGGTGAAAGAGAGATAGAGTTACTGACAGTGTTTGTCTCCACTTAGTTTTACTGGTGGCACCCCTCAGTAGACCATAGTTAGGATACCCCAGTTAATCTGATCTCCCTCCCCCCCCCTTTTTTTTTCGTGTTTGCTTTTGCATCACAGAAACCCTTCCAGCAATTCCTCTTGTTACTGAGGCAAAGGGCTGCCTACTTGCACGGCAGCAGAAACTCAAGTGAGTAAGTTCTGAGAAAGATGCTTCACACAGCAAGTAATTCCCAAACAGCGAGTCAAAGGGGTGACTGCCCTCCTAGGACACAGTGTCAGAAATGAGCAGTAGACCTACGGGAAGCCATGCAGAAAGCTCTCTGCCCTCACAGGTAGGGGATACTGTGGTGTCAAGTCTTTCTGCGGGAGCCAGCACGAGCTACGCAGCAGCAGGCGCAGCGCCTTCCCTGCTCATGACAGGCAGAAGATGTGCTTATTCATGAGCAAGTGGGCTCTAGGGTTGCTGTGGCTAGTGGCAAGGGACACTTTCTGTGCAAGGTGACAGGTCCTGGAGTGGTTGGGTACGAAGCAGAAAGCAAACACGTAGACCTTTGGCTAGGGCAGGACCCTTCGGTTTTGTACTTGAACTCATGATTTTTGGATGAGAGAAAGAAGAGAATCTGTACCAATAGCAACAAGGCTGAAATTTCAGCTGGTTAAAAAGCCATTTGATCTTTGCTCTTGTGGAATCCAATCTGATCTCCAGCTGAGGCATCCCCTTGGGGCTCACATCCTGGTTCATGTCTGCAGCCACCGCCAGTGGCCCGTGGAGGAGAGAGGGAGGAATGTCATGGCTCCCCTTAGGCTCCTGAGCCTACCGACAGGATCTCACCCGCAGCTGAGGCAGATTAACGCAAAGCTCTGTATTACTCTTCCGGGTCTGTAGGATTTGTAGGTTCTGAGGCTGCTGTGGAAGTGCATCACGCAGTTCCCAGAGTCCCAGGAGGGAGTTGAGTGTTGTGGTGTCTGCAGCAGGCACTGTGGCTGTGCTGATGACAGCGGTTCTCAGAAGAGAGAGTGGTCGTGTGTCCACTGAAGAAACAAGAACCTGCACCAAGCCTAAAATGAAATTTTATGTTCTTCAGCTAATGAAAAATCATATGAAAAATAATTTTCTTATCAGAACTCAGCCTGGGTTGACTGGCTTTGTTCAGGTCATCAGTACGTAAACAGAAGATAACCTCTTTTTTTTTTTGCATCCTTGTTCAAGTTAACACACAGAGACTTGTGTGCTAACCGCTGTTTCCACCACCACCAAACTCTAGAGGTCAGAGACCTCTAGAATTAAATTTATGAGCTATCATAGTGTGGGCTGCAGAACCAGCTTTTTTAGGGTAGCAGCTGAGAGACTCATTTCCTCTGTGGATGAGCCACAGAAACGAATGCATAACACACCCTGGCCAGCGGGTTGTATTTTGGCACCTGTGCTGTGCAGATGTCATCCAGCAGCCAGGGTGAAGCAATCTCAAAATGGCACTGGACATATCAGTAGGACCTCATCACACTTCAGGCATCATGCAAAGTAATGCTGATGTCAAGGAGAGTTAAACTCAGCGTTAGATAAGGGTATCCAGCTTGTGGTAGTAGCTGCAGCTCCGACCTGAGCCATGTGTTTGTCTACTTGAAAGCTCACCCTCTTGGTTAAAGCACTTGCTGTCCACATCAGAAAGTCTCTAACTGAGTCTCTTAACCTTCTGAGCAGGTTAATCTGGCAGAGGGCATGCTTTAGAGCAGTTCTGAACTCACTTGGACCGAAACCCATGTAACTGAGGTGCTGCTGGTAATGCTCCAAAATCCTTCCTGCTTGCACCATTTGCCCTGAAGGATGGGCAAATTCACCCACAGGTCATCCTGGACTGAGGCAGCCTTCAAACCTTCTGTACAAGGAACCATAGCCCACAGCGCCTTAGTCACATGCATGCCAGGAAAGAAAGAGGAACAGTGGTGGGATTTTGCTGTGGAGACTGACACCCTCATGTCAGTGGTCCAGGGGAAGGTTTGTACCTTCAGGCAGGCTCACTCTGACACCAGGCATGCTGGAAGCATGTTATTACCTAAGCCTCCACTTAAGCCTCAGTACTTGGTGTATTATTTGCATTTCGAACTTTTTCCAGAGAAATCATTTTTTCAAATGTTATAAAAATAGTTAAATAATTTTGTAAAGCCTTAAAGACTTTTTTTTTTTTTTCTTTTTTTCTTTTTTCTTTTTAATCAGGATTTGAATTGGAAATGGCTGATCTGGGGCCAATTTACCTTCAAAATTCCACTTTGTCCACAAGAAGTGAGTCTGCCTGTGGCATTTCCAGCCTACAAAGCCTTTTACTTTAATGAGACCCTCAAAGCTAAACCAGCAAAAGCATATTCCAAACAAATTATAATATTCCTTAATCCAGGAAAACTATATCCACTCCTGAATTTGTGCTGGTGAGGCTTAATGGCAGCAAACTTCCCATGCTGGTGCCGTCGTACATACTCTCACATTATCCCGTAACAGGGTAGTTTTCCTCGCATGGAGCAGGTTCTTGACATGTCTACGATGGGCTATAAAAGTGTGCCTGTGAACATGCCTTTCAGTCTTTTACAAATTGTAGACCCTCTAAAAGTTCTCCAGTGCAGATGAAGGTTTGCTTATAACTAGTTTAAGCCTCAAGGCCGTTGACTTCCTTTCCAGACTTAGCTTTCACGGACCCTTCAGAAGCAGTCCTCAAACCCTCAAGGGTCTGCAGACCACAGCCTGAAAACCACGAGCCTTCACTTTAAGTAAGACTTCTGGGGCCTTCTGGGCTTCACTTTCTATTGCCTTGCAGCTTGTGAGGTCTTATGTAGCTGTTCAAAGGGAGTAAAACGCTACCAGATGGGGACGGTGGGGTTCAGTCCTGCTCCTGGCCCTTATTTGCACAGGTGGGGAGGATGCCAATGCGAAGCAGCGGCAAGTCAGGCCCCAGCACTGCTACTGCTCCTTCCCTGTGGGGATCACGAGCAGTGCTGGGGACAGTCACGTCCGCAGCATCCTCAGGCTGCTGCCATCCCCTGAAAGCCAGGCCTGGCAGGAGACATGGCAAGGATCAGGCCCTTGGACACTGTGGGGCGATGCATGCCTCAGATCCTTGCTTTGTGATTCTGTTTGCAGCCTGGGCAGGCTCAGCGATGCTCACACATTCTGGTTTTCATGTCTTGTACACGCAGCAACAACATTTTAATTTAAGCAAAAGTACACTGAGTTGTGCTGAGCGTTTTGGTGCTTTTTCCTTTTGATCTCACCTAAAGCTTCGTGCAGAGGGGATCAGGATCCCAGCCCCTGTCTCCTTTCTTGCCCGATAATTAGCCCAGGTCCAGGGGCTGGGTGCAACGCTCTCCTTCTCTGCGCTATGAGGGGAGATGGGCAGGGGCTGCAGCGATTGTTTGCTGTGTTGATGACTGTGGGGTTGCCATGGAAAAGCTGGAGACTTCAGGGGAGTTTGTGTTGTGGTGGGCAGGGAGCCAGCCTGCTCTGACTTATTACAACTGTGCGAGTGAGTGAGCCGTGCAGAACTTTATCCCTCTGTAGCGATTCCAAGGCAGGAACAACAACAAAAAAAAGGACGGGCCTGCTTTAACGAGCAGGAGTGCAGTGCACTTTGCTGAGGCTGATTGCATTAAATACAGGAGATGCAAAAAAATCTTTTGCTATTTTCCATATTTTTTTCCTTTTTTTTTTTTTTTTGGCAGAATGTGTCCGCTCTCTTCTAAGGACTGAATTCAGAGCAGTGCAAATAATGAGATCTCAAGTAATCCTCCTGGAAGCCAACAGGGCTCTTTAATTGGCTGTATCTGTACAGAAAGGAGCATTTAGAGTTCTGCTGAGCCTGAGTCCATTAAAGCCTTTGATCTGTTCCAGAAACAAAAGTGGAAGCAGACTATACTGTTTTCATTATCTATCCTGAATGAAGTGCAAAAAGTAAATACATAGTGTAAACAGGGGAAAAAAATGAATCAAGGCCCAGATCCAGCAAAAAACTATCCTCATACTGAACTTCCCATACGCTGAGTAGTGCCATTATTCCCAGGAGAAGGAATTAATAACAGTGTGTGCCTTTTACAAAGCACTTGCCATGGGCAGATCTCAAAGTAATTTATTCCCTCTGAGCATACAGCAACTAGGTATAGGTTGTCAGGTTATTCTGAAGTATTACAACACAGCTGCATTGTTTTATTTGTTGGAAGTGCGACTTCTCCCTGCAACCTTGGCTGCCATGCCGTGTTCTCGTGTCATGTTCAATTGATCCAGAAGCACAAGCCTCTTCCAGGAGTGTGTTTGAGCAGGTGGGAAATGGCAGGGTTGTGCTCTGGAGTCTTCTTGCTGTCAGGGCTTCTTGACATTGACAAAAAATCATTTTCTATAGCAAATTACTCTTGTGGAAGTAGTTCTCTGATTTTCTCTTTTTAATCAGAATTTCCTACCTAACTGTTCAGTGTTTTAACAGATACATCTAGGAATGTTATTTTAATGTTGTAAACATTCACCATAAATTACCATCTTGCAAAGCTCTGATTTCTGGAAGAGCAGGGTAAAGCAAATGACTTTCTTTAGGATGTGATCAGAGAATACCCAGGGAAACCTTGGCTCCGTGGCAGTCAGTGACAAACGTCTGATGCTTGCAGTCCTCCTGTGATCTTACTCGGGAGGTGAATCCTGCAAAACTTCTGGCAATATGAGACCGCTTCTGAGCAGCAGCCAACAGCATCACCTGTTTACTTTCAAAGGTAAAAAAAATACCAGTGTGTATCGTCACAGCCACTGATGTTAGGCTGGCTGGCATTATTTGGGGATACAGCTGGGAGCTCTAACCAGGAAGCTGGGGACAGATCATGCTGACATGGAAAGTGACAGAAACACCTATTGATTTCACTGGGATCTAGATAAGAGCTAAAGATTAGATACCACCATGGAATCCAGCCATGGTTTGTCTGTGAACCCCTTGCCCTGTGCTGTATCTCATTGTATTTAACAGGATATGTCTTGGGAACTGATTTTCCAGATACTTCAGGAGCTGCGATGTCTCCAAAAGTTTACCACTGCTGCAACGAGAAGTGGACTAACCTGTCCCAAACACAGTGGGACAAAGCAATTGGTGTAAATAAAGCCGTGACAGTTTGCACCAGCAGAGGACTTCCCCAGGAGGTTGGACTGTTGTTGCTTTAAAGCTACCGCCCTGCTCAGAAGGGTTGCTTTTACCCTGCCTTTTTTTTTTTTTTTCTCTTTTGCTTTTCACTGCTAGTTGTTTTGTGATGTTGCTGGTTCAGTACAGAAGTTTGTGTCCTCCACACAGAGGTCTGATAGCTACGTGTTCAGCAACACTCGGCTTAATGAGCTCTGCAACATCTTTAATGTTTCCTCACAGCCTGCTGCGCTTGGGATGCAGTGTGTGATAAAGACCAAAAGTGAGGGACGCAAGAAGTGCATTCACACAGGAAACTGAAACTGCTCTGTCATTCATTCCTGTAGTGCAAATAACCCTTTCTATAACCTCAGCTTCCTGATTCTCGTGTGGCTGGGGCCAGATTTGCCGCTGGTACAAACTGGTACAGCACTACTGATATCAGCTGCAATGCACTGGTTTACCCCGGGAGGTAATTTCTTCCAAGTCTTTTCGGCAACAAAAGTAAGAAAACAACAGATGCAGATGGACCTAAAAGCGGTGAGGTCTTACGAAATAAAGGGATTGTTTTAAGCAGTTGGTGAGCATGAAGGCTGAACTTCTTACTGACACTTGGACCCAGCTGTACCATTGCCTTCCAAGGGAAGAGCTTCTACTGATTGCACAGTGAAAGTATCCACAAATGTGTTTATCCTTAAACTGAACCACATCTTGAAAATGCATATTCTTTTGTGTGCTGCTCCATCCAAAGGACTACTGATGTTTCTTTCCCTGAGAACCTTAACTTTTCTCAGTTTTTCTCCCACTAGCCAGAGAGGAGCTGGCTGGTATGAGCTGCAGCAGCAATTTTCTGAGGTTATGCACGCTGCGGTGGTAGAGAAATTTGGGAAGTCAGCTTCCGGAGCTCCTGTTTTATTTTCATTCCCCAAGGGAGAAATGGTTTTAGCAGCTATTGAGCCAGGCCCAGCTAAGGAAATGTCCAACAGCAGGGCCAGCTCTGTTAGCTTATACCATTTCCAAACCCCAGATACCAGTATCAATGATCCTTGTGTTCTTCTGCAGGTATTGGGGAATGAAAGCTGGCAGGACTGGGGTAAGGTGGGCAGAGGAGTGTACTCCTGTGTGCACTCCTTCCCCTTGGCCCCAGGATGCTGGCTCTGTTTGCATCAGGCTCTCACAACTTGCAGGGCAGCAGCAGAGAGGCAGATGGGGAGAAGCTGTAACCTCGCCTCAAACCTAGCTGCAGCCTCCTCCTGATGGC
This sequence comes from Nettapus auritus, assembly GCA_011076525.1. Taxonomy (NCBI): domain Eukaryota; kingdom Metazoa; phylum Chordata; class Aves; order Anseriformes; family Anatidae; genus Nettapus; species Nettapus auritus. The sequence goes on from CM021765.1 coordinate 193,441,674, forward strand.
TTTTTTAGTAGGCTGTGGTGTATAAAGCTGCTCCTGTACACACTGAAATCTTTTCAGGTTGTCTTGGTGGCGTCTTCTCAGTGATGCCTTACCTTTTGTCAGGCAGCAACACTTCAGGCTAGCCAAGTGAGAAGGAAAGGTCACAATTAGGAGATTAATTACAGCCAAGGGTGGTGGCAGTAGCATGGGCAGCTGTGGAGATGAGGGATGAGGAGACATCCATATTGCTCGACCTCTTCGCCACAGAGCCTTGCTGTGAGCTCCTGCAGTATTTTTTTATTCCCAGGCGGGCAGAAGGTCTGTGGAGGCACAGGCAAAGCGCCTCATGTGGCACATCGACACAGCTGCAGGAGTGTGCCTTCCTTCTCCTGGAGCTGTGGTCTTCTGCCTCCTTGGGATCACCTTTAATGGGGAGGAGACATCAAAGATAAGCTCATGAAGTGGATACCCTGGAAATTCCTGGGGGCCTGGGTACTGCTTTCTGCTGTGGTTGGTTGTTGAGAAGTTTGTCATGAGCCGGCAAAGTGCACTTGCAGCCCAGAAAGCCAGCCGTATCCTGGGCTGCACCAAAAGCAGTGTGCCCAGTAGGTCGAGAGAGGGGCCTGTCCCCCTCTGCTCTGCTCTCCTGAGACCCCACCTGGAACCCTGCATTCAGCTCTGGTTCTCCCGGAACAAAAAGGACATGGAAGTGTTAGAACAAGTCCAGAGGAGGGCCACAAAGATGATCAGAGGGCTGGAGCACCTCTCCTGTGAAGACAGGCTGAGGGCATTGGGGTTGTTCAGCCTGGAGAAGAGAAGGCTCCAGGGAGATCTTAGAGCGGCCTGCCAGTACCTAAAGGCGGCTACAGGAAAGGTGGGGAGGGACTCTTTGTCAGGGGTGTGGTGATAGGACATGGGGGGATGATTTTAAACTAAAAGAGGGTAGGTTTAGATTAGATATAAGGAAGAAATTCTTCACTCAGAGGGTGGTGAGGCCCTGGCACAGGCTGCCCAGAGAAGCTGTGGATGTCCCATCCCTGGAGGTGTTCAAGGCTGGGCTGGATGGGGCTTTGGGCAACCTGGTGTGGTGGGAGGTGTCCCTGCCCATGGCAGGGGGTGGAATTGGTGGGCTTTAAGGTCCCTTCCAACCCAAACTATTCTGTGATTCTATGATTATTTGGTAGCACCGCTGCTTAGAAGTTGGCTCACGTGTGTAACCAAAGTTCTCTCCATCCTGCCACATTCTTTCCTCCTGGTGTTGCAGAGACTGCCGAAGTCCATGAGGGCAGCACCAGGCCTGCACTTCTTTATGCTGTACTGAAACAGACCTGTGGTCCAAAACAGCATATAAGTGCAATCCTAAACTTCATTGATCCAAAAAGGATTTTGAGCTGTGCTAAAAGTTGTGCATGGTTTGGATGAACACGGCCACGCTCCTTTACCTCGAATGAGTGACTTTTTGTTCAGGGCTGACTAGGAGGGGGCAAGGGATGCTGCCTGGGGTGCTGCAGCACACGTGCCCGGGAACACCAGCTGTGGATGCAGATGGACATGGAGCATGAAGGGAGTGAGAGGCGAGAAGAGAAGGAGAAGAGATCTCACCCTTACAGTGCCCTGGGCTTCCCTGGCAAAACTGCAGAGGCCTTAAAAGGAGCCATAGACTAGGTGGAAGCAGCATTAAAAATAATTGCATTATGCTGCTTTGGTAATAACCCTCCTCTTGTTCGTATCTCCATCCGCGCCTCAAGTGCCCTGTAGTAGTTGGGACATGTGAAAGCTAATAAATTCATTTACTGCGAGGGCTGTTTGTTTCAGCCTCAGAACTGAAAGTTCACCTGCAGGTGCAGCGGGGCTGCGCAGAGGAGCAGAATGCAGATTTACAGCTGTTGCGGCTTACTCCACTCTCTGCTACAACAAATCATTTTGTTAGGGAAAGAGGCTCTGCTGTTGGCCAACCAAGACGTGGTCAGGAATTTGAAACGCTGCTTTGTCAGTTTGAAAGAAAACATCGACGGAGATGTCAGGGTGGGTGTTGTTGTTTTTTTACAGATTTAGTGAAATCTGTCATAAATCAGACACCGATTAGAACCGAACAGAATGTGCCGTGTTTTCCCCCATCGTTTGCTATCTTCTTCCTTCGCCATCGTGAGGGTGAATCAAGAGCAGGGTTTTAAAGTGTTCAGCTTCGAAGGCGAGTTATTACTTCCGCCTGTGATCCTGCTTGATTTTCTGAAAATGAGTCAGTCCTTTTCTGCAAGAGTTTGGTGCAGGCTGAGCCTTTTCTCCATGCTTCGCTCTGCAAGACAAAAAAACATATTGCTTCACAGGCAAAGCAAGTCTGCACAATAGAAGACTTCCTTACAACGAGGCTCTGCCAAGTCTGCTCTCAGCCTTGCACGGAGTCATGTTACTCCTCAGCAAGGTCATACAGGCCTAAAATAATCACTGATGTTTATCTTTCCCAGAGGATATTAAGCACCCCCAAACACCAAGGCAAGAAAATCTATGAATCAAAAATAATAATAATAATTAAAAGCAGGGTTTGTATCTCAGCTGTCGGTAGGAGAAGAGCGCTGTGGCTTTGCCTTTTCCCATGAATATTTGGTGATCTCACGTATGTGGGGCTGAGCTACGCCGGCAGTGGGGGAGGAACCGCGTTGCAATGTTTCATTGATGTTACATCTCTCTGTTTACTTCGAAGCAGGCTGTGTGCGTTTCTCATCATTACTGCCGCACCTTGGTGCGTGCTTTTCTTACGCTGCTTTTGTCGTAGGGAGAACCAGAGGGTGGTTTAGGTCTGTAATGTAGCCTGGACACTCACCTATAGGTGCATACCTGGCCGCTAGCTGCATGCCTTGTAGATCTCTGCAAACACCCTCGAGAAGGAGCAAAGCGCTGTCAGCCTGTTTCCGCAGACAGAGGAGGAGGAGGAGGCTTGGGAGGAGCAGGGGCTGGCAAAGCCGTCTCCGCTCCCTGCCCGGCGCCGGTGGCTGTCACACCGCAGCTCCATCACCTCGCCGCTGCCTCGCCGGCTCCCGAGCAGGCTGGAGCAGCTCCAGCCGAGCAGAGAGGCTGCAGGAGGAGCTGGGAGCCAGGAAGAGTAAGCAGGTCTTACTTGCAGACTTGCAGGGGAGAAGCATGAACCTACAACCCTGAGGCCCCCAAATCACAGGGATTTTACCCCATTCAAGGGTGCCTTGTTAACTACTTGCAGTGCAGGAAAGCAAATATCCAGCCTGCAGCCCATAATCCCCTGCTTTTCACGCTGCACATTTGAACACCCATTTATTTCAGCCTTCTCTCCGATGCTGTGTTTTTGAAGCACTCCTCCCGTGCCCACATCCCCGAAATTCAGATTCCCCCCCCCCCCCCCTCAGTCAGCCGGCGAGCGAGAGACATCTTCGTGCCGCTGCTGGTGGAATGAAGCGCATGCAGGGGGATGAAGCGCGCTCCACGCGGGCTCCTCCTATGTTGACAGACCTTGCTGGAGGATCTCTCTCCCACCGGAGGCAGCGGCGGTGCTGGCAGATGCTGTTCGAGCTTCCCACGCAGCGCTGGCAGCGCCTGTGACCTGCCGCCACCGCTCCTCCCTGGCCCCCCTTCCCTCTCCCCTCCGAGCCCAGGCCAGAGTCTATCTTGAGCGGTGAGCGCTCCCCGTGCCAGATTGCGTGGTGGTTTTCTGATGTGAACAGATGGGACTAGGGGGGCAGGCTACATCTGCTCGTTGAATTCTTCCACCTTCGCAATTGTTTGCAAATGGGGGAGAGCTCGGGGAGGCAGAGAAGCTGCGGGTTCGGGCTGAAAATGCTCGTTTTCCTCTAACATGCCCAAGAGTGAACCTGCGCTGCGTAATTAAAAGTTTCAGGCCGACGAGGAAAACACCTGCTGGTGCAAAGAGCTTCCCTTTCTCCCTGCAGAAGCACAGATTCCCTGCTAATGCTTTCTTCAGTCCAACTTTAAAAGGCCCAAGCTATGAAACTTCCTTGGGATGCCATCCCACAGCCTCGTGCATCACAGCATCAGGGTGTCTTTTCCCAGATTCACATTCCTGTTTCAATCTCTCATTGCATTTACGTAACTGATCTTCAGGAGGGCTCCGCTCTCCTTTCTCTGTGTGTACCAGACAAAGGCCAATGCAAATAGCTAAAGGAGGCTAAACACTTTGTGGAAGATGGGCCCTGATTTTTTTGCCTTCTGGATTGTTTTTTATACCCTTTAAACATTTGCAGGTTGTTATCTCTGTTCTCTTATCCCACTTATTTCTTGCCAGACTGTCCATGCAGCTCCTCAGTTTTCCTCATAAATCACCGTTTTCTTGCCTCCTGGCCCCAGTCCTACCTCATGCCGAAAGGAAGTTGGGAGGAGGTGAAAAAAAGGTGGGGTTTGGCCACTTTTCCCCCCTTCTTCATACTGGGCTTGCCAGGGGATGATCAGTCCCCATCCCTCTCACCCTCTCCAGCACAGCATCACCGTAAGGGCTACTCAAAGCCCTCAGGGCTGGAGCTGAGCCCCAGCAAACCCACCACCTGCCAGCACAGCGAAGGGCAGCCCCATTGGCTCATGGATTCCCTCCTGGGATCCCAGCACCGGTGAGATTCAAGCATTTCAGCTCATCCCTTGTGTCCATGCTCACTCTTCTTCCGCCTGTCTGGGTTTGTTGAAGACTGATGCCCTCTGCTTGGTGATGCTGTGCCATGAGTCGAAGTTCTTGGAAGGACAGAGGGAGCTACCTCCTGTAGCAATGAGTGCCAGCTGGCACCCTAAATACCTCTAAGGCTTTGGGTCTCTTAATGTGCCTGTTTGGGGCACTCATTTGCCCATCCTTCATTATTTTCAGACTCTTTTCAGAATCTGCACTTGGACTCCACCTCGCTGGGTTCACATAATCCGAGTAATTATCTTCCACAGGAACGAGGTGCCGGTTTTGTGCCTGAATTAAATTTTGGCTTCTTGCATTTTCTCACTGCGAGTTTATTTCTATTTGAAATATTTCTCTGTTTTCATTGTTCCTTGCGGTTTCTCCCATTCTGTTCACAGTTGGCAATTTCATTCCAGAACTGTTTATTTCTCCTTTCAGGTCATTAATAAGTACTAAATAAAATCTACCTTAATACACTGATTCATGCATTGCCTCGCAGGGCAAAACTCATTATATTTACATAAGCATCAGCCTTTGGTTATGAACCTTCAGCCAGTTTTCAAACCACATCACAGTGGCCCTATTCTGGCATGCTGAATTATTTCTCCTTTTAGATTTTATCCATTGGCAACTGCGTGTTTTTAACAAAAAAGGAAACACTCATTTTAAATCTACGCTGCCTATTATTTGGGTTTCCTTTTCCCTCTAGATGCTTAGCAAATTATGATGTCTTGACATCGTTTTCATTACTTTACTGTGAAGAGCAGCCAGATAGAAAAGATTACGGTTACTACAATCACTCCAGGATCAAAAAGTAGTACTAAGCTTCCTTTCCTTGCTTTTTTTTTTTTTTTTTTTTTTTTTTTTTTCCCTCCCCATTTTAAACTGCCTTTTAGAATATTTTTGAGCAGATTAATAAGTCTGTGACCAAACAGTCCGTGCTTTATGATGCTGGTGAGCAAGGCAGTCAGCCCTGTGGTTGAGCCCAGTGCTAGAGGATTCAGAACAACTGCCTTTCAGTCAAAGCCCAGCTTGGCATTCTCCCGGAGTATTGTGTAAGTTCTCCCTCTCTGGAAAGCAGGACTATCAATATTTTGATCCCCCTGGTGACATGGATTCCAGCTTTAGCCCTATCCGAATCAGTCCTTACGCTTCCCACCTGAGTTGACCATTACATTTGTTCCTAGACCTGAAGTGGACTGACGTGCTGAGGAAGCCAGGGTGATACTCTCATGTGAAATGTGTCCCCTAAGTTCAAAGAGCATCTTTAGAAACTTCCTTGGTAGTGCATATGGACGGCCTTTCAGCTGAGCTCAGTGCGTTATGAGTGGCCAGTCAGCACCCACAGTGGGAAATGTTCTCATGTGGTTATTTGGGCTTCCCAAAAGGGGCAGAGACTACTGATTTCTGTAGAAAACTCCTACAAACATGAGCAAAATACCGAGGACAGCAAAGTTTATAATAACCAGCAGAGGTTATAATAAAAATATCTATGTCTTTTCACAAGGAAAAAACTACGGGCCCATAATTCATACAGCTATGGCCAAGTTCTCATTGGCTTTAGTCAACTCCTGTTAAAAGCTGGCTGGGGACAGCGGTTTTGATGTGGTTTGAGGAGTCCAAGAGGAGACACATGACGCTATAAATGACATTTTAGACATAGTGCTGTTTTCTTGAGCACAGAAACAGTTTGTATCTGAGCTGGATGCAAACCTCACTTTGTTGGTGGTTACAGGCTTGGTTTTCCCTGTGGTTAGGGAGTGACTGGGGGCTTTGAATGGTGATGTAGGAAACGGTCATCTCTCCTTGTTCCTTAAGTAGGCAGGTGCCAATCCTATCATGTAACTGTGTAGGAGGTTTGGCATAAATAAGAACTTTGTCTGCATGCAGCTATTGAGTCCTCCAGTGCCCTCCTCCAACAGGCATCTCAGGCATCTGCAGCAGAGCTGATCTCCCTGGGTTCCTTTAGGGTCTGCGGAGAGGAATAACGACACCTCGGGAAAGATTTGGTCTGTGAACATCCAAAATAGGTCAGAGAAACTGTACCTTAGAAATGCTCACTCTCTTCCACTATGACATTTATTTATGTATTTATTTTTAAAAGGGAGTTGAGCGAATAGCTCCTGCCTAGAGCTCTATAAACAGGTGAAGTATGCCCTGCCCCTCAATGTTTGCTAGAGGAGGAGAAAGGCAAACAAGACCATTTTAGATAGAGGTAAAAGCTTTTGGGATACTTCCATGATACAGGTCCAACAGGCCCTGAGGCATCCCTTGAGGTTTACTCTCCGTACTGACAGCAAGCTCACTTATAGGGCTTGGACCCAACCAGAATACATCCTCCCAAGCCTCGGAGATCTCACCCGCCTGGGCTTGCCCCATGGCTCAGCATGCCAGCAGGCACCGAGACAAGCTCTCTGCCAGGAGAAGGGACAGGAGGTGCCACAGAGCTCTTGGCACTGGAGACCACATGGTATAGAGCTGTGTCTGCACGGCTGCTGGCCATAAGGAAAGGAGGCCACCATGTCTTGGACTCGGGATTTATCCCGGTATCTTGGAATTGGGACGTGAATGTCCTCACATCCCAGTGGCACCTCCAGAAAGGTAGTGAAAGCTTCACAAAAAGAGGTCTCCAGTGTAGTCTTGCTGTAGACAGCCGTGCTGGTCAGCAGTGATGGTTTAATGAAATGAGTTTGATCCATATAAACTTTAATGCACGGGGCAGAGGTTGAAGAATAGGTGCTCTTTATGCACAAGGAGAGCTTGTTTAGAGCCTTTTTAACATCTCAGTGTTTTTCCCTTCCTTACCGGGCTTTTAATGGTAGGAGAAAAGTATCATCCTTGCAGCTCTGCCAGCTCTGTGATTTTATCATGAGCCAGTGTTTGCTATTTTGCTTAAAACCCCAGCTCCTAGAAACAATGGATTATGCGAGAATCTCTCAGCTCTGATTTGAAAATAAAAGACATTTTCTAGTCCTTTTGGTGTCAGAAAACTGGTTGAAACATGACCCCAGTTATATCCTAAGAAATCCAAAACCATATTTGGAATTGATTACGTTTTCTGTGTTGGTTTTGAAGCCAACAGTCTGATTTTTCTTTTGAGGGGGGGCATCTGACTCATGATTTTTGAATGCCTGGGGAGTGGTGCTGTTACACTGGGGATACCACTAGCGTTTGGTCCAACTCTATTGAATGATTTCTGACATAAAGAACTTTAAAGGATTAAAGTGAAGACATGTTTTAAATTTGTAAAAAAGTTCAGGCCAGATCCTTCTCTTAAAAATATACAGATCACGCTCTTATTTTGTTCCTACTGAATAGCAATGGCATTGAGCAGATCCCATTCATAGAATCATAGAATCATAGCATAACCCAAGTTGAAAGGGACCCGTAAGGATCATCGAGTCCAACTCCTGGCACCAAACAGGTCTACCCAAAATTTTAGACCATTCAATCCCTAAAGCCCAACTGTAATCCTTTTTAGTGTGAGCAGAGTACCTGACTTGACTACAACATAGGCTTGACTGAAAGGTCCCATCCTATGAACATACAGCCACTTTAGGGATGGTGCTGAGTTCCTGGGGCTTTCATATTTCACAAGCAGCCCCCTCTGTGCATTTCAGAATTAGGCCATTTCATGACAACTGTGTAAATGCTACTCTCAGGCAGCACAATTCATGGTCATAGTTGGGCAGCACTGCTGGCTGGGGAAAGAGGTATAGCCTGAACTGCTGCCACACGATGCAGTGATTCACATTTACATGGCTTAGCTCTACCTAAGGCTGTGAGCCAAATGTTTGACACCTGCATCTGAAAGTCTCTGGCCAGCCCAAAAGAGACTCTGTGAGTGCAGCGTTTGGGTGGGATGAGGATGGGGCTGAGCGTGTCGTGGTGCATCAGGTGGCAGAAAGCAATACCAGCCTTGAGGGCAGCAAGAACAATTCTTTTTTAGGGCTGCATTTCTCAGTTTCTGGATTTAAACAAATGCAGATGAGAACACCAGAGGACATGGATAATGAACCTGCTCCCTCTGGGAGCCCTGTAACACACACAGTGCCAGCACCTGGTAGATGATGCCATTCACTGTGATGCTTGTGTTTGTCCAGAACACATGGTAGGTCTGGCATTGCCACCATGCATGCAAGCACCACAAAAAAAGTCTTTTATTTATTGGGAACATATCCTCACTTGAGCAAAATCCCTTCCAAATTACCCATAAGACAGAGCTAAGGAGCATTTCTTTGCTGAGAGCTCCACAGGCCTTTCAGATTTATTTGGTGAGCCACGCATTTGTAAAAACACTTCTTGGGTGTTTGCCAGTAATAATGTGAAAAATCACACGTGGGCTATAACGGTTCCAAAGGCCCAATATTCTTTCTCCCAATGTAATCAAGACACTGACTGAGCCCAGGAGCCAAACTGTGTCCCTGATTACTTAATTTGATGGGGTTATGTATATGGCCCTGTAATTAAATGAGGCTGGCAAGACTTGTGCTTGGTATAAAATTCATTACGCTCTCGGAATGATTACACCTAGGGGGAGTTTGAACTATGTGCTCTCCACTCCTGTCCCCGTCTTCATGTACTTCTTTCATTACTTTTACCTTTGTTGCTTTGAATAATAATTACCAGACGTTAATAACCAAGAGGCACAAATTAGGAGCACGACTGCCTGATCCATAAAGGCAAGATTTGGGACATAGCCCAGGGCAGAAGCAGATCTGCTGGAAATGGATTCCTGAAGACCCTGTGTGATGGATGAGGGTCATGGCATGGTGTGAGGCACTCCTTCCTTCTCTGCACAGGGGTGAGAAGCGAGGTGAGAGTTGGACAGCAGCAGAAGGGCACCCACTGCCCTTGATCAGTGCAGGAGGCTCGTGGGTCTAGAGGCCAGCTGGGCATCTCCCATTTGGGCACCTGACTCCAGGGTGGACTTGAGTCCTGATGGAGCCTTGCGGTGCCAGATTTACATGGACACAGCCAGCGCTGGGGAAACATCCCCTTGAAACACATCCTGTTATACCGTGGGCAAGTTGGGCCTGGCTTCCTCTAGCGGAGTTGCTGATGTTTATTAAGGAATCGGTCATCTTGCACCTTTGCTTTGGTGGGATCATGAATATGCTTCTGCTTTCTCTTACCTATCTGCCTGTTGCATATAGTTACCTAAAACGGTTTCAGATTCATTGATGCCTGAATGCTTGGGTTCAAATTGGCCAGCAAATATAAGAACTGCAGGTTAATGCTAGGCAGATGCAAGTACACATAGGACAGGATCACATGCACTTCTTTTCTTTAGAAAACCAAGAAAAAAAAATCCCTCCCTAGTAAAAGAGGAGGCTGGGGAATACCACAATGTGTTGCAAAAGGAGAGCTTTGTGGTGGGAGCTTCAGGTTCCAGCGTGTGTGAGGGCCTCGTCCTGACTCCCTCCACACACCGTGATCAGAGCGAGCACCAGCGGTGACTCAGCTCCCGCACCGCTCACTGCGGGTACTATCTGTGGTGAGTCTTCCCCACCCCCAGGTTTTTCTTTTTCAATTGCATTTTTTCTCCCTTAGCATTTGGTGTAGTGGGCTACACCAGACACTTGGATGTCGTGTCCTTTTTGGAGCATACCCAAGAATGCTTGAGCACCACATTTTTACCTGATGTGTCTTGAGTAGTCAGCTAGCAAGCACAGTTTCCACATTTGTAGCTGATGGTTGTACTATATTGCTTGAGCACCCTTTCATTTCAGCACCCAAGAAGAAAATAGTGCTCGTGCCTAGGATTGCAGTTAGCCATTTTGGAGACCTGAGTGCAATCAAAGATCCCTGCCACAACTGCTGATTCAGGGCCAATATTTAAGAAGACAAGCCATTGATAAGGACTTAGTGCAGCAAAAGGTATGGTCTTCAGCCCACATTGGGTGCCAGCAGCGAGAAACAAACCATACTGTTTGTTTTCATTGATTTCTGTCACGAGAGGGACACAAAATTTGTGATAGGGATCCTGCAACAACCAGGTAGGTAGGGTAGATAGGCATTGCTTCTAAAGCAGCACAGCCCTCTCCAATTCCCACCACCAAATTCTGTTCTAGCTAGCAGAGTTTTTAAGGATATATTTAAGACTGCTGCGTCAAAATGTGTTGTTGTTTTTTTGCTGAATTGGAGACAGGTCCTTTAAGAGTGCTGTCTTTTTGTGTGAGAGGCATATGCAAAGCTGCAAGTGAGAAATATCTTTCTATTACTATTGTTTTCGGAGAGATTCTGTTCCTCCTCTGACATTTTTGGTAACTAACTGACAATTAGCAGCTGAGGTGTTTACTGTTTATTATGTTGCCTGCTTTTCCTCTCTGTTAAATAAATGATCCAAAGTTACCTTACAGATCACACCTCTTTGTTTGCCGTTGTTGATGGATCGTTTTCTACTCAGAATGGAAATGATTAAATCATATAAGAAAGGATCATGCTTGCTGCTTATTCTCTGGCATCATATATGGAAAAATATTGCAGTTGGTTGAATTGTCTAGTTGAAATTAGCCTTTAAAGGAAAACAAAACAGAACGGAATTGTGCAAGTGGGTTCATTAGGGCTTTATCAGAACAAGGAGTGAGTGGTGAAGAGGGAGAAAAGATGACGGAGTTCATGTTCCTGCAGATTAATTTATCAGTCTTTATGGGTACATGAAAAGAAAATTATGGCTACCTATAAAGGTCTAATTAGGGCATCTAGTGTAAATTCTCTGCAGCTAATCTGGTACAGTTCATAAAAAGCTAACAATAAAAACATAATGATGTGTTGCATTAAATGGGCAATCTTCAGCAAATGGGGCTAAATTAAAAAAGGTCTATTGGAAAAGTAGACTCTTTACAGGCCTTAAACTGAGGATAACTCATTAAATACACAGCATGTTTTGCTGTTTAGCCCAACAGTGACTAATGTACACTAGATGTGCATTCCTGGGAATGTTTCTGGCCTTGGGAGCAAGTCAGAATTTCTGGTAAAACCAGTGCAAGTCACACCATGAGCACTTGGGGAATAGTTTCTTTTTTTAATGTTTCTTCACAGTTCTGAACTTCATTAAGCAGCCCAAGTCCTGCTGGTGAGCATTGCTTGGTGTGAGGAACCCAAACTGGAACAATTCCTGAAACCAGGCCTTTGTATTTGGGCCCGGAGAGCGGGCATTTGAGAACTAGGCAGAGGTATGAGTTAAAAACCTTGCGTAAAGCTTCAGCTCTATCTGAAAGGAGCAATTCATTACTGTAATTTGAGAGTGCAGAAAGTGCACTCTGAAAAGCCATCTCTACAAAGCCTCCAAATGTAAAAGCAGTGTGAACAGAAAGGAAAAGGAGTTTATTTCAGCTGCTGTCAGAAAGATGTTTTTCCTCACTCATTGCTTTGACCAGACCGCAGTTGTCTGGTCTCATGATTGGCTTCCCCTTCTCCCTGCCACCAGTCGTGAGCTGCATATCTCTGCTTCAGGGGCTCCCTGCTCTGTCCCCACCTGCTCTGATTAAGCTGCCCTGACTTGGCCCTCTTGGCCACTACTTGAGTTTTCAAGGAAGCCTCTTTGCAGTTTGGGGAATAATTTTTCATATGCACCTACCTTCAAACCCTCTGGAAAAATGTCATAGGCAGATGCTCAGACACAACTGAACAACCATGAGGGTGAGGATGCTTTGGGGACTTAAGAACCATGAGTACTGGGGCCTCTCTGAAATGCTCTGTGGGACAAGGGGCTGTAGTGCACACCTCCTCCTAGGAAAGCAGTTCAGCTACCTTTGAGAGAAGACAGCTCCATTCCCATGTCCCCAGGCTGGACAGGAAGAGCATGAAAAACTGCAGAGGCTAATCACACCTTACAGGTCATTGTTTCCTTCCCATACCTTTCACTGCATGCACAAATAGTGATCAGCTTGCTGCATAGCATAAGATTAGAGGTGAGTAGATTTTTTTTTTTTTTAAGGTAGTAGAGTTTTGTGCATAAATTAAGCAGATGTTATCCTTTTTACCGTAAAAGAAATAGATTTAGCAATTACATTTACATCCACATGCTAGTAGGCCATTTTAGCAGAGATTCCTGCTTCCCTGGTGTGACTGCCAACAAAGAGAATTTTTAGGTTGCGGACAATTGGTCTAATTGGTTGTAAAATAAACTATTTCAAAGACCTGGCACTCCTCACATGCACCGCTCTTGCTCTAAATGTGTTTGTGATGCATTTGCTGGTAGAGAAAAATGTTGCTGTATGTCTGTGCGCTGGAAAGCTGTAAATTGTTTTTCCTTTCTTTTGTTTCTGTTTATCTGGGTTTGCAAATATTAAGCAGACATAGTTCTCAATATGGACAAATGCACTGCAAAATGCCACTCAGCTGAGGAGATCATAGCTGCTTTTCAATTATTAAAAGCATATGCAGAGGAATAAACTGAACAGCTAATTTCAGAATGAAAGCTTGCAGCAGATGCATAAGCCCTTGTGAGCAGAGGTTTAGGTAACAGAAATGCTGATGCCTTCGAATACATATAGCGAAATCCCCAGAGACAAGGAGGGCTGAAGGTTGGCACAATCATCAAAATAATATCCTGTGTTTTTGGAGAGAGTGCCTGGTAAATGCCACGTAGCCCAGCTCTTCCAGTTACACTGCTGACAAGCATGGAGTTTCTTGTGTGTTTGGACTGGCCTGAAGAGAGAATATGTCCGTACAGGTCGTGACTGAGATGAACTCTGGGTAGTTTGATGAAAAGCGGTTTTTCTCTTCTACATCACATACTCCTGTATGGGCTGGGCCTCTCTCTCTCTCTCTCTCTCTCTCTCTCTCTTTTTTTTTTCTTTCTTTTCTTTTTTAAGCCCAGAGGAAATGCAAATAATTCTGTGAATCTGGCACTTCTGCCAAAATTAAGCTCTGGAAGTAGGGCTGAGATAAGGGAAATGAGAAAAGACATGGCTTCGTTACCACCCTCCACCCCTGCAATTTCTTTTTAACAGCCTCGCTGGGAGAAGGGAGAGGGATGAGCCTTGGTAATCAACCTCAAAGCCAGCACTTCCAGGAGCCCTCACTGGTGTCTGAGAGGCTGTAACTTTGGAATTTCAGCCATCAGTTGGGATGTTCAGAGCAGCTTCGGGGGAGATGTCACGCACCCAGTTCTCTCTGCTCCCTGTGAAAATCGTGGCCTCTAACCCAGGAGAGTCTCACAGCTTCCAGCAAGCAATGAGAGCCCATGGGATGCTTACCTATCCCAGCAGGAGAGGATGCCCAGGCTGTTCCTCTCACTTCAAGGTAGGGTGTGGTGGTTTTACCCACTACATAGGGCTGGACCACGCATTTGGGTGAGGAACCTTCCCCAGCTCTGTACCGAGGAACATGCCGCAGCTTGCTCATCGGTAGTCATGGGGGCCTCTGAGCAAGGACATTGGGTTATTTTGTTGGGTTCGGAGTCAAAATACACAAGTGACCTCCTTCAGCTGTGTGTCAGGATGGACATGTTTGGGTTGGCTGAAGGTGCAGCAATATCTATAAATTTATTTTCTTTTGTCAGTCTGTGTCACAACTTTCGTGTTGTTTAAGTGTGCAGGAGGGTCCTTTTGTGTCTACCAGAGTCATTCGTATGCACTTTTCTCCTCTTGTCCTATCAATTATTTACAAAATTAAAGCAGTTTAAGTACAGCCAAACTTCCAGGATATTCAAATCCTCTGGCACCATCCAATGGATTAAGTATTCCTATACCTTATGAAATAAAGGGAGTCCTGGATCCTTTGTAGTTGACAAGGTAGTGATCTTCCCCTTACGTGCTTCTTGTAGTATGGTTGTTCCCAAACTCATCATCTTCAGGAAATATTTCCAGTGTAGGTTTTAGGGCTTCCTGTAGGGGCAAAGTCCTTCCTTCCTTTTGCTTGTGTGGCTTCATGTGCTGGTGATACATGTCAGAGCAGGAAGGTGCACAGGCCTCTAGAAAGCTGCCCATGCAGGACAATGCTCCTTTCTTTGAGACGGGGCCTCCTGCTTGCTCAGCACTGAGCACACCTGCTCCAGGTAGACCTGGGCTGGAGTCACCTCTTGCTTGGGCTTCAGCCCTTCCAGAGGGGCTTACAAAGCCTTCACCAGTCACCAGGCTACTGCAACCTCAGGGAAGCTACACAACCACCAATGCAAGCCCTAGAGAAAAGATTACTTTGATACATTTTTCTACAAACTTTTCCAGCCCCAGCCAAACACTTAGGCCCAAATGCTGCTCTAAAGGTAATAGAGACAGAATTTCAAGTATGCGAGACAGTATTTTTCTCAAGCAAGTACAATCTTTTCACCTCTCTATCCATCTTTGGATGCCACTTGTACCAGAGATCCGTGGGGGCTTGGAAATCAAAATTGACATGAAATAAATAAATAAATAAATAAATAAATAAATAACAAGAAGGTAATAAAATGGACATCTCTAGGCTCTCTGCAACAGGCGCTTACCTTAGCTGAGATTCAAGCCACCTGCTACCCGGGGTTGGCTTACTCCAGCTCCCCATACGGGCCATGGAGGGAAAGAGGAAAGCCCCTACCACAAGTAGGTTTCTTAGTTTAGACATGATGCCAGGCAAGCAGATTATGTATTGAGCCAGGCAATTTCCGTATACATAAGCCCCTCTTTTGACCTTAGGTACCAAAGCAACAGGGTGCTACATTAGATACCTAGAGGAGGTCGTCTGAGTAGAGCCCAAAATATTTACAAAGAAATGAGTACCTTTGTGATGGGAACATCATGTACAAATACCAGAAGCTGCATTCCTTTCCCAGAGGATCCGCTGGAAGCTGTTGGCTGTGCTGTCCCACTTCCAGGACTGAGCAGGATTTGGGCTGCACAATTCACACCAGACACTGCTGTTCCCAAAGCCAGCTATCCTTCACACAGTGTCGCGTCGCTGTCGTGTTTATACAGGATTCTCCTTTGCTCTCACTTATAGTTCCACATCATCTTCACCAAAGACCATTCCTTCGCAGACCGGAGTTATTCCAGCAAGCCGGGTTTTATTGCCTCACTCACAGATCTCGTGGACAATTATTCACAGGGAAAATATTTATCTTGTTTTTCCCAATCTCATTTCCACACCTGCCAAATCGCCTCACCCTTTTCAACTCCTTCTAATGCCCATGAAGATCCCATTGTATCATTTTGGTCCGTTTTGTCAGCTGAAGAATGTATTGGATTGGGCAGGTCTGGCTTTTTTGCCAGCTATGACAACTTATTTGAATGGCTGCTAGTATCCATGGGGCAATATGATGTTCTGATCTTAAGCAGAATGGCATCGGAGTTCTGGCACAACTCCATCATAGTTAATGTCATTATTAGCAAAAAGATTTACCCCATAATGGCCAACTTCATTTGGTATGTGCAGTGAATTCCTTCATTTGTGATAGCCAGTTCTAATCCTACTAATTCATTTATTCATGTATTTATTTATTTATTTTCAGACCCTGATAGAAAGTGATAAAGTAAAAATTTTAAGCTTGTTCAAAAGTATTTGACCCAATCATGGTTGGACAGAAAAATGTGAGCATTTGAGCAATGTGTTAACATTAGCAATTTAGCTTCAGAAAGCTGGTAGTGAGTAGATGTTGTATTCTTTTCATTATTTGCTTTCTTAAATCTCCTGGATTGCTTTTTTAAGTCGGTCTCATGATTTTGTGGTCCAACTCTTGCATTTTAAACCCTGGGGGTTTACAGTAATATATGTAACAAATTTTACGGCTTATTTTAAAACAAGTTTTATAAACTATGGATCTTAGGCCAGCTGCCAGATATTAGGAATAGATGGTTATTTCTTGATAAAAACTTGCTGTCACTGAAGAAGATTTATGATTGCAACAAGATATGAACTGATAGCTGGGGTTTGAGTCCAGCCCATGCAATAGCAGAATTTATGTGCAGTTTCCTCCTCTTTAATGAGTAGGAATGTGATGCATTCGAACCAGTTGGTGCAAACTGTGCTTGTGGGAGTTACTTATTCGACATGACTGTGACTGGTTATGACCTTCACCTAAGGATTTCAGCTGGAAGAGGCTCCATGGGGGATGAGGCTCCACAGACTAATCTTTGCCGAGTGTCCACTCATTTGCGGTGCTACTGTTTCCGACATACCTGGCTGTGATGCCTTGGGATGCTGAGCCTCCTCGGTACCCACTGACAATGGTGCATGAAAGCACCCCAAACTAGGGCACGTGTTGGCTGGCCTCCGGGCACAAAGCAGTTTGGGTCCTGCGTGGGTTCTCCGGGTGTAGCTGGGAGGGAAAGGAGCTGAGCCAATGAGAGCAGGAATGCCAAAAGAGATCCAGAGGGTAGGTCCAGTGTCCAAGCCCTTGTCCTGGGACAGTGGCACAAAAGTGATGTGGCTGCTGCACAGGGAGGCCAGCCTGAAGAAGAGACCGAATGGGATAAATAAAAGCCTGATGTGAGGTTATGACGTACAAAGTGAATTCACAGGAGGAGCTCATGAAGCAAACCCTGTGAACGAATGTAAGTAAAGCCCTTGACTTCTTTACAGAAAAGATAATTGATGAGTATGTTGAAAATGCCAGGTGAGATAACAAACAACCAAAAAGGGGAGGCGAGCTGGCCCAGGAGCCTGTCCATGACTGGCTGTGCCTTGCCGTTTGCTCAGAGCAAGGCAGCCAAGGAAGCTGAAGGATGACCATCTCTGGAGGGAGTTGCATGAAGGAAAGAAGGCAGTGACCCTGCCTAGGTGACCCACACGGTGTTGAAAGGAAGGCAGGGAGAGCCACCTTTCCTCCATATTCTTGGTTACAGGTTGGTGTGCACCTGGTACACAGGTGATGGCAGGGAGAAGAGCAAGTGGCAGGGAGGGAAAGAAAAAAAGGAACACAAGGAAGAGAAGGGAGGATGGAGAAAGCACAGCCACACGAACAGAATATTTTGTCTTCGGCAGTGTTTGCTGCAGCACTCATTTGCTTGAAGTACAATAGAGAGGAAATCTCTAAGCTGTGTTATAAACACATCTCCCAGTGCTGGTTACACACACACACACACACACACACATGCAGAAAGGGCTCGGGTTTCACTCCTGTGAGTTATTATTGTAGCAGTGCAACCTTGAACTATATTTATAGTCTTGTAAGCTGCCGAATTGCAGACCTGCTCCTTGTTTTTTCCTGGTTGCAGGCGGCGTGGCCTAGAGGGGTGAGCACAGCTGAGACGGGAGGTGGCAGAGCTTGGAGCCTGGCCGCTCGGCCTCTGTGTGGCCATGAGCAAATCCGCGCCTGGCCGTGCCTCAGTTTCCCCACTGCTTACAGCAAAGGATGTTATCACCGAGGCAATTGTGAGCGCTTTATTAGAGCTTCTTGGATTTTGGCGTACCTGTGTTTTCGTGGAGCTCAGCACACCAGGGTCCTGTGTCCACTGGGATTTCTGGAGGGAAAATGTGAAGGCTTGACAGGCTCCACCAGCTTCAGAGTGACACCATATCTGCCTGCTACAGGAAACCTCATATTCTTGCAGAGACAGGCACTAGAGAAGATTAATTATGTTAACATTTTCTTTCCCAGCCATCGGTCATAGGTAGGACAAGGCAAGAAATTGCCCAAGAGGGAAGTAAAGGTCCCAAGGTCCCTGCTGGAGCTGCGGGTGCCCGAGGAGGTGGTGGCAGATACCAGAGCAAGCCCTGGGGTTGGGAGCTGTGCTGGTGAGGCCACCTGCAGCGTTCGCCACTTCTCACTAATCATTTGAAGCCTAAAGTCTTAAAGACCACAACACAGCATGGCTGTAACTCCCAGCTCCCAGGCTGTCCCTTCTATCTCCAGCTCCTTTATCTCTTCTTGATCTCCTCCCTCTAAATATGAAGCCCATGGAAACTGTTCTCCCTATAATCTTATCAGGCTTGTGATGTGAGGATGTGTGATGTTCACACAATTACATTATTACACATGGATATAGTCTGATGATTTTTTTCTTTTTAACCTTTTTTTTTTTAAAACAACAACAACAACAACAACAAAACAATAGCTAATTCTTTTCTTAATTTTCATTCCCGTCAAAGCCTCTGTCACATCCCCAACCTTAGGGGCTGCTCAGAAACAGAGAGCGCTTTCCTTTTTCAGCACATTCCTGTCCTCCGCTGTGTTAAGTCCACGGGCCAAAAGATGATGTGATTCTGGCAGCCCCATTTTCATGTTGAAAGTGTGCATTGTGCTAAGGCTCCTTCCCCCTGGAGTCCTCTTTATGTGCTCCATGAAATGATGAAATCCGGGACTGTAACTCAGCAGCTAATTAGAAGGATGATAACACCTTACCCCAGGGGCTTGCCAGCTCGCCCAGCAGTGGCAGCAGTCTCGCCTTGGAGGACGGTCTCACTTCAGTCTCCAGACCCTCTTGTGCCATGATTCCTCCAAGGGTGTAGGTCTCTCCCCATGGCACATTCCACCCCACAGCTGAGCCCCACAGTCTCCCTCCTGCTCTGAGATCCCTGCAGCAGGCACAGCACATCCCTGAAACAAGCTGTGGTGTTGCATTGCTATGAGAGGGAGGATTTTAGGAGACACAGCCCTCACAGCACTTTACTCAAGTCACGTGAGCTACTGTGGCTCCTTCTAGGTCACATCATATGTTTGAAATCTAGACTTTCACCCAGACTTAGTGAAAACTTCAGAGTTGTCTCTCTCAGGAGTTGAGAAGAGCTTGATGAACATAAGATGAACATAGTGATTTCAAAGCTAGGAGTCCAATAAAACACTTCCCTCCTCTACTACTACTTGTTCTTTTGGGTGAAAAAAAAAAAAAAAAAAAAAGTGCTTTTTGAGTCAATTCCAGATTGTAATTTCTGGGGGTGGGACAGGAGAGTCTGAATCAGAATTCCTGAGCACTCAGCTCTTCCATACTTCTTCATCATCAAAGATCTTACAGTGCTTTTGCTCTTTGCATGAGTTAAATTTCATCACTTCCCCAGGTCAGGAAAGCCTCTGCTGGGTTCATTCACAGTTGAAATGGAGAAAACCTTTAGGTCCAAGCTTTCCAACTTGAATACCACATTAGATACCAAAGTTAGGAAAAAGCATCAAAATGTAGTGGGGTTAGAGTACATTCATCCATCCTTCTACTGTCACAGGAACAAAGCATTACCTGGATTAATTTGGGGTGTAACCAGCACTGTAGCCTGCTGCTGGTCTGTTAACACCAGCCACTTCCTCTGCCCCCATGACAATGTCGATGACAGGCTGAAGGGGGGATTTCTCACAGTACTACGTAGTAGCATCCTCCCTTCTTTCCTTTTTCCTTCCCACTCTGTTGTCCTCTGTGTCCAGGACCATGGCTCCTTGAGATGCCTGTGTGGTGAGGCTGGGGTGTGCTGACCTGCTGATCTTCATGGAGGTGTCAGGACTGCTCGCCGTGGCTGGAGCTCTCCAAAGAGCTGGCTCCAGTTGTGCACCTCTAACTTCCCTGCCTGGACCTGCCCCACCTCAACTGGGAAGAAGCTCAGGTGTCCCCTCAAGGACCAACAATATTTGCCCTCAGAAACTTCAGAGGAGTCACTCTGGGCACACAGGACCAGACACAAACCTTTGGCTGGGGTACAAGACCTCCTGAAAGGGCTGTGTTCTCTTCCTTCAGCACATGTCGTGCAGACAGTGCTGCGCAAACAGGATTTTTGTGAGAGTAGCATAATACAACACAGTATCCTCAATCCACAAGGCTCTGGGTTAAAATCTGCTTTGCCTCTGTATCCTGACAATCTGAGCCGAAAGACTGGCTTAGCTTGTAAATGTGACTTCATAGAAACACAGCAAAAGACAGAGATACCTTAAGCCAGTAAATGCTTCCAGATGGGGGCATTTCTGGTGAACTTTTTACTTCTGCCTCTAAATGAGGCACTGTAAGCGTTTTACAAAGATTGAAAAGATTTGAGCTTGAGAGTTAAGTGTGGATGAGTTCTTTATCCTTTCCTTTCCCTTGTCTTTTCTTTCTTGTGTTTTCTTATCTTTTTCTTTTTCTTTCTCTTTCTTTCTTTTTCTTTCTCTGTCCCTTCCTTCCTTCCCCCTTCCTTTCTCCCTTTTTATTTCATTTTCCTATTTCTCCTTTTTCTCTCTCTTTTCTCTTTCCCTCTCTTCCCCTCTCTCTCCTTTTTTGTAAAACAAGGCAGCTAAGAAAATAGCAGGAAGGACAGAAGAGTGCCTTTTAAAAAAATGTAGCTTAATATATTCCTAGAAGCCTGAAATCAGAGAGAGAACAGGCAAAAGAAGGAGAGCAAGCAAGTTTTGACAGTAATAGAGGAGAGCCAGTGGAACATCTTGAAAGGAACTCCTCTTGTCTTAGGAAATTAAAAAGACATGTGTGTAGCTGCTAAAAAGCCTGAGAAAAGTGTCCGTGGCTCTCAAGTAAGGCAGCTCTGCAGAAGGGAGCTAGGAGTAGCAGTATCCGTGCCTTTAATCTGATCTTGGAAATTATTAGTTCTAAGTATGCTGGAAGGAATTAAGACCAAACAAGGGTTTTTGGTTTAGAATCCGAGTCTTTGATGCTTTATGAAAGTAATTTGATTGCATCAAATGGGTCCCAGGGACAGGAACCTTAGTCCATAAATATCACCGATCCACATCATTAAAAAAAAAAACTCAATCTGCACTTTTTTTTCTTCCCTTCTTTTTGCAGTGCTAATATTCTTTGGACATAAGAGGCCCATAGCTGAATCAGCAGGGAGATTGATTTCTCCCTCTCCCTTTAAACGAGAGAAAGAAGGTCCCTTTGGGTCAGGGTTAAGGGCTTGGAAGGGGCCTAATGGGAAAGTTCACCTCACAGCTGCCAGCAGTATATAGTACCAGGCCCGTGGATAACAACAGGATGTGGGTTTTGAGCACTGTCAGCTCCTTCATGATATATTTCTTTTTAATTTTCTCCTTTTAAAATAATACACGAGCAAAGAACATTCTTTATTATCATAACAAAATCTCTGCTCCAGTGACTCTGAGACGTTCCTAATTGTTTTCAATCTGTCAGGAGCGCTTGCTGTTTGCATTTCTGCAACCACTCAAGAGATTGCTGTAAAGAAAACAAACAAAAAAAAAATGTCCCGGGCTGACTCAGGGGCTGGGTAATGGGTTGCTGCACTTTCACCTCTCACTCACCGCCTGCATCAGGAGCTAAATGGTACCGACTGCTCTGCACCGCTTGAGCTTTGCAACAGCCAATTTGGAGCTGTTGTTGGTGCCTGAAGTCACCAGACACAGTGACAGCCAGCGAGTGGAAAATAAATTCTGGTGGTGGTGGAAGGAGAACACCCCGTTCAACCAAGGGAGGAGATGGAAAGTGGAGGGGAAGAGTGCCTGCAGTGTGTACCAGCATCATACTGCCAGTGCCCTGAATGACAAGCAGCAATGCACTTCCCTGTGAGAAGAACCCCTCTGATCTAACCTTTCACACTGTTTCATAAAGAGTGATCTCATTAATATGAGAGCAGAATGATTTCCGGGAATGGCCTTGTCCCGGCTGGTTGCTATCGAGCCCACAAGAGCAGGCACCAAGCAGTGTCCTCCTGCCTACGTCCCCATCAGGGCTCGCTGTGCCATGGAGGGCAGTACCCAGGGGGCCCAGGGCCCCCCACAGGGCTCTGCTGGCAGGGCTGGGGCGCGTAGGCCATGGGAGGAGCGCCGAGGAACGTTCCCAGCATCATTCCCCATGCGTGTGGGTGTTGCCTCCCACCGTGGAGCCGGCGTCCTGTTATGGTTTCGTATCACAGCATGAGCTGAGGGGTCCCCATTGTAATTAGGGCTGTATGGGATGGGTCCTACCCACCCTGAGGAGCTGCACAATGAAGGTGGGAGAAGGAGCTGCCCTGTATAGCTAGCAGGCTGGGCACTGGAGGCAGCGTTCACACTGCCCATTAGAAGTGCTCAATGTGTGTATCGTGTCTGTCCCTCTCTGCTGGTGGTATATGTGATTGGCTATCTGCAGGCAGGCTAGATGTCTTCTTGAGTTTGGTTATAAGACACGATGGTCATGATAGCGTTATGATGTACCCCGTAGCCGTAGAGAAACCTGAACCCTGGCCTGGTGGATATGGAAGGCAACCAGAAAAAAAAGAGGTGCTGTAGATTAATTCCACTGAGGTTTATTCAGGATGGCCCAGGAAGATGCAGACAGGACCAAGCGCTGAGCTCCTAACTGTGCATTCCACCAAGGCCATCCTCCCGTGGCTCGCTTGGCCATCCGGGCTCCAGATGTCTTTCAGAGGAGAAGGAGCTGAAGAAGAATCAGGGCTGGTTTCGTGTGCATAAACAAAAAGCAGAACCACAGGAACTGCCTATTGGTATGTTTGGAAGTCGCTCATCACCCTGGCATTTCGCGTGCCCTGAGCTGCTGGTGGCTACCAGTACTGAGAAGTCCGCGCTGAGCTCAGGGCTCCAACCACCCCTGAGAAGGGTCTGAGTGAAGAGAGGGTCAGAGCAGAGCACCCAGACCCTGGGGTGAAGGACAGGAAGGAGGGCCTGTGTCAGAAAGGACTTAGCCTGCCAGTTTGGAAGTCATGGCTCCTTTTCTTGCTCTGGCACAGACTCCCTATGGGTTCCTTAGGCACATCCTTCAGGTCTTGTTGGCTCCCTACCTGCCACATAAAATGGGGGTGTCTTACCCTGCCTCATCATACAGTGGAAAAAGATGCTGCATTTCCCATTTTCAGGGCTCTTGTGGTTGCACAAGTATCTTAAAAACTTGGAACAAACCACCTCTGGGAATCCTGCTCTGTCTCAGCACTAGAGAAGGGAGAGAAACCATGAGATTCCAGCTCACCACTGCTGTACAGAGGAGGCCGAGGGGTCTTTTAGGTGGTTTCCCACCTGTTTTGTACCAGCATGAGGAGCTCTGCTACATGCAAGGCAGCAGTCAGGCCCCTGCCTTCCCACAGGAAGCGCTGGGCACAGAGATAAGCTTCTCCACGTTAACACACAGATAACAGCAAATCTCTAGTAACCAGGAACGTGGAGCATGGCAGCCCTGGTAGCTGCAGGCTACATTGTGGCTCTGTCCCATATTTTATGAAGAAGCAGAATTGCCTTCCCCTCTCACCTTCTTGGGAAGGGGGAGACAGATCCTTGGCTCGCTTTGCTTGCCAGGAGGGCTTCTGCTGCTGCTCCCTGTCCTCCCCGCGCTCCCTGGCCGCCTTCGCTCCCTGCAGCAGCTTGCGGAGAACTGCGGAGTGGCCGCGGACAGGAGGGGAGCAAACGATCTCTAGAACAAAACAGAAAGTATGCTCTCATGCAGGCCTCATTAATAATGGAGAGTGAGGGAAAGAAATGCTGAATATAAGTGATATTGCTGGTTGGGAAGGGAGGGAATACACTGCACCGCTGCAAAGAGGCAACAGGAAAGGTGAAGCATTTCAGAGTTCAGATCATTCCCCTGTAAAACAAAATTTAGGGAATTTCTCCATTGCTGCAAGGTGTAGCCAGGCAGCGGGATGATAAATAACACTAATAAATAAACAAAGAAATCCCTCCTGTATTGAAATTTTTATTCTCTCCATCACTTTTCTCGCCTTTCAGCTCAAAATGTCCAATTTTGCCTCTTGCTGCTGCCTCTCCAGAGAATCCAGGCTCCCGCTGCCACGATAACATGCTCCCTCAGGTTAGGTGAACGCGGGCCGTGGAGCGCTGTGCAGTGAGTATGTGCCTCTCGGAGGTATGCTGCCAGCAGTGGCTGGGGCTTAGCAATTAATTCCTTATTCTGGGCCACTGTGCTACTGGCTGGCCCACGGAAAAAAGAGGTGCTTCAGAGCAGCAGGTAACTGCGTGTAGAGAGCACACATTGCTCTGCCCATCGGTGTCTGCCATGGCGTGACATAAAGACCTCTTCAGTTTGCCGTCCGGGCGTTCTTTCTCTTTTATGCTGGCCATTAATCTCAGAAATGCATACGAAATTGATTTCCTTTTTACGACATTGTTTTCAAATGACTCTTCTGTTTTCTGCTTGGTTTTTGGCAAGCTGAGCGGCTTGGGAGCTACAAGGAATACAGTTCAGAGCTTCCCCGAGTGTTTCAGTGCCTGTTGCTTTCTGTGTTTCATTGCTCATGGGTGTACCAAGGAGCCCTCAAAGAACAGGAGCATCAGGCTGGCAAAACATTGCAAGAATTAAATACTTCCAAATCAGAAATGAGATCCTCCTGAGCTTACAGAAGTAGATCCAGGAGCTTGGATCCTAAATCTGCTAGTCCTTTGTGTGTTTTTTTCTTTTTCTTTTTTTAACTACAAAATCCAGAAGGAGAACCCAGAAGAGTCAATCGGTTTAATACGCACAGCGCTTCTGCAGAACAAAGTTCCCAGATAGTAAAACTCCCCCAACAGCTCTCCCTTTGGCTGCAAACAGCGAGCTTACATGCAGGGAGGGGGAAAAATGCAGCCACATTCCTTTCGCACTCCCACTCGCCTCTGAGGTTCTTCCACTTCCTTCCTATGGCTTTTTTTAGAACTGTAGTGTTTTTCTCACGTCCGGCAACAAAGGATGTTTTGTGCTGCTGCCGAGGTTGTTGGTTTCTTTTTCTTCTCTTCTCTTTTTTTTTTTTTTTTTCTTTTTTGTTAACTTCAGATGCTGCTATCGTGTTTGAAAATATCGCTCTTGTTTTGTGTGGGAGCGCAACTTTTTTTTTGGTCTCTGGTACCTTACAAGCATGATCAAATGCTGGGAATATGATAGTTGGTTTAATTCTCCCACCAGAGCTGACATTTGTATTTTCCTGGAATGTCCTTGTTTACTTAGAAAAACCACTGTGTTGCAGCTCCGAAGGTAGAACAAAATCTGGGAGCTTGCAGGGATTTCTCTGCTCTGTTACTGAATGAGCAGTGGCATGCCTCCTGAATTACCATGCTGCAGCTGTGAGCAGAGCATGGTGCATAAAACGTATAGCTCATAAACACCCCGCCCCCCCCCCCCCAAACTCCTGTGGTGTTTCAGTAAAAAAAATTAAATGAGGGAACAAGGAGGTGCTGATCAATCACAGGATCCCAGTCTCTAGGGGCTAGAGCTAACTCTCCCATTTTCTGGTAGTGGAGAAATGCATCCCGGGTTAAAACTCTGGGGTTTGATATATCCTTGTCCCCAGTCACTATATCTGGGTCTTTGTCACAGTAATAAATGGGCCATAGTCACATACATTGACATTACTCACTCTGAGAAGGAAACTCCAACCATCACCCATCGCTGTGTCAGGGACCCTGCATATTGGATATTCCAGCGTTCAGTGTTTCCGATTTATTATAATTTGTAGGCAGCTAGAAAAGGTAGGGGGAAAGCCCAAAGACAGCCTGGAATTGTACCATAAATCTCCAAAAGCTTGAACATAATCTTTAAGCCTACCTTCAGATCCTCAGACAGGGAGCATGAATTACAGATTGTGACCTTTTGCTCAGCAGTGTTGCACAGGTATTGTTACACTGGTGGCTTTGGCTTTTGCAGGAGTTGGTGCACGAGCATCTTGGAGATGGCATTCAGCTCAGGGGAAAAATATAAGGACTGCTATCTCAAGTGCCTGCTTCACCTCAGTAATCAGGGCTAAGCGAAAACGAGAGGCTGTGATTCTCAGCTGTGTGATGTGGGAACTCCTGGGTTGTACTGGTGAGGGTAGAGTGGGGTGCCACGCTGGAGGCACCCTTTATGCTGCATGTAACATAAGAAATATGCATACCCATTTCACTTGCTGGGAGTTTTTCTATATTTCAGAGCAATCCCAATACTGGCATCTAAAACATTGTCAGCAAAATTCAGGATCCTACTGGAACTCTTACTGGAGCTCTTAATCAGAGAGATCTGATTAAGAAAACTATTTGCTTGCTGCTTTCATTGAGTGTCTGGCTTCCTAGGAAGGAGGAATTCTCCCCCATTAGATTGAAGAAGCCTTGCAAGAGCACTGGAGCCCACTCTGGCTGATGTGAGCCCTTGGTTGTGCTCCAAGGCACCACAACGCCATGCAGACAAATGGGGGTACCTGTGCAGAGCCTGGATGTCCCTGTGACCTCCCCACCACTCAACTGTTATCCTATTGCTCATCTGCCACATAATACCAGGCCGAGTGGAGGGAGAAAGGTTGCTTGAGTCACCTTCTGAAAACCACCCTCAATCTCAAAACCAGGCTCCACGAACTTGCACCTCAGTGCTTTAAGATGTTGTTCCTTTTTCCCTGCCCCTGTGCATCCTCCCTTTGCTTCCGGATTATCTCTCTCCAGCTCCCCAGACAGCAATACAACACAGGACGGAAGCATCCTAGCCCAGAACTGAGACTAACACGTGGAGGTTGTTTCATGCTAAGATGCCAGGCAGTGAACTGGGAAGCCCAGGGCACGTTTGCCTGTTTTCTCCTGCCAGTTCTGCTACAAGGGCTGTGACTCCAACAGAGGCGAACGCCTGGGGTGGTAATATCTTAAACAACCACAGCTGTTTACCAAAAGTGAGTCAGTCTGCCACGGGTTTGGCTAACAGGAGCTAGCAAACCTGATTTAACCTCAGCCTTTTCCGTGGTGTAGACACAGCCATTTAGAGAGACGTTTGTGCTCGTGAGCAGCCGGGTAAGGATACCACCCACTGACAGGGGATGTCAGATGTCCCCAGCAAGACCTGGCCGCACCACAAAACCTCATCACCAGAAGCTGCGTGTGTCACTGCAGTGGGGCACGTCATAGGAATCTGATGGAAAGTCCTGGCCAGCTTTGCTGCGACATGAACAGACTCACACCCCTGAGCCATCAGAGAGGGTGGTTTTTCCAGCCCAGTCAGCACCATTTTTTTATGACAAGCCCACTCCACAGAGGGAGGAGGTGGCACCTGGTGACAGCAGCCAATGTGCTGTGGGGCAGCAGCACAGCAAGATCGGCCGCTGAGATCCCACAGCGCTCACAGAAAAACTCGGCGCTGTCGGCACAGCTTGGGAAAACAGCCTGCCAGCCTGTGGTCGACTCTCTGCAGTTCACGAGAAATCGAAAAGCAGGGAAAGCTCACTACTGTTTTAACTTGCAGGACAGAAATACCCATAACTACTTGCCCTTGTAGCGCTTTGAACAAACAGCATCAGGGAGGGAGATGCTGGGTTTGCTGTGGATGGCTTTACCCTGCTGTGCTGCCCTCGGTCAGGCATCGCACCAGCCCTGCTGCTACTTTTACTTCAATGTTGCTGTCTTGCATTTATTTCCATCCCATTAGAAAAAATACAGCTTAAATCTCCATCCCTAGAGGCAGCTGTGATCCTGTTTCAGTAAAGAGAAGCAGGTGCTGCTGCCCCTAAATCTGGCTGGGACCTGCACTGACCGCTGGGACACGTCCCAGTACTCAGAAGGGTGATGCCTTAATGGCCATGAAAGTCTGGCAGAAAGAAAGGAAACACACCTTCTTCACCCCTTCCAGTAAATGGACTTCATAGCAGGAAGGATCCACCTTCCAATGCAGGCAATTACAGGAGGCAGAGCTGCGTCAAGCCCAGCCAAGGTAGCAAGGAGTCTGTGGTGCTCAGTCCCGGACTCAGTGGAGCTGCAGTGAAAGGGAGGTCAGAGGTGTGTGAGCTGTGGCCAACCTGCACAGAGGCTCCGGGGCTCTCTGAGAGGTTGTTAGTGCCAATGCAAAGGGCCGTGACCCCAGGGAACTGTGCTCGGCAGAAAAACGCAGCCCCTGGATCTACCCTGCAAATCCCAAGCAACCTCTGGATAAATTTTGGCTGAAAACTGGCTCTTTCGTGCCCATGATAACTGCACTTGACAGCCAAACAGAGACCCTTTCATATTTAAAAATAGAAAAAGCAATTAATTATCGGAGTCAATATAAGCCCGGAGCTGGCACAGGAGTAGAGCCGTGTCTGTAGCAATATGACTGTAGGAGAGGCCATGCTGGCTTTGGAGCATGCTCACCCATCAGCCCCGGGGGGACCCCCTGGCATTTGGGCACAAAACAGATCCAAGCCACATGGTGGCAGGGTCAACGAGCAGCCGAAAGGGAAGGAGGCCTCCTAACACCCCCCAGAGCTCGATGGAGTCAGGGTTACTTTGTCAAAGCCAGCCTGGCTTCGCATCCGGGCGCGCTCGGACTGAGCAGCTCTCATGTCTCTGATTTCCTCTGCTCCAGCGGCTGCGTGAGGCAGTGCCGGTGAGTCAGAGGCAAGCCTTGGTTTCCTGTCTGGTGGTGCAAACGCCAGCCATGAGGTTACCAAGCAAGCCCTGAGAGTCAGAGCCACGGACTTCTTCTTTCCCACAGCTGGATAACGTGGCTCGGTGGGGGAGAAGCATTGCACACCAAAGCCAGGCTCATCTTTTTCTGTCCTGGGACAGGCTGTGGGGTGAGGTGGTGGTAGGGACTCCTGGCTAGGTGGCACGAAGGGTCTTGGTAGCATTTGGCCCTTGCTGGGCTCTAAGTCATTTGTACATCAGTAAATGCCCCGCAAGACAGCTTTCCTGAGCTTTTTTTTTTTTTCTTTTTTTTTTCTTTTTTTTTTCTAGAAAGCCCAATTCTTGCCATTCGCTTGTGACAAACTGTCTCCTCAGATTAGCCACTCAGTGAGGTAATGAAATTCAGCTGCCTTAGACACTCCATTGTCTGCTGCGAGACACTTGCACACGTCTGAGCCCGCGTTGATGTTCAATGAGCCTAAACCGAGTGGAGAAATGAAAGGAGAAGCAGGTCCCGAGCCTGAGGAGACTGTGGTTAGGGAGCCGGGGCGGTGCTCCGACGAGAGCCGAGCAGAGACCTTTGAAGCGCAGTCTTTGGGCAGCTGCCTGCGCCTAAAGCAAACACCGTGCAGGACTTCCACTTTGCTAACGATAATGAAAGCAGTTCCTGGAATGATTTGCCTGTCCTGACAGCAGCCCATTTTGGTCGAAATATGTACAGATTAAAAACAATGAATGAAAGAGGAACTTGTCAGAGAGGCCTGTTCCTCGGATCGGCTCTTCTCACAGCTTTCTTTCCCTGTCCAAACTGGCCTGTGGATGCACTTTTAGCATCATCAAAAGAATAATTACACGGAGTGGAATCCTCCAAACACAAAAATCGTGTCTGATCCATGAAGGCCATGCTGCCTACCTTCAGAGAGCCCCCATTTGCTCTGCAGACAGCAGCCCCAGGCTGCAGCCGGGGACGGATCCTGCCAGCCCCCACCAACTCCTGCTCAGCTGCTCTCCACCCTACAAACCCGCTCACTTCTGTAGGGCCAGGCCAAGCTGCTGGCAGATGGGAGATCCTTTACTTTTCTGTGTGCTCAGGGGAGAGGGGGGATTTCACTAAAAAGTGACCGTTGCTTGCTTGGTTTATCCTGGAGTGGAAACATTTATATGTGCCACAGAAGCAACAGGTACCCTGGGCCCTAGCAACAGCAAAGGGAGCTCCAGGGTTTCTTATGGGAAATACCACCAGCTCAGACGAGTACTGCAAAGATGCTGTTGGCTGCGTGGTGGCCCTCACTGGATCGTCTTTGTCAGTTTTTCATATCTCCTTCTACATGTGGCTGTAGATTATCTGGGTTGTTTTTGTTAATAGGAGACAGATGGGAATTGGGTGTCAAGTTATGATTCTGAGGCGTAGGAGCTTCATAGCCTTTTTTAAAATGCATGATATTAAAGATCATTTAGAATGAAATTAGTTTCTGGCATTTAACAATTAGTAAGACAAAATAGATACGTGTGCACAATAAAGAGGGCAGAAGGGGGGAATTCTGTGATCTGAACCCCAGGCCAACATAATCACATCTGGCACAAAAGGCCGCATTCTTGCATGCCCTGCATCTCCTGTGTTTGCTCTGGCACCATGTAGCACCCAGTGGATCGCTTTGCCTTGTTCAATCAAGTGATACATGCTGCAGGATCAGTAGGGAAAGAGATATGCTGGCAGTGATATATCTAGGACCTTGGACATGCAACAAATCGGGTTTTGTGGAGCTTACTTTGCTTTGATCTGTTAGTGGAGGGTTCAAAATCAAAAGCAAGAAGGGTTGCTTGGAGTAAGGCACGCACAGTACTAAGATGAGCCTCAGGACTTCTAAACGTAGCTGAAGAACAAGCGTAGTGCAGCTGAAAAGGGTATGCTAAGTCCAGGATCATGTCCTGTTCGGGCCAGGAGTGGATTCTAGACGGAAATGTATGAAAACAGACAAACCCAGCACAGATCTTTTAGCGATGCTATCATTGGGCTGGGAGTTCCTGAACCAGGGACTATCCTTGTATGTAGTCATTCTAACGAAGTTTCCCTCCACAAGTTTATTTAATTGCTTTTCTAACTTTTGGCCTCTGCAACAGCGGATGGCAATGAGTTCCACAGTTTAATTTGCACTGGATGGAAAAGTGCTTACTTTGGTTTGCTCGAAACCTGCTACCTGCTAATTGCATTAAATGTCTTTTTTCTTTTTTTTTTTTTTTTTTTGGACAAAAAAAGGCAGGGTTGGAGATTCCAAACTTGCTTGGTCACAAGACCCATACACATCTGCAGCTGTGTCACCTGCAATATAATTTTATTTGTCTCTTATTGTTGGTTCTAGCTTAAAGTCAAGTTGGAAAGGGCTGGGATTTTTTCTTAAGTATGCATCTGCACTTGGACACCCACCCTATGCCCTTTGGAGGTCAAATAATGCAGAGGGCATGAAAATGGGATGCTTGAGATCCCAGCTTGGGTCAGCTGGAAGAGGAAATTGCAGATCTTCTGTACCTGGTTTTCGGATGCCCTCCAAGTAGCCATTAAAATTCACTACCACTGTTCATGGGCCACCACAGAAATCTTAATGCGACCATGTGGGGATGTGCAGCAAAAGCTCTGACTGAGCTGACAGCAGCTGTCTGCTTATTTACTTACAGAAAATAATTTATGCTCCTACATTCTCTGTCAGCTCTATTTTTTCTTTCTTAATTTATATCCTTGGAGGCGTTCTTTTCTCATGGACGAGGAGGAGAAACTACCCTCCCGATTCAGACCCCAAGGTTGAGCATCCAAAGTTGGCATCTCCCTGCTTGCCCTGCTCATGTCTGGAAGGATTCACTCCCCCGCAGGATTCATGCTGCGTCCAAGAGATGCTTGTAAACCCTGGGAGATTTTTTTTATTGGGACAATAATACCATCAGATTACAGTAGCAAAGAAATTCTCATGTGGAGACATCCAGCAAAGCTGGACTGATATTGTAAAACCATTTTTCACAAGCAAAACAAGTTGTATCAGTAGAAGCATGGCTTTGTCACTGTAGCTCTATCTACCCTAAAACCTGCTGGCTCAGGGCACGGTGGGAGCAGGCTCCTCTGTCCTGTGATCTGGAAGAGAGGGTGGGTAGTGAGGTGCCAAAGTTTGCTCTTGATAATAAGCTATTAAGGATAATAAAATGAAAGTTGGCTGAGAAGACTTCCAGAAGGAACTTGCTATAGTTAGGAGGGATGCAATAAAAGAGCAGATGAGATTAATTTAGGAAAATGTGAAGTGTTGCACATGGGGAGAACTCAACTGTAGATGCCAAGTGATGGACTGCGAGTTAACCATTCCTCTTCAGCAAGGAGATCCTGGAGATGTCATGCCTATGTGAAAACTGCAGCTTCCTGTTTGATAGCAGTGCAAAGCATCTTATGAAGTTACTGGGAAAAGAGAGGAAAAGAGAACCAACCATATGAATTCCCTAGTTTTGCCTTTGCTTCTCAGAAAAAAAAAAAAATGCTAGAAATAAAAAGGTATGGAAGTTACAAGGCTAACCCCAAGAATAAGACCATTTCTAGATGACTGGGGCTCTCCTGTCAGAAAAGGGAGTTATGGAGAGGATATGACAGAGGTGGTGAAACTCCCGAATGCCCAATGGTGAGTGGACAGGAAGCAATTTGGGCTGTTTCTTTCAGTACAAAGCCTATGGGACATCCAACAAGATAAGGCAGTGCCAGGCTGGGGATGGGCAGAAAGACTGCTTGGTGCTCCACGTACACACAGCTAAACTGCGGCACTCCTGGCTGCGTGATGCTCGACGTGCTAAAAATCTGCAAGGTAAAAAGCAATTAACCATAACTAGGGAGAAAAATCCATTGACAGCTACAAAATGCAAACAGTCAAGCTCTGTCTGAGGAGATTCCTAAGCTACAAACTGCCGGCAACTGTTGGAAAATACAAAGGATTTATTCCTATGTGTTTATCCCACTCTTGTCCTCTTCCCTTTGTAACTGCTGGCAGCCTAAGCTGGAGACAGGATGATGTGACCTGTTGGACTGACCCATTGCAGAAATTAAGTTTAGGACAACCCTAATTTACATCACTTTTATTCAGATATAATGGTGGGATCATGAGGTGAAACTACGATAGCAAGGAATCAAAGTAAGACAGGTTCTCCTGCAGGAAAAGTGATCTGCACTTCAAAAGCAATTACATTAAAATCAAAATAAGAAAGCGTACCGTGGAAAATTGAAAATTAAAAAAGCCATTTGAGCATTGGAAAAGCATCATGCAGGCATCCCTCACCAGTTTCTGCTCTCTTCTGTCCGCAGCCAATTTCACGTGTGGTCTTAGCTTTCAGTCACTTGCAAAAATGCCTCACATTTTGAAACTTTGCAAGATGCAAAAGATGTGAAAATTTGCAAACTGGACTGGCTCCTCTTTTTCCAGCTTCTCGGAATGGGGAGGCATAATTCGACTCCATTTTTGCAAGACAGTCATCTGCCCTTAGCATGATTGTTCAGTCCCACAGCATCACCCTCCCAGTGACAGCTGAAAGAAGAGGTGAAGGCTTGGCACACAGTGGGAGTGCTATTGCAGCCAGACCCATGGGTTCTCTCTAACACAGCTGCATCTTCTCTGGCCCTAAACTTTCCATCCTAACCCCTGCACTGGGGTTGTCTGGACAGTACAAATTTGGGGGGCAATTCTTTAGCTTCCCCCCAGCGTGAGTTTCATTGAGACGCCAGGCAGTGGATCGGTACGATACACAGATTTCTTTCAAAACTACAGAAAGTAGGTAATTAATTATTAAGAAGTAATTAGCAAAGAAAGAGGTTTACTTCAAAGTAGGGATTTAAAATTTTGCCAGAATACTGGTGGAGTTTTTGTCTTTCTTTAGAAACTCGAAGTGCGGATAGAGCCAACCATGCATACAAATACCCAGGTGCTGGCTGTGGATTTGGAAGAGTGCTCTGCACGTAAGGACGGCAGGAGGGGGTTGTACAGCTGATCGCTGTCACTTGCACAACCAGACAAATAAAAAGCTCAGATCTGAGACACCGAGCAGCCACAATTATGAGTGCTGGCTCTGGAAAGGGCAAATTAGGCGGGGATGCTCTCGGTTTCTCTCCTAGCCCTCACCACTGTGCCAGGCAGAGCAGCGACACTTTCCTCAGCCCATTGTGGGGAGCGAGGAGCTTCGAGGGACCCCTCCTGCTTCCCCCTGCCCCGGGATGCGGGCTGCCTGGCTGCTCAGCGTCCTCGGAGAGGAAGCAGCTGCCATGTAGGGAGCCGGAGTGATTCTTGGCAGCGCCTGCAGCAAAACATCCCGAACCATCCGGGTCCCGTGGGCAGAGAGGCCGGGGGCAGCGTGAGCATGTTCCCGGGCTGGCGCTTCAGAAGTGCCTCCTTTTGTCAGCTCGAGGTTTTCCAGAATTTCAAAGCGGAAAGAAAGAGAGGGGTACGAGGAAGCTATTAGAGATATATAAAACAAACTCGGAGGGGGG
The DNA here is from genome assembly GCA_011076525.1 of Nettapus auritus. NCBI lineage: Eukaryota > Metazoa > Chordata > Aves > Anseriformes > Anatidae > Nettapus > Nettapus auritus. Next base: position 193,475,889 of record CM021765.1, read on the forward strand.
GGGGCAGCGTGTTTCATTGAGGAACTGTGCACTTAGTTCGAGGGAAGGATCGGTGAATGCTTATTATTTTAACAAAGACTTTTTCTGTCGTGAACAAGAGAAGCAGATGTTTAAAAGACGGACAGGAAGCGGCTGTGACAAATGAAAGGATTTTTGATTGAATTCATGAGCTGTGTTTCCTGCCAGTAATTCATTCAACTCTGGGCTAGATCAAAACATAATATTATGGTTTAATCACCATGCTTTTTAACACAGAGCCAGAATATACAAGCTCTTGGTGCTACAGGTAAAAAAGCCATTAGTACACTTGGCTCGGAGGCTTCTTTTTAATTCATTATTCATCTTTTTCCCTTAAAGCAAATACGTTGTCTATCAGCAAACACCTGAGAGCCTCCTAGAGAGCAGTGTTTGGGAATTTGCACAAGCAGGTGTAGAAAGCGTAAAGCACTTTTGGGGCACGGCGGCTGAAGCATGCTGCGTAGAAGTACAATCCAACTTCTGTTGGAGTCTGAGAAAGCTCGGCTTCCTACCGACTGCAGGGAGTATTAGATCAAGCTGCTTTTCCTTGGGGAAAAAAATAAAATTAAAAAAAAAAAAAAAAAAAAGCCTGGCATGAGGATTTCTCATTCTCGGCACCGTTGTTCAGAGCAGTGTGTGTGCGCTGGGCAAGCATGCGCGTGCGCGCATGTGTTAATTCTGATGTTTTCTGCTTCTCTTCCTTCCTCCTAATGAATTCTATTTGTTTACAGCCTCAAGGAAAGCTTGTCACTAGAAATTTCCTTTTGAGTTTTCAGCTCCGAGATTTCACAACCACAGAGCCATTGCAACACAGTGATAAACAAGCTGAGGGAGGCAACTCTGGAGAATTGAGGCTTCTCTTTTTCACCATTTAGTTAAGTAAATAGCTACCAAATGTGCCGAGAGGTAGAGAACTTTATCCCTATCTGTAACAAGTATTAGCAAAAGTGTTTTGTTTTGATTTGATTTGTTTTGTTTCTCCCAGTCAAACACTTAAGAGTAGGCACAGGAACTGTCAGGAGCAGCTTCTCCTTACACCACTGCCTGTCAGAAATGGTCGGATCCTGACGTGGTACTCCTGGCACACAGCATCCGGCTGCAGGCTGTGTGGCAACAGGAAAAACTGGAAAGAGAGGTGGCAAAATCTGCCTAAAGCTCAGTGTTACAGCTCTGGATTTGCACTTCCCATGGCAAACACGGGACCTGACCAACGCCTAAGAGCAAGAACCAGGACAGAGAACGGCCTCAAGTTGCACCTAGGGAGGTTCAGGTTGGAAATGAGGAGACATTTCTCCTCAGAAAGAGCAGTCAGGCGTTGGGACAGGTTGCCCAGGGAGGTGGTGGTATCAGCGTCCATGGGGGTGTTCAAGGAAAGGTTGGACGTGGTGCTTAGGGACGTGGTTTAGTGGGTGACATTGGTGGTAGGGGGGTGGTTGGACCAGATGATCTTGGAAGGTTTTTCCAACCCTAATGATGTGATGATTCTATGATTCTATGTCCTATACACAGTCACCAGGTGCCCTGCACCCGCCCCCCCCCCCCCCCCCCATAAGATGTCACATCTGCAACGTGGCTGCAGTGTGGGTCCTGTCCCACATCGAGTATCTCCTTTGCAGGTCTTGGTCTTCAGATTAAGCACAGTATGCACAGAGAGCCACTGGGATAACCAGGTAGTCTTTCTCTGCTGCGTTTAATCCATTGTAAAGTTCCTGCAAATTACCCTCTCATTATATATACACACCTGGGGAAGCCTTGCCATCATCATTTCCAGGGTGCTCTGGGATGATGCATATAAAGGCATCTATCTGGAGGGTGCGATGAAATTCTAGGACAAAGAATTTCTTCGGTGAAGAAAAATACAGCTTTGGATCAACCAACGTTTTTTACCAATAATTGTGAAATTTAGCAGGTGGCTTTGGCCATGCAGAGGCAGAAGAGAAATATCCTGACATTTTCCAAATAACTAAAAGTTTGTTTTTTCCAATGGGACTGTAAGTTTGTTTTGCAATTTGTCTCAGCTTTGTAATAATAAAGAACAGGATGAAATAAAAATCCTTCCGAGGAAACAAAAATGTTTATTTTTAAGTTGAGTGAAGGTTTCTTCTGCTTGACCCAAATTGAATAGAATTTTTGCTATTTTGAAGAAGAAGAAAAGGAAGGGCTTTGGACCACCAAAACCAAAAAGAGATGGATAAGAAAGAATTATATATATATATGTATATATTTGCTAATTTATATTTATTTGGTTGTGCAGCATAATTGCTGATATCAGGAAGCATCTGATGCTGAGTGCCCGATCCCTCACCCATGCACAGAAGACACAGCACACATTTAAAGACCTAGACAGCAGACCAGCTGAGCCCAGAGATACAGATAAGGGAACAAAACATACCTTCCGCCCATTTAGTAGTAGAAAACAGAGGATCCCCTCATCTGCCTAACTCACAACCTGATCCTGCATCAGAGCAGCTACAGGAGGTGCAGCAGTCTCTGCTGCCAGCCTGCTGCTTGGGCTCAGACAAATGGTTGGAGTTTTCCAGGCAAGGCAAGGCAAGGCATGTGTTAATCCTGGCCATGGTGTATCTGGGCAGGAGGCTCCCTGCTCCTTTTGTCCCGTGCTGCGTCTTCACTGCCAGCCTTGCGCCCAGTAAGTGGCTGCTCCTTGGTAAACAACATAATCGTTAAATGTCAGCTACTGTTTAGGGTTTAATTGCTTTTGAATTTTAGCGAGCAGCTCCTCATTCATAGCAAATTGGCATCTTGTACATTCAAGGCTGCACTATTAGCTGCACAATAGAGAGGCTGGTTTTCTGTAAATATTGAGATTTGGTAATTATAACCCAGCAGTTATTAACATAGCACAGCAGATAAATGCTTCGGCTGCTGAATCTGCTGTGGGCAAACCTCCTTCCGGTAAGGAGCGTCTTATCAGTGCGTGGAGGAAGGCTCGAGCTGCCATGTTCCATTAACACCACGTTAATGAGCCAAGTGCCCACGCACCACGAGGAAAACATACCCTGAAGTGTAGCAGATGGGCTCAGAAGCCAAAGCCACACAATGGGGAAAACCTAGGAAATCATAGCTGAATTCAATAGAAAACAAAAGCTGGGCAGCTTGGCCCTCCTCATAATAAATATCCTGGAGCAGCAGGCATCCTTGGATCTCGGGTGCAGTCGTGGGCTTTCCATTGACTTCAGGAGGACCTGGGTCTCATCTGGTTGCAGTCAGCATGTCAAAACCAATCCAGAAACCACTGCTGATTGACCGAGCTCTGCGTTGGCATCTCCAGTGAAATCCTTCAGTGGTGCTCACAGAGGACTCGTGAGTCAGTCCTTCGGGTAACTGCGCTGCTAGCCCACAGCAGGCCTGCATGCATCGAGCAGCTTAAAATAAAATAAACAAAAGCAAGCTGACAAATGTGACTGAATCAGTGCAGGGGGGAGCACCGGCGAGTTAGTCGCGTAAATGCTCAACAACTGTCTTGTAGCCAGACATGAATGACATGTCCCCACATGCTGGTGGAAGTGCTGCGGCATCCTTCCCGATAGTGGTGGTGTCAGAGCAGAAAGAGCACTCAGATTTATTTGTTTGCTGGGAGGCAATGGCTATTTGTTTGCAAGGCCTGTTGTTAGCAAGGATGTACATAAACACAACTGAAATTAAGCTAGCTTTTAGTTATATGTCAGGCAGAGCGAATGCATCCCTGAAGTCCTCTGGTGAAGCTGTGTGCAACTACTGTTTTTGGATGCTGTGGTTTATAGGCAGCAGTACGAATATCACCATGAGCATTCCTTATGTTAGCCTGGCAAAACTTCCCCTCTTTCTGTTTGGGAATGCAAAATGATTTCAATATGGGGGAAGATGCTCCTCATTTTCCAGAGTTTTTGATATGGTCTGGAATTTTTGGACAAAATTGCTTGCCTGCAATTTGTACAGGTTTTGGTACAGCCATCATTCGGAAAAGGGTTTTAGTCAAAAATGCTATTTCCAGTCATACGGAGGGACGCATCAGCCCCAGATGCAGGAGATCCAAGGTGCTGGTGTGACTTAACAAGGGGTTGTATATGCCTTTCTTGCCTCTTCTGACGATAGCTGGTTGTGTTTTATGTCCCTGCCCTGGTCACTATGTCAGTGTGCCTGGGGAAAAGGCAACGAAGCCTCTGCACCATGGAGATCCTCAGCCTGTGCCTGCTCAGCAGGGTGAGCAGGCACGTAAAAAGGATTATCAGAAACAGGGTATGGAAGGGGTGAGGGCTCCAACACACATCTGGCCCCACAACAGAGCTCAGCATGGGGCCGGGGTGGCTCAGGAAAGGAAGGCACTTGGCTGGAGTTCACGGTGCGGGGGTTAGTGAGGTGGGAAGGCACCCTCAGACACATGCTTCCAGTTTCCAGTGGCCAAGAAGAGATTTTGGTTCGCAATAACACACAGATGCCTGTATTAAATATATTAAAGTGATAGTTGGCTCTTTGACCTGCATCAAACCTGCCAGAGAGCCACTGTAAGGCTCATTCCCTGTGCTGTTCCAATCCAGGATTTTGGCTGGGGTCATTTCCTGATTAGACAAATTTTTGTTTCCCTCCCTCTGCTACAAAAACAGCTTGTCACCTTTTTCTCATCTGTTTTCATTAGAGAGGGAAAGTAATTGGTACATCTGGGCATTATTGGAGAAATGGCTTGGCTGAAGCCATAATGTGGTAATTAGAAACTAAGCTGAGCCATGCTGGTACACTGCAAATACATTTGCCTCTGAGTACGGGATATCATCGTGTGTCCCTTCAGATGTCTTTTGGGAGAGGGAGGAGAGAGAGGGGCAGCATTAAAAGCCGACCACATCTTGCCTATCCTGGGCATGTGTGGTAAACCTCTAAGCTACAAAAACCCTACCATCATAGCATAGTACGTGCCCCGCTGTAGGACGCACCAACAGCTCATTTTCCAAAGGGCTCGTTTTCCCGGGGATTCAATTATCCTGTGTACAACAACTGCTTCTGGTCTTCTGTAGCTGCAAGAAGACACCAAACCGAAATAGCTCCTTTTCACTGCTTTGGTGGTGCTGCCTGCTAAATAGCAGCACATGGCTGCTGGTACACCACAGAAGCCAGCGACCTAATGCAAAGCCTGATGGCAGGCTCTGGCAGCATCCCATGCCCTCTGATGGAGCAGGGAGGAGAGCACAGGGAACCAGAAACCTCAAAAGGCCGCATGGGTCTGTGTGTATATGTTTTTGTTGTTGTTGTTGTTGCACAGGGCTCCTAGGCACATCTTCACCAAGACCGAGCCCTCCCTCCTGGAGGCAACACCAAACTGTGCCGTGGGTGGTAGAGGGGCTTGGGTCTTTGGTTGCCTCTCTGTATGTCACCGCTGTGCTGTAGGGTTTGAGAGCTATAGAATTTCAGAATAAAGGGGAAGGACAAGCCTTCTGGAGCCGGGCATGTTTCTGGGGTCACTGTGACCTCCAAAACAAATGTCTCAGTCTGAAAGTTTCCGTACGTCCAGCCCCAGCGGCGGGGGCACAGTGCTCCATAGCCAGCAACCCGCGTCCCTTCTGTAGCTCTGTTTCTGTCTTCCCAGCGACACACCACGGGCAGGAAGGGTTTATTCCCAGGGTGAGGCTCATCCTCCACAGCCCATGGTGTGCCAAACCCTGCACTTCCTTCAAATGCCAAAATCTTACCTGTGTATTTTGGGGCAGTGGCAGTTTGTGTTCATACAAAACTCCCTGCCTGCATGAAATTGGCATACCTCTGGTCTGCAGCAAGCAACACATGACCAAAATATTCAGGTAAATTGATATAATGGTCTTATTCTGTACATACAGAAAAATCTGGAATGGGAATAGGGAAATTTACTCACGACAGGGGTGAAAGTGGAATTGGCAGAAGGCAGAAGACAGAGTTGTTGCCAGAGTAGAGCAGGGCAGCGCCGGGGCTGGACCTCTGCAAAGTCCACACCAGTTTAATATCCAGCTTTATTTCCATAGCTACAGACCACCATTTCTATTTCTTTCTTTTTCTCATTTTCCGATCAGGGGAAAAAAAATAATACGTCCTTTTGGGCTTGACTAAAATGGAGCGATCTGTTCATTTAGCTGCTGAGAAGGGAAATTAACTTCATTCTTATCCGTCTACCTTATTAGCACAAATATTGCGTCTGCATTATCCTACCCCACATAAAGCCCTGTACAGTAGAGCCTTTTAATTGTCTGGCTAATTGTTTGGCCTCGGAGCTGTCTATTTCCGATTGTCTAATTCTCATTAGAATGCCAGCTGACACCGAGTCCTCCAAAGCTCCTTTTAGCTGCTTTTAACCACTTCTGGACTAATTTGGTGGTGTTGAAAGCACTTACAGAAAGGCAACCAACAATAAGAAACACAGTGCAAATGTTTCTCTTTTCTAATGCATTCAACATTTTAAATCTTGGCCATAAAAGAGTTTTGATGCTGGTTTAAATGCATGTATCCCTGCAGAGTCACAGCATTGTTGTTGGTGTTCAGAAGCGTGTAAAATACATGGACTGAAAATCTAGTCACAAATGCTTCAGTCCTTGATCTGAAATATCTCCTCCTTAAACCAATGTTGGTTGTGTATTTTTTTTTTTTGCCCTATGAATAAGGAATGAATCATGATGGCAGGATGCAGGCCCTCAGCTAGAGAAAGGATCGGTCTGTATTACAGTGCTCTTTGTTAACCCTGCATTAAGCATTTTTGAGGACAGACTACAAAACCTGAATGAGACAAAATCTTTGGTTTACACTCTAAATTCAGCACCGTTTATTATTGCCATGCAGCCCTTTTATCACTTTGTGAGACTACTACCCAGAATTTAGCTTAGTCCATGGCCATAGTCTTTTCCTTTGGTTATCTTCTTTGAACAGATCTCAGTAATCCAGTGGATCACTTGAGATGGGAGCATGGCCACAGCCACAGCAGGGCCCATGCTGACATCAAACTGAACAAACACAGGCAGGTATGAAAACTCAACAGGGCAGGACTCCCACTGAGTCGTGTTCCCCACCACATCCTGGATAGCAGGGAAAAAAATGTGTTCTTGCCAGGTTTTGAGTGACATTTGTTAACCTAAAGAGGTGTTAACATGTGGCCAGCTACTGAAACTGAGGATATAGATCTGCTGTGGTTTCCTTATCAGTTTTAGCACTGGATTCCTTGATTGATATCTCTATTAGCACTGGATTCCTTGATTGCAAATACAAGAGAAGAGAAGAAAAGGCTTTGGTGCTGCATGGAGGGTTTGCTGGCTTCCTGCGGATGGGGAAGATGGGTCCCTCTTGGGTGACAAGGAACCCTTGGCTATTGGGAGCCAGCAGAGCCAAGCTCCCTTTGCTGCATCCTACCAGCTCGTTAGGCAGAATGAAAGGTTTGGGCAAGCCTTGAAGCCTGGGAGACTGTCCAGCCCGGTGAGCAGATGCAGGAGGTGAAGGACCGCCACAGCAGCAGGCACCATCCAGGGCACAGGGACAGCCAGCACCAGGTCAGCTACCCGCTGACAGCCATGGTAGCACATTTTGGAAGCATCACATGAAAGATAGTGAGACTGCTGCTTTGCAAAACTATGGCACTTGGGGATTTTCCTCTGAATTCTTGTAGGAAAAAAATAAATAAATTGAGGAGCCAGGTATGGAGTTGATGAAACTCCTGCATGTTCTCCCAGCCCATCCTAGTACTTGTGTTGTGTTCCCCCTCTGAATATCTTGGCACCGCTGTCCCCCGAGATATGCTAACTGCGTATCGCAATGCTATCTACAGCCAAAGCTGTTAATGCTATTTCCTGCCAGCGAGGGCAGCTGAGCCGCTATGTCTGGCATATACAACTTCTGTTTATATCTTGTTCAGAAAATGTAGTGGCAAAATTTTATCGCAACAGTTTCTTCTTACGTGGAAGATAAAAGGGGGAGGAGAATAAATCTCCCTTCTTGCAAGTTGGGGTGTCTGTTCCAAAAACTGGTCCCAGAGACCACAACCAGAGCGATCACGATTCAAAGAGCAGTACAAGGCCACTGATTCAGCCTGGCAGCTCTTCTTCCCATCCTGAGATGGGTTATTTCCTACGTTTTTCCATACAACTTCCACTGCTCTGGCAGGCTTCGTTTTCGGTGCATCCTTTTAAAGAAATACTTGAGCTGCTTTTGCCATGGATTTCTCTTCCTCACTTTCTTACTTTCTAGAAAATGTGCGTGTTCTCCCTTGACATTTTTGCCTATCTGAAGGGAGAGGGTACTGGCTTACTGGTGTCGCCTTCAGCTGTGAACACAGACAGAATGTATGGCTTTTGGGGTTGTATTTATAACTGTTTTAAAAGCATGGCAAATGTCATCTGCAAAAACTCCTGCTATGCCGTTTCTTCCCCCGGCACTGAATGCTTTGCAGCTTCTGCAGCACACGAAGGCAGGGATCCTAGGCTTGGCATGAATTATTGATTTTCTAGCTACAGACACTTCTTCGTGCTGTTCGGGGATTTACCTGAACGTAACACTGACTTGAATCGTACGCTTCATGGGAGCTGTGTGCTTCCCACCTAGAGGAGCTACCCACACTGCTGCTCTCCTGCGTCACACGGGGTTAGGTTAAAATGGAAGAAAATGCCACATATTGTCTATTGTATTCTTTTTTTCAGGTCTGTGCCTGCATTTAAACTTCTAATTGCCTTTAGGTCTCATGGCCTTTGAAGTTTTTTTGGCTTCATCTTGTAGATTTGGGGGTGGGGGGTAGAGGATGAGAGGGTTATAACTCGATTCTCTAGCCTGATTTTTTCAGATATCCACAAGGATCTGATTTGTTTTCCCTGTTAGCTTGGGTTCCTAAGGAAACAAATCTTATCTAGTCATGTTTCTTGTCTGTTATAACTTCTGTGCAAATCTTCAATCGGATTTGATAGAGGTGTAAAGGTCTACAGCATGTAAGATCCCTCAGTTTCCATGAAAATCAGCGTGGTTAGAGGAAGGAGGAGAAAATCAGACTTGCGGTGGAAGAAAGGCAGCTGTCACATAGTTTTCAACAGCAGCAGACAACTGCCCAGCCAGCATGCCAGCTCTGGCCACTGCAATTTGTCCCTGCAAACAGGCTGGGACCATGGGAGGGAGCTGAGCGGACTGCTGGTAGGTGGTGGGGTTTTGAGGACACTGGACAGCCAGCCCTCAGGCACCAGAGTTTACTAGCTCCATTGCTCATGGGATGATGTTGTTAAATAGGAAGGCTAAACAAACATTTTCATTCCTCCTGATTTTTTTGTGATTTCTTTTCAAGACAACGCTGCTGAAAACAGGAGCCTAATGTTAGTACAGCTTCCCAGAAGAGGTTTCCAAGACTCGGAGCTCCCAGCAGCTCGCACTGAAATTAATGGGAGCTGCCGGGGCTCAGTGCTTCCAAAAATAAAAGCGCTTTGCCAGTGGTACAGATGTAGATGTCTAAATTTAAGCCGTAGCTTTTGAGCATCTAAGGCCAAAATCCACGTCTGAGCACTTCAAAACAAGTGGCCTGACTTTTGTAGGTACTGAACAGCTGTGCTGAAGTCCAGGGAAGTCAAGGGGTAGATATAGATAGCTGAAATTTAGCCAGAGGAGTTGGAGCTCCTGGGTCATACACCTGAGAGCGGCGGCTTTCAAAGCATTCAGCCCTGGTGAAAGCGATCTTATTGAAGTCACTGGGGTCCAGAGGGAAAGAGTTAAGTCAACACGGAGCACTTCAGACGGCTCCCGGCACAGCATGTACATCTGTGTTTAAGAAGGATGCCGGAATAAAAAATACTTTGCAGGTGTAACATGGCCAAATCAGCACGGTGGAAGAAACCGTAGATTTTAAAACCCTTGGACTGAAGCAGTGGCTCTTGCAGCTTAATGCTACACGCATACCAGGGGCTTTTGGTATTTATTTTCCCTGTGTGCGTTGTTGTTTTAAGAAAAAGGAACAAATAGAGAGCAGTTGGCTCACGGAGCCTGCGAACTCGGCGGGAGCTGCCAGTGGCCTTGCTAGCTCGTTGCGCTGAAAGGAGCGGGCTTGTGGAGTTACAGCCGCCCTGTGCACCACTCTGCCCTGCTCCTGCCCCGCTTCAATGGGGCTTTGTGTACAGGCAGGGGCTGCCCGGCCAGCCCTACTGATTCACAGCCTCCTTGGGCAGACAGACTGCCTGTAACCCTTTCCTAGCTCCACAGCAGAATTTTGATCAAAGCTCGCTTTTTTTTTTTGTTGTTGTTGTTGCTTTTGTTTTCCTTCTTCCAGCCCCAGGAAGCAAAAAATAAAAAAATCGCATTCTTTAGGCCCTGATTCAGCACAAAGTAAACAAGCGGGAGTTTGGATGTTGCTGAAGAGGGAGCTGCTCCAGGAGCCCTGAGAAGGTCCCATGGCCGCCGAAGCACCACCGGGTAACGCGGGAGGAGCACCACCGCTGAACCGAGGGAGGCAGGATTTATTTGATCAGAGGCGGATGATTGATCACCTTCCACTTGACAGCTGCAGGATTAAACGTACTATTGAGTCGGAGGTGGCTGCCTATAAGATTTACCTGTAAATGTGCCCCCAGAGTGGAACAGTCTGGATTTAATAAAGATGCCAGATTTACCACAAGCAAATGAGAGGCTACGCAGGCCCGCGTGATTAAGTGACAAAATGGAGGTGGAAACTGGGAGGAAATGAGGTGAAACGCAAGGGAACGACAGCTCGAAAATACAGACTGAAAAGCAGAGGAGGACAAAACACCTGGGTAGGAGACTTGAGAGGCTCTTAGGTGTAAAAAGGCAACAGAAACGCTGTTCAGATACCCTTATATAGCCTTGGCCTTGAGTCTTTGCTTGTCCTGCACTGGAAAATGTGGCAAAACATTGCCAAAGGTTCCTAGTGCTATTTATGGAAATGAGATAAAATTGAAGCCAGGTTTGGGGGTAAGCAAAACCTCCTTGTTCCAGAGCTGTAAAACCAAAACCCTGGTTTGGATTAAGGGCCCTCAGGATCTGCATCTTCCAGGCTTGGGAGAGGGAAGCCCACGGGCAAGAAATCCCACCGGTGTGCCTTGGTAGCTGCTGGGAGCTGGCTGTCACGGCCGTGCGATACCGCAGAGCTCTGGTGCTCTGTGTATTTGTTTAAACTTGACAAAAACTCAGTCCTTTAATCTGCAGCAGTTTATTTGAACAGGCCTGGAAGACAAGGTTATTGTTGTTGTTGTTTGAAAACCCTGTAATTGAGAAGCTTATCCTGGAGATTTGTGGATGTGCGTCTACCTAAATATTTGAGGCTCTGCGTGTGGAGGGCCCAGCGTTCAGAAGCAAAAACCGCTTCCACATGGGGAAGAGCTGATGTCCAGGTCAGAGTCTCAAAAAGAGGCACTGAGCAGTTCCCTGTTCACAGATGTGCCCAAACCCATGTCCTGTGTACGTGCATCCATTTCCCCTTTGCAGATGCAGCTTGGGAGCGACCCGTCCCTTCAGGAGTTCACATGCATGCGCGCTCAGAGGACGCATCTTTGGTGCTGCCTTCAAAAATCTGGCCCTAATTTTAGGCCAATTTACTATTCCAATGAAACAAACCTGCAGAACATGTGGCGCAAATAGCGTTCGCCTAAGTGGACTGCACGGTTCAGGTTTGATTTGTGACTTTTCTTTGCATTCCCATTCATGTGGGAGCCCGCGATAGGCTTTTAAACGGAACAAACCGGAGCCGTCCGCAGCTGCCTTTCATCACAGACACGGCTGCAGACAGGCTGCGGAGCAGAGAGCCTCTGTCTGGGGCAAGTGCCGGGACTACTGTGGAGGACGGCGCACGCCACAGGCAGCGGGAGCACCAGGGAGGCATACTGCAGGGTCATCCTCGAGGCAAGTATTGCAGCCTGTTGGAAATTCAGGTGGAAATTCAGTACGTACAGAGAGGAGGAGAACAGGAGAGAGAGGAGAAAGGAAGAAATCATAAAAAATAAAAAATAAAACCATACACACGCCACAACACTACGATGGAGATTTGGTAGTGGATTTTAAATCACATTTAGACATAAATCCTTTGAGTTCACAATTTCCATAGATTACTGGCGTCTGTGGACCCCAGATAGAGTGTAATCACTGAGATTGTTCTAATCTTCCTATGGGAGGTTTTCAAAGGAAGTATTGAATTACACCAATTCTTAGCAGGGCTGGGTTTTGACTTGCAAGAAAGTGCTTTAAACCCAGATGCATACATTAGTGCCAGGGCTATAAAGTGAGGGTATAATGCTTGTAACTTTCATACATCCCGATGTGTAATTCGTGATCTGGACAATAAAACTTCACAAGAGAGACATGCGCTCAGCTGCGCCCAGTGGTAAGCACATTACAAACCACAAGGGCAGCTTAATATGTTGCCATCTCTGGACCTTCTGTGTGACAGTCCCTTGGAGCCCATCTCTGCTCTTTGCAGAGCAGGGCTCAACTCCTGCACCAAGGCTGACACGTGTTGCTCCTTTGCCAAGCCTAATGGGATCATGCTGCAGCATGGCATTTCAAGCCGTTGCCCTTTTTGCCTGCCCCTAAACCCAGCCCCCATCACAGTCTGATTGCAAGGAGATCTATTTGCTATGGAAAATACTGTATAGAGGGAGGAAAGCTGTGGTGTCTCTGCTTGTGACTGGTACATGCATAGGAAGACATGAGCAGAATGAACCTAATTCTGCCCACACCTGTATAAATGTATGCTGAGATTGTTTCTACTGAAAATGCTAGGTGGATGTGGGGAGCTGGTATGAGATGGAAATCCCGACTGCCGTGTCAGATTCATCACTGGGACGCTAAAATGAATGGGATTACACCAGGGATTATACTGTCCCCGTATGGGTTTTTATGCCTGGTAACTCCTCGACTTTAATGGATATCAAATTTGTGCCTGCTATACTGGGTGCCACGGCTGAATGCTTTTGCTCCAGTGCTCAGGGATTAAACAGACAATTGAGGTTTCTCAGAAAGGATGTAGGAAACGTAAATCAAAACGAGAGGCCCTGGCACCGGCTGCAGCGCTGACAGCCTTCACAATGCCAGCTGCCTCCGGCCGCTTGCAGTGACCAGCAGCGGCAGCGCTGGGCTGTGGGAGCCCATGTGTCCCTGTAGCCTGCTCCGAGGGATGTCACCTCCGCGGCTGGGCACGGTCTTCCCACGAGGCCAGGAATGCCAGCCAGCCTGTGACCAGAGCTGGTGGCGTGGCCGTGCTGTGACCAGCAGTGTCACCATCACAGCGTCACAGCTCGCTGGCTCTGCCCTATTCAGCATGGTGCTTGAGAGCCAGATACCAGGGTGGGGAAGTGCTTGCCTTCGCTTTGCATTTCAGATGGCTCTGAAATTTTAGGGGCCTGTCATGAGAGTTTAAAGGACTGTAAGGCGGTGCTGTATCTGCCCTGAGCAGGAAAGTGCTGAAAGGAAGGAACTGACTTTGAGAATGGATTCGTGCTGGGCTGTGGTACTTTGCAATCAGGATGATCTGATTTACCAGAGGGTAAACATTTTTGGTACCTGCTTGGGAAGCAGTCGGCACTTTTTTTCAATGACCATACAAGTTTCCAGTTTGGGGTTTACTTAGAAAAAAAAAAAAAAAAGACTTTTTGGTTTAATTCGGTTTGAGATTTTTGTTTGTTTTGGAATAGCACTGCTTCCCTGCAAGGGACCACAGTATTTCATTCTCTGCAGCTGTGTGAAAGCCATGCTGTGCAGAGAAAACCTGCTCCGAGCACTTGTTGATGTCCACATGGACTCCATGTTGTGTGGTGGGACAAGTGATGGCCGTGACAGAAGGCTATAAGGATAACTTGATGTCTGACATGAGTGTGATGTTGTGACTATGAGGCTGAGCTGGCTACCTTGACAAGTAGAAGTAAAGAAGATGCAGATGTTGGGGAAGGCAGTGCCAAGCACCAACACAGCGTGCTCTGTGTTAGCTGCTCTTTGTTGTCTTCCATGGCATGGTGGTGTGAAATGCATCCCTGGAGTGACTGTAGGGTGCAGAGGATGGGTTTGAGCACCACAGTCTGCAATGCTATCAAGGGTGAAGACAGAAGACAGAAGACAGAAGAAGACAGTCACATTGCAGTGTGGTCTCATGAGCTCTGTGTAGCTTTGGCAGCCACGCTTACTGAGTTGCCTTTCCTGTGTGAGATTAACAAGGTGACCACCCCACCAGGACCCCATACTGAGCTTGGCATGGGCCTCCTCTCCATCACCTGCCTCAAGGATCTGGCTGTCAGTGTGTGCACGAATGTGGGAAGACAGCTGTAGCATGAGTTGGGAGTGGGGCAGGCCTTGTGATTTTCAGGGTCCTGGGATTTTTTTCCTCTTTGTCTCCTGCCCAAAAAAACACTTGGGTTGATTTTGTGTGTGGAGCTTAGCCTAGTTTAATTCATGGCACGCCATTTCCCAGGGTCCATTAAACTAATTTAGCTTTGAGTGAGTGGGCTGCCCCATGCTAAGCTTTCCCAAAACTTCAGCCATTTCTCATGTGAGCAGGTTTTGAAGTGATACAGACTGTCTGCTGGCATGTACGCCCTTGCTTAACAAACTTGCCATGGTACGACCGACCTCTCCTGTAGTGTGTGGGTTGATTATCTGTGTTACCTCCTTAGCTGAAGCAGTGCAACTTCTGTCTGTAGGTCAGCCCTCTTGGCTGGAAACTACAGAATTGACCTGCTGGGAGTGACGATAGGCCTTTGGGCTTCTTGAAAAGCAGTCAAACAGTTGAGGAGACACTATATCCCAGCTGGCTTAAGGTGGGATTAGAATACAGGGCTGGTGGTGAGCTCAGTCCCTAGCTGGGTCTCCCCAGCTGTGCTATGGCAAAGTAGCATGCTGCATTTCCTGCACATATTCTTGTATTCTGCATATCCATATTCTGCATGTCCTGCAGCATTCCCATCTTGGTATCGGCCTCTCCAAGAACACTACACAAACACAGGTCTGCAGGACCTGATGTGCTCTGTCCAGGTGGTTTGTGTGGATGGAGGATGGCGTAGGAGCTCATTGCAAGTGCAAGCACAGTCTCAGAGGTTGGATTCCTTCTCTAACACCTCCTTGCTCTGTGGGTCTTCTCCTTTTCACCTCCTGTTTATTTCCTCTGTGCTGTCAGCAGATCAGCAGGACGCGTTAGCTGAAGCATAATTCTGCGCTAGAGCTGGCTGCCATCCACTCCGTTTGGAGTCGCCTCACTTCACTCAGCCATATCTGCATGTCCAAAAACATTCTTTAACTTTACCAAAGACGTATGGAAGAGCAGCATATATACATGCAACAAGAGCAGTTCTAAGACCGATCGAGCTGCTTGAGTTGTCACAGATTCTGTACAGACCTCTGTCTTTCAGATGGGACTGCATTCATAATGTAAATGGGTGCTTTAAGTTGATTTACTGAAGGTTCACTTACAAATACAATAGGATTATGAAATACGGGTATCCTCGAGAAGATTATTCTTCACAGAGAGGTTATTTTCTCTGCCTCTTACCTTTCTGAGTTTAAAACCCAATGATTTAGTAGCTGAGAAATATCAGGGGAAGACAGCAGTCCTGATTTTTCTCTGACATATGCTATGGTGAATTAATAATAATTCTGTGGAAGGCAGTGAAATGGTAATAACCAGGATAAATCTTGGTGAATAAGGAATGTATGAATTTGAGTCCCATTTATTTTCCATAACACTTAGGCAAAAACTTTACCCATTATGCATGGCAGGTTCCACTTGTATCCAGTTGGAAAGATGTTTCTTCTGTGGTCAGACTTAGGCCCAAACCACCATGACCGAAGCCACTACACCTTAGCTGAGGTGCAGAGTTCTCCATGTGCATACACACTCTTAGCCCAGGGCCAACATAAAGTACTTAGACTTATTTCAACCCCACTTAATTACAGGCTGAAGTAGGACAAATTACCTTGCTGCAGGCTTCCAGTATGTGCAAAGTGAGTTACCATGGCTCAGCTGACACATGTGGTAGGAATCCAGATTGTAGACACAACAGTGTAGTGTCTGAGCTGTTGCTTTACTCAGTGGAGACCTAGGCAATTCATTCACTGGAGTCCTGGGAGCAATTAGTCTGACCAAACATTGCCTTTTCCTACCTGCAAGTAGAGTTGTATTCGCCCACCTCATTGTGCTGTGTGCATGTTAGAGCATACCCAAACTCTCAGTTACCTGTTCATGGTGTGCAGCATGTTCCTTGACTTCCCCTAGGGTGATTTATGGAACAAGGCTCTATACATCCTGGATAAGGGTATCAAATACTTTGAGATACTCAGATATAAAGTACCATGTCAGGGCACGTTCTTATTTTTGTTTGAGCAGTTTCTGAAGGGCTGAATGCTGTCAATGCTTTGCGGCTCTGTGGCCAAGACTGTAGGATGTGTAGCAGCCTGTGTTGACTCATTGGATAGAATAAATCAGAGGTGTATTGGAAGAATGCAGCATTTAGTAAGATAATACCTGTATTGATCTTTCTTACTGTGGTTATTTCTGTCACAAAGGTATCATCCTAACTCCATGCCATAGGGGCAGAATGGCTGTAATCCTTCATTTTCAAATGGGGTGTGGAGAGGCAGAGACCCAGCACTATAAAAGTGGTGGCACAATCATGTCCCAGAGCAGTAGGACATGATTGCCCATACAGATGTGATCACCTGTTTGAATATCCCAACACTGGTTTCTGTCTTGACAACTCAGGCTCTCCCAAACATTTAACTGGCACATCTCACCATTCCCAGTAAGCAATGTGAATGTGTATTCAGGCCCTACTTGGGAAGCTAGAAGAGTGTAATAGTTTAGGTGTGGTGTTTTAGTGGTGGTGAACATTAGAGAATAAACAGCATGTTAGCATACATGACAACCACTGAAGAGAGAGCAGAGCATGGCTTATGTAGAGGTGGAAAAAGTCACAGACTCTCCTCTCTTTGGTGAAGAGTACAGGGCAATGATGCCCAGCGTAGTTAAGATCCATGTTAGTGAGTTTTCATGGTGCAGCATGGAGCAGTGCTGAGAGCCATGAGAAACCTATGGGAAGCTAGTACGGAAAATGCGGAAAATGTGGTGTTTGACCTTTTCCATGTATTATTTTTCTAATAGAACATTGTCATTTTGTTTGGTGGAGTAGAACCATGATAGTCACAGACTTTCCATAGGCTTTGGTGGTGCAAGATGATTCTGTGAGCTTGTCATTTGTTTTCCACACAGACAAATCATAACATTTCCCTATTTAATGTGGAGAAATCTGGATAAAAACTACATGAGGAGAAAAACACAGTCCATCACCAGAGCTGTGCCATTTCTCTCCATTTGATGACTAATGCTGGAGTGCCTTAAACCTCATCCTTTCGTATCATCTGGATTCCTGACAACTCTACTCTCTCATGGGATGAGTAAATATCAGTCTGTTCCCAGGAAGATTAGCTAGTAAAATGATGGAGGGAAAACCAAACCAAACCAAAACAAAACTTTTCACCATTTTGCACTGTCTGCCCTCCAGACTTCAGGCTTTATTTTTAAAATACTTTTACTTGCCTACATTCTTAAAATCCTGGAGTGGTGTTGTTTGTTTGTTTGTTTGTTTGTTTTGTTTTAAAGGCATATTTTTTCTTGTCAAAACAGCAAAGTTGAGGAGGGATTCAGCACTTTGAATAAAAACCTCTGGTCTGATAGGGAAATAAGTTTGTAAAACTACAGTTGGTTATAAGGCTTGTTCACAGCAGCACTGAATGTGTCTTTCTCGACTTGAGTGAGAGCCCTTTGTACTTGAGGAGTTACCTCTGTAATGATATGTGGAGCACCAGATGGGAATGAAAGCAATCCTGGCCCATTGCAACTTGGTGAACTTCAGTAAAGCCATATTTCCCCTCAGCATCCCTGGGAAGAAGGATTCACAATATTTTAGTGATTAGAAACTTGGGCCTTTAGTCTCAGCTGCTTATCTAGACTATCTTTAGATAAGCAGAAAGAGACAGATGCCTTCAGAAATCATCTGTCCTGGCCACTTACCCTTGGGCGGGTTGAATTGCCCTCTGTAGATGCTTCTCTCCCTGCTGACCAAGGGACTGTACTTCTGGGGCATGGAGGTTGAATCACATGCTAGATGTCACCACAGCCTGAAGGGCTGTTCAGCTATGGGAAACGGAACAGCGAAGCTTAACACAAACTTAATCATTGCCACCTTTTCTGTAGACCTCTCAAGGGTTCTTTGGAGCACAAGGCCTCAGTGCTTGAGGCTCTTCCCAGTGTCACATCATCCACCTACGTTGAGGGGACACTGGCCTTTCTCCTCCTCCAAGATATGTGTTGTAGACAGAACTGGGGTGTGTGTGTCCTGAGACAGGGAGAGGCTGTGACATGTCATGGATGGCCCTCATGGACCTCTTCTGTGCAGTTACTAAGAGGCTACTACTACCTCTTGGCGACATGGTCAACCTGATGTTATCTCGCTGGGTGGGCCTTTTCTCCTGTGGTCCTTCCAAACTCTCCCAGACATTCAGAAACCAGGATCTCGGACAGACATTTCTCTTGGCTTTAAGACCCGGTTCCCTGTTGCTGGTGCTATGGAGACATGAAGCACTAGTGAAGGGAAAGGCTTCATTTCACAGGCACTTGGCTTTCCCTTTGCATTTTCAGCAAAGAATCAGGATCCAGCATTCTAAACTGAGTTTCTTAACGGCATTTCACTGAAGACAGATTAAAATAGACATCTCAAATACAGTCAAGTGATTTATAGCATCTGACTCTACAGGCTTCTGAGATCCAGTTTATATAACAGATGCTCTACATACACCAGCTAATCCCTGCCATTGACACCATATGAGGACTGTTGACTTCATTACTCAGACATGATAAACATATGCTGCCACTTCCCCAGGTAATTTTGTCCAAGAAATACAAAGCTCTCTACTACTGTTAATGATTTAATTGGTGTGACACCTTTCTGTAAGAGCAAGTTTGCCCAAGTGCAAAATGAGGCATTGAGAAACTAGAAGACCTGTGCACAGACACCCTGTGCAAACTGGGACAGAACTGGAAATGCCACTGACCTCGTCCCTTGTTATTAGGACATGCCTCACCTAAAGTGAGATAACCACACACAAAAAGGTAGCTATCCCTTTGTTGTTCTGTTGTTGTTTTTGTTTTTAATCGTAATGCTATTAATCTTTAGAAGGATCACTTTTCATCTACTAGTTTAGGTCTTTTGCAGTTGCATCTAGCAATGACTTGGCTCACTGAGCACCAAAGTCATTTCTTAGGTTTGAAATGACCATGAGGTTTCAATGACCATGAGGTTTCCAATGACCATGAGGTTTCAAACTTAGGTTTGAAATGACCATGAGTCATTTCTTAGGTTTCTGCTTGGGATGACATATGTAGTTTTGCTTCTTTGATGCATAAACTACTCTGGGACTCAAGGCAGTGCTGGGCTTTGAGGACAAAGGAGAGGAAGATTACTTGTTTTTTTTCTTGGGATCTAAGCTTCATGTCAGGTACAAAACAAATTCTGTGATTTCAGGAAATCCACAGGTTTGAGAAGGGGAGATTCAGGAGTTAAATTTGTACTTGTTAACTAAATGGAGCATGCACATCTGCCTTTGAGTGTGGGTCAGGAACATGGGTGCTAATATCTTGCTTCCGTTCTTGCTTTTGTCCTTCCAGTGCAGCTGATGGTTTAGAATCGTATGGTCAAAACTGAAACACGCATCAACCTGGGTGATTCCTATATGATCACAGGGAAGGTTTCTAACTCTGCAAGAAAGCTTTACGCCCTGTGCAACAGATGGAAATCTCTCTCTACCTGTTGTCTCTACAGTGAGGGACAGCAGGCACAAGGAAGCTGCTCTCCCAGCAGCAGCTACCCGTGCTTGATTTAGCTTGTGCCTTCTTCCTGCTGTGTAAGAGTTTTTGTGTTAGAAAAACAAAGTGCATATCCTAAAGCCATGAGCAATACTGCATCTGCTTTGCATTTCTGCACTAAGCTGGCAAAACACTTAAGCATATGCTTAACTTGAGCTGTGGCATGTGGGTTTTATCAGCCTAAATAGAGCTGCTCACCTACAATCGGAGAAGATTGGGATTGGAAGGGATCTCAAGAGGCCCAACTCCAACCTCTCCTGTCTTACCTTAAAGCAGGATCAGCAATTTCTGAATCAGCTACCTGTATAGCCTGTTCCTGCAAACTTCCAATGATGAGACTCCTCTTCCTCTGAAGACAGCCTCTCCTATGCATGTATCTGTCCTTTGGTGGCTTGGGACCAAATTCAAACAAATTATAGGATATTATATTTCAGAGAGTAACTTTATGCATGGTTTTACTCATTTGCTTATTTCACATAGAAACATGGCTCTAAGCATTGTTGATTCAGTTTTAGAGAGGTGTTTTTTTCAGGGTATCCTGCGCTAACCTTTATCAGAGGGTAGGGTGCACGTTTGACAAAGTAGCATTGATATCAAAAGTGCTTGTGACAAATACAAGTGTAAACTTTGTAATGACGTCTATCTGTGTCTGGTTATTTTCCACCAGCAGCTTCCTGGAATGTACTTGGAAATTAAGTAAATTTGAGGTAGTTTTAAAAATGGGTGTATTTAGTAAGAGGGTGCCTAATGTTTTTTAGTAAGTCTTTCATGCAAGTATGCACATTCATTTTGCAAGAAAGCTAGTTGTGTGCAGGAGATAGGAAATGCCATTTTAAGCATAAAGAGGTGTTATTTACTGTGAGTGAACTGCTTTTCACATTATCCTGCTGCATAACACAGGCATTATTAGACACACACACAAACAAAAAAAAGAGTACTCACAAGCAAACTTCTTTACGTTGAGGTAGGCTGTGAGTTCATTGATGCTCAGGAACACATGAGGAAGACTGTGACCCCTCCAGGCAGGACTCTGGCCTGTATTTGTCATCAGGGATCCTTCTGAGCGAGTGACAGAGAAGGAGCAAAGCAAAATCTTTACCCTACCGCTTCTGTTCAGTAGGACAGTGAGAGCAGGCAGGCCTGAGGAGCACCTGTTACTTGTGGCCATGCTGCCACCAGGCCCTAAAAATGCACGGACTTCCTTGTGCAGTGGGGGCAGGAGGGGTGCCACCCGGCCCTTCCTCAGCTGGCCGAAGGTTACAGCTACTCCTCTCTCAAGTTAAGCAACAGCAGACAGCGGTTGATTTCGCTTCAGCTTCCAGTCAGCCTCTAGTCTACGTGGCCTAGATTTGGCTTTGACTGTAGACCCACAAGATGCAAATTTGGCCCTTGCAGGTTCAAAGATGCAACCTTCAGTTGCATCTGCAAACAGTAGGGAGCTGTGTTCTCTGTCGTCAACACATTGCAGCCAGCTCTCTGCTAGAGGGTGGTGGATGCCAGTGTGTATGGACCTGGACAGGACATTGACCATGATGGCTCAATCTGTCCCATCCAGGTGTTGTCCTGCTGGTGAGGGACACCCCATCCCCGCTCCTCCTGACCGCAGAAGCAGGTCGGGCATGGCCAGGACCACCATCTGGTCAATTGTCCTGAGGCAGGCTATGGTGATCAGGTGCTGGGCTCCATGCAAGATACTCCAAACATCACTGCTCATACACTTTGCATGACTTAGGAAGCCTTTTCCCATTTCTTTACCCTCCTTTTCCTCACCATTTTGACACCCTTTCTCCACCCAACCCTAAGAACTTTTTCCATAGTTGGTCTTGGTGCTGGAGTGCACCAAGCTCTTGCACTCCTAGCTCTTGCATGAAGGAGCATGCAGGAGCTCCCAGCTACCCCAGCCACACCAAGAACAACATCAGGCAGAAAAAAACTTCATTTGAAAACAAACAAACAAACAAAACAAAACAAACAAACAAAAAAAAAAAAACAGTTTATTCTCTCAAAGGCTGAGGTCCCTTCCTACAGTGCAAAGCTGCAGGCAGCACCATCTTTTGGATGCACCAAGCCAGGCTTCGCTTGGTTCAGGATTTGTCCAAGCTTCTAGAAAATGACTCATTTATTTTTTTCCACTCCTCTCGAGAACCCACTGTTGGAATACATCCCTGTAGCTGGTCATGGCCAGCTCTTTCACAATGTTGTTTATAGTTCATTTTTAGGCTTGTTGCATGCAGTAAAATCTTGTGTCATTTCAGGCAGCAGCAGGTGAAATAGTGGGGAAGGAAAAAGATGAAAACTTCTGGAAGAGCACTCTGCCACACTGTTGCTTAGCCATGCATGCGGTACATCTAAAAATAACAGCTAATGGAATGGGAAGCCAACAAGATCTGTTGATTTATAATGGCTTTTTTCCTGGTTTATTGCTTGAGTGCCCTGCCCACTGAAATTTGACATTGCAGCCAGACTGCCATTAGATAATAAACGAATGCTCTTCTCTTTGTTACTGTATAGCCCTCTGAATTTCTTGGCCTGAGCAAGTCTTTTCTAATATCATCCAGGCAAATTAGAAAGATGACTTCTAAACTAATTAAAGGATTTTGTTCCCTTGCAGTGATAGTTATTAGGAGATACGTGTAGACTAAAAACCAGTACAGGAGATACACATTTGTATCAGACCTGGATCTAAGAAAAGCACTTTGGCTGGATTTATATTTAATTTTAGATATGTGCTTGTATCATTGGTTTGCATCGAGAAACATGGAGATAATAAAATGTAGGTGTCCAGACTTTCTTCCTTTCTACTTTCAGAATTAATCCCCAAGTTGTCTTTAGAAAGAATTTTGTCACTAGTAAAACAAAAACATGTGAGACTATTGATCTCTTTGTATATTTTTTACTTTTAAAGGCACAGTAGATTGTGCACTGAGAAAGTAATATTTTATATGGTTTGTAGAAAATAAATCTGTTTTATCACTGCAATAAAAAAGGAGCCAGATGTTTAGAGGAACATGTTCCATATGGAAGAGGCTTAAAGTTGTGGAACTTGCTAAAACCATGCAAAGCTGCAATTACGGAGAAAACAGGAAGACAGCTTCCTCCCTGAACGTGCACCATTTCCCAAGGAGGAAGCAGGCTTTTTTCTGCACTCTTTGTTGATTTTGAAGCCAAGAGACAACTATTAGGTCAGGACCATAAAAGGCTTATGTTGGCAATGACATCAGTGGTAAAACCGCCCCCTCCCCACCCCACAACAGCTCTAACTACACTTTTAAGAGACTTCTGCTTCCCCTATAAAAAGGTGGAAGATGCATTGATTTCTCTGTTTTACAGCCAATGTGCTGTTTAATATGAGGATACCAGCACCATCCGTTTTATGAACACACTTCCAGCTTGACAGAAAGCTAAGGTGCTTCCTAAATTTCCATGAAAGACAAAAATGTGCCTCATTAATTAGCTAATTTGATTTCACTTTATGACCCAAAGCCCCACTGTGCTGTGGTGCGGCCTGCCACATCTCCAAGTGTGCCCAGCTCCCTGCTGATCTCAGTGGAAGTCTGTGACAGGGAGACACCAAATGTCTACTGTCTAAAGTGTAGGCATGAATAAACATTTAAGTGCAGGAAAGCAGCAAGGTACTACACGAACCTCATGGAGATTGTATCATTGCATCTGTTTTTTAATGGGGGCGAGGAAGTTCTACGTGCTACTTGAGGAGACTGGTGGTGATTCCACCGTGGCTTTCCAAGGACTTCTGCTCTCCTCTGATACTAATGATGAGTGAGGTTGGGTGGTAATGTCAATGCTTGTGACTTAATCTTAAAGCCTAAACCCTAAATCCTGAAAACTGGAGCATTTTGTTCCAGTCTTTAAGGTGATTCCATGGGAAACTGTGGCTTTGAATTCTCAAATGTCCTAGTCACATCACAGTGGTGAGCTCTGTATTATACACACAGGGAGTGCTGCATCTTCATCTTACATTTCAGTCAGCCTCTTGTTAATGTAATATATTGTTATCTAATCTGGAAGTGCCGTGGGGAGGTGTGAGGAGCAAAGGAAGCCCCCTTTTTTTTTTTTTCCAAATGCTAGCTATGTAAACCAGGGTTAAAACTTGCATTTACAAAGTATGCAGTGAAGCATTTGATTTTCGCCTGTCATTGCAGTTGTAAGTTTTGAGCAGAGAAAGGAGGCAAAACATGAACTAAACTTGATCAGAATGCCTGCAAAATAAATAAATAAATAAATAATCCAAAGTCAGTTGTGCTGCAGGTACCTCTGGTTTGCTATATATTTGGGGGGACTTTTGTGGCTTCACCCTTTGCCTGGTAAATGTTTGCAGTTGGCTGTGCACTTCTCCTCCTGCATTCCAACTGGGCAATTTTGAGTATGTGTTAGCGACAGGAAATATTTTACCTTTTTGACCCATGCACTGCGTGTCTTTTCCCTTGTGATGGATCTTCCCATCTTGCTGCTAGGTGCTGCTTGTTCTTGGTGCTGTATTTTATTTCTAACCCCGAGTCATTATCTGTCTGCTACACAGGCTTCTCTGCATTTCTTGAGTGCTGTAGGGACCACTTAGCATGCTGGTGACCACAATGTGCATGTGACACTAGCAGAGGCGAGGCAATTGATGAAAACGATACTATGATATCCAGACAATGTTCAAGCCTAAGAAGGTACAAGTGGTCTTTTGAATCATGCAGTCATGAGGGAAGGCGTCATTTCAGGAGTCCCCACCAGCAGCATGTGACTTTCCTCCGTCTACCACCCGAGGCACCGGCTGCAGCCTCTCCCAAGAAGGACAATGTAGTTTTGGTCCTGCTGAAATTTTGGGCTCACTGTAGGAGGATCTGGGCATTGATAAACCAGAAGATCAGACTAGGTAATTCAAGAGGCCTCTTTATAATCAACAGCGCTTGCAGGAAAGGGTGGTATGTTTGTGGCCTGGAAAGGGGCCAACACGAAGCGTCACCAGCCTCAGCTCAATTTAACTAAGAGCATTTTTGTTTCTAGCTCGTTTTATCACACCAGACCAGTTACTTTCATGGGATTTGGAGTAAGTGCTGCCGCACTGTATTGGAAGTTTTGACAGCTCTTTTAGTACCCTTTAACAAGCTTAAGAGATAGGCCAGCGAGCAACCAGGATGACATCCTCTGGAGCACGGGGCTTCAAAGCAAAAAGCTTCCCCCTTCCCTCCTCCCCCTTGAAGTGCAGTGCCTCGATGACTTTAGAACTATACATTTTGCAGCTGCAGTGAAAAAAAATGCTGCAAGTTGTAAGGAAGCAAGAAGCACTTTTGCGATCAGGGCCAAGAGATTTATGAAAGAGTAGAAGGAAAAGATGCAGCATTTTTAAATTCTCATGCATGAATTTCTAGATTATAAAGCTTTTTGGTGGGGGAATCGTGTTTAAAATCCCCATCTTTTCTTCTTCCTGTGTGAGTCTCAATACTGTGAAACTGAAGCAAATTCTGTGCAGAGATTTTATTTTTTCTTACCCCTGTGTCTCTGCCTTCCCCAGATACTTTTGAAAACTTTAGTTTTCCCTTCTTCAGCATTTTCATTTTTAAAACTTTAATATAGACTTAACTGTATAATTTTTATTCTTCATATATTTTCCAGTATTACCATAAATTAATTCCCAAGAGACATTTCTTTCATAGCTAGTGAAAGGCTAGGAAGACACAACGATTGTGAGCTCATTTTGATTTTTTAAAAATAAATTTCATCTTATTTATTTTTTGATTGCACTGGAAACTGGGCCTCGTTTATGAGCTAAAAGGGTGTCATTATTAATGTTTACATGTAAGACAGAATGAGCTAAAGTACTGGTCACAATCGTGATTTAAACCAGCAAGTAAATAACTTTAATTTAAATAACCCTTTTAAGTCTTGGTTTGCTCTGTATAATTTAGATATTTTCCAAAGGAAAAGTTGAAGTTACTGTTTCATAGTGACTAAAATATATTGATTTGCTACTAAAATGGATTTTACACTAAATTTGGGGTGGTTTTAGTAATTATGAGGATATGTAATATATACTCATTGAAGCCGTAGCATAGCTAACCATATATATATTCAAATTATAATGTTATCAATTATGTTGTGAAACAAAGTTATTTTTATTAATGAGATTTTGCTAGTAATTTGTATCGAATTGCATGAGCGTGGACTCAGAATACAACAATAAATTTAGAAGACCACGATATTAAGTTGCCTGCTGTTAACCAAATATGCTAGATATTTCAAGAAGAAGTATGTCAAAACTAATCAATATTTTAAAACTATTTGACATATTAAACAATAGGAGAAACATCTTTAGAAACAGAGCTGGACAGATTATTTCAGGCCATCTTGTCCTTCAACTTCAAACTAGTGGGTGAAATCATTTTGTGCAGTTTTTGTTCCTGGTCTAGAGAGGGAAACTTGGTCTGCTTTTGTTGTTGTTTTTTTCTAACTCTCAAGTGGTGTCTTAGCACTGAGTGAACCAAACTGACGGAACCAAGAGGAAGAAGAAGTGCTTTCTGCACCTGCAGAACAAGTTGCAGCTGTCAAGAGCTGGTTTATCACTTCAGCGAATTCTTGGTCCAGGTGCTCAGACAGTGAGTGACTTCCCCGAAGTCTGTTCTTTTACTTTCTTAAGACTTCAGAAGCAGCATGTGCTGCCTGATTATTATTTGCCTTTTATGTAAGATATAGGAATCAACTGCTTAAGCGTCATATAAAAAAGTCAAGATTTTAAATATAATATAAATAGGTTTATTTTTAAAGAAGAACAAATTGTATTCAAGAATGATAGCTAAATAAGCGGAATGATAAAGGCAAGAAAATCCTAAATAACCCACATATTCTCACAATTCTCCTTAGGAAAAAAAAAAATAAATAACATTTTTCTGGAAACTAACTTTAGAATGTAGTCCTTTTTTCCTTAATTCAGTTGAAGAAATGTGCAAGTGACTGAAGGTTTTTGTCTCTCCTGTGTTCAATTTGTTAATACATTATTTAAATTTTAATTCATTTTTTGACATACCCAGAGGAATCTTGGCTATGACATGTAGATAAAATACAAAAACAAACTTGGAAAATATTATTTTCACTGAAGAGAGTTCAGATGACAGTTTGCAGAACATTCCTCTCACTACCTATGGTAAAAGTGAACCTTAAATTCAGTTTTTTCTTTGATTTATTTATTTACTTATGTATTTTTGGTAAGAAGCCATGATCTCATCAGAACAACACAACATCCATTGGGGCTCACTTCACTGCACGTAAGGATATCCCTAGAGATAGAGCACAAAAAGTCCATCTGCCTGTGCCTGGTAATGACCAGGAATGGCTGTTTTGACCACGGAGTAGGAAACGAGATGCTCCTTCACCTGGTACAAGCTCCTGGTTTGCAGTAGTCACCAGCTTAGCGAGATCAGATGTAGACACTGCTGAAGCAGTCCTCTATCAACTCATCTGTTTGCATTTTGAACCCACTTCTCCTTTTGGCAGTCAGTTCCCACTATGTTACGTGTACAATTTAATTAGCTGGTGAGCAAGATGGTTAAATGGTGTAAAATAAACGTGACATATTTCTGCTTTTCATAGTGTCATTGAGAGGTTTTGGGGTTGTCTCTGCATTCCTGTTGATGGCAATCATAGCATACAATCTGAGAATGGCATTTGGCTGCCTCTGAGGACGGGTTCTTATCCACTCCAGCAAGCCATGGTCACCTTTAAATTGTTCGGTAGGTGATGCCCTTCTCAAAGTGTGACTGGCAATTTTGCAGTGTTATTGCTGCCATTGGAGGTGCTAAGTGGCGTGTTGAGCACAGAGTGGGCTTTCAAAATGACCTGGGAATGAATTTCCCACTTCTTCCTGTATGAAAGGATTATGGCAAAAGAAGTCTTATTCCCCTGTGCTGTGAAATGTATAGACTACAGAGAAGCTCAAAGACAAAGATTTTGGACCACAATCTGAAATTTCCTCAAATCTGAACTTAAACCAGAGCTTTTGGTTTAGATTTACACTCTGTGTGTAGGTCTCTTGCTCCAAGATCTGTCAACACCCTACCCAGTAAGCAAAAGGCAGCAAAGAATAAGTGATCACCCAGCTCTCGCAGTGTAGTTAATTACTTGTATAATGTATAATGACTTCCTGAGAAAAGCAAGAAGGCCAAAAGTAGCAACTACAGCTCGGTTCCCTGTAACTCCAGCTGAAGGACAAATGCATCCCTCTCCAGCAGCTTTCTGGCGCAAACAGAATTTTGTCCATGCAATCTGAGGTGCTGATCGGGATAGAACCAGATCAAATGTAGACTCAAAGTTATCTTTGTTCAGATTCTCCAAAGGACCTAAGGTGCCAGCGTGCGGTCCTGGCTCTCTAGGGGGACCTCTCTGGGGACAGCCTATTGTCCTGTCAGCAAGGCATAATGCATACCTTGGTTTTATCTCACTGTGATGTCAGGAGAGTCCACAATGGTCCAGTACTTGGAGGCACTCCTGGAGCTTCAGCTCTCTTCCCTTTGAGACTCCCATCCTTCAATCATCTGAAATTATTCAACTGCTCTGAAACTCCTGGAAGGGACAGTAAGGAAACTGGACAGGCAGGCGGGCAGCACAGACATGAAAGCATCATTCCAGCAGGAGACCAGGCTGAAGAAGTTATTTTGGGGTGTCTTTGACTTAGATGAACAAACTGGTCGTGCAAGAGCCCTGGCATGAATAGATTTAAATGAACAGGAAAAAATTACCAGCTAATATGAGGGTGAAAGGTGAGACTAATTATCCTTGAACGATAAGTTCCTAGTATTTTTGGGCAGACTCACAGCTTTGTACAAAGGAGAACATATTTTTCCAAAGGGTCAAATAATTTGCCTTTGCAGTCGTGTACCAATGAACCCTGGGGGTAGCTGTGGGGAATGGGGGTTGCTGTCGGCCAGCCCACATGTGAAGGCCTTTTTTTTTTAGCAGCTAAGGAAAATAAGTTTTACAGCCCAGGAACAACTCAACACTTCCTCCCCTGAAGCATTAAAACTTCACAGAAACCAGCGGGGCTTCTGGCTGGGAAGGGAGCAGGCTTCCTGGTGGAGCTCCTAGTGCAGTGTGCTGGCATGTGATGTGCTGCAGACCCGTGCTTGGGCAGGCGAGGACGTGGAAAGGACTCTGTGGTGCACACAAAGATTTTGAACCTCGGCAGGTGGCATGTGGTGGTCCATATGGATTGATGGCATTTCCATTGGTCTGGACCTGCGTTCCCGCACTGGTGTCCCTCAGACACCGACTGTAGAGCACTGGCTGGCAGGGGAGCAGAGCTCCCCTTTCTGAGCCCATAGACTCAGATTTCTCTCTGATTTCTGAGCCCATAGACTCAGAAACCACACACCAATTTACCAACCACTCCTGCCCATGGAAACACACTCAGATTTCAGGTGCTGCCGCATGAGCTCGCACACTGGCCACACGAGGCCCATGGAGCAGCTCGGCCCATGGCCTGCATGCAGCCCTCAGCACCCCGCCATATCACATCAGGCAGTGCTGCAATGCAGGCAGTGTCGGTTCAGGAAGGAGAAAAGCAGCCAGAGGAAAAGTGAACTGTCAGAAAGCCGTAAGGAAGCTTGCTGGGTCTTACGGTGAGGAATTGCCCCAGCTTTCAGCCAGGTGGAGGGAGCTTCATGGCAGTAAAAGGCGCCATGCGAACGTCTGCACAGCGCACGCTGTGGGATGCAAGGATGTGGCTGGATTCCAGAAAGGAGTTTGCTTTGTGGCTGTCGATACAGTCCCTTGATTCATGGCTGGGTTTTGTTTCTTTCTCGGCTTGTTGTTTGAAACACATGTGCAAACTGGACAGAGTTTTGCTTTTTGTACTGTTCAAGGATGATCAGAACACAAAGTGCTGTCTCATGAGTTTTGTCAACCCGATTCCCTTCCAGAGAGTTGCTCACATCTGATTTTGTTTCCTCTGCCCACTCTCTGTAGACAACCAAGTTTCCAGTGTCGTTTGCCTCCTACGCACACTCATTAACCCATTTCCCTCCACCTCCGATCCTACAATGCCCATTTTATCCAATTAATGGTAGGAAATAAGTGGGGGTTTTATGACAAGGGTGTGAAGTTCCGTCTGACACTTTGCATCTTCCCAAAGAACAATGCTTTCTTAATAATTATGTTCAGATGACCATTAAGTTGGATCTGCCACAGTTCTCCCTTCAGATTTAATGAATATAATAAACAGGAATGAACCTCTGCTATCTGCAGCTGCTGCCATTGTCTGTGAACCATGCGGTGCTTCAGAGAAGTTTATTTTAGCTTTAAACCTTTTTCAAACAATGTGCACGAGAGTGAAAAAAAAAAAAGAAAAGAAAAAAAAAATGTTGGTGCTTCTTTGTCAGCTTTGTGCTTTCCCAGCTGTTTTTGGCATGACAAATGCTAGAGTGCAATTAAAAAGAAGCCTCATTTTCAGAAGTATTTGGGAAGCAGGACCCAATTAAAGTCCCAGGGGTCTGATAGTGCTCAGAAAATCATCTGCTGGGGTCTGAAGTCTCTCCTTGGTTATATGACTGCAAATCCCAGTTTTATCAGTGGTAGTGTATCAGTGTAACGCAGTGCAGGTTTTTCAGTCTTATTCAGACAAGGGAGAAAATCCCAGCCTGACAATCTCCTTGTTTTGGGGAAATCTCTTAAGCTTTTTAAAAATGTCTGTCTATCCTCGTAATGCTTTGCACCTAGGACCTTTCCTGTAGGGGTTTCAGTGCACGTAATCATTTCCAGCACAGGGAACAGACCTGCATGAAACTGAGACAAAGACCCCAAGAGTTGTGGTACCTGGCCCTTGCTCTAAGCACTAACACTTAACCGGCAGCACCTTGCAGATGAACAAATATTTGTATTTTGACCTTTTTTATTATTATTCTGTTTTCAGAAGGAATCCGTGCTGTATATGCTACCTTTAGTCACCATATCCAAGTTAAGCTGCTGTTCCCTAAAAAATGTGTGTCAGCTGTGCTATCTGTAGGAGTCCTGAAAAGTTCCGAATGCTGGAAACATTTGCTTTAATATTATTATTATGCGCATACAGCTTTTGCAGCATTGTGATTAAAGTTGTGTCAGCAAGTAACATTTAAAAGCAAAGTTTAGGGACTTATAACTTGCTGAAGAAATTCACTTGGGGCTAAAAGTTGGCTTTTTGAGCAGTTCTGGGGGAGTTAGCCAATATCTTTGAATTTCTTGGCTTCTTTTGGCTTTGAGTCACAATGTTACTGAAACATGAGTTTCTTATTTTCTCTGTTTAAAAACTGATCTCTCGTCTTCCCACCCATAATATAAGGTAGCCCCAATTGTTAATGTTTGACCTAAAAATAGTTATGTGTTTCTTATTCAGGGGCAGAAAATTGGTCCACTGCAGATGGATTAACTAAATAACCAAACTCACATTGTGCACTGTTACTTGGTTTTATTTCCCATGAAAATGCCCAATACATCTCTTTGCTGTGACAATTTGTAATGCAATTTCCACAGGGCTGATCACGAACATTGTCAGGTATTTTCAGGATGCATTAACTCCCTGAAAGGAAAGTATACATGCATAGTGTTGTTATTTGTCTTCCACATGCGTGACAGAGAAAAATCCAAACAGTTTCACCTCCAAATGAAGGCACTGGGTGATGACTTTAACTACTGTTTGGTGGATTGGCACTGTTGGTGGCTGATGATTTTTCTCCTTCTCTCTCTCTCTTTTTTTTTTTTTTTTTTTTTTTTTTTTTATGCCTAAAGGGCTTAAAACACTGTGAAGCCTCTTTCCTTCAAAGGTTAAATTAAGGCTTGCAACAGCCCTGGGAGGCAGATTTTCAAATCACCAATTTTAATGAAACATATGCTGATATTATCCCATGAGTAGGTAGCTATGTTTGCTGTGGCGACGCTTACATTATTGTAGGGCTGTACGTAAAGTTATCTTAAATTACTGCTGTAGCATTGTCTTTTGGAAACCTCACACCATTTTGCTTAGAACTAACATGAAAGCAGGTTCTGATTAGGAATGTATAGAGTTGCTCATTTTCCCTTCCGGGAGCTGTTTGAAATATCTCTGGAGTTTGATGAGGAGGTGTTCAGAGCAGGATTCAGTCCTCTTGTGGTCTCTGTGAAATTTCAGGTTTATCTCCAGCTCCCTTCAGCAGCCTCTGCCAGGTTCTCTGTTTCTTTCTTATAGCTCCCTGACTCACCCCTAGCCTCACTGTGTCTGTAAGCTTGGGCACAAATGCCTTCCTCTTCAGGAACCCATCAGATACTTGCTCAGGAAATTGAAGACACATCCTCAGACAGCTGTGTTTCCATAGGAACTTGTGAAAGCAGGTTTGGGGTTGTGTCAGCTCTGGGGCTGGCAGTTATTATTCTGAGGAATCAAACTCCTATGTAACGGGGCCAAAGGGTTTTTTTGACCCCAAGTTGCAGTCTAGAATTTGTTATAAATATCTTGAGGGGAGAATCTGTCTTTTGAGAATGGGATCTGCCAGAATTGGCAGTGATGGGAAGGAGCTGTGGAGGATGAGGCTGGAGGTGGGATGGGGAAGCCTGCACCTCCTGAAGAGGAGGGTGCCAGAGAAGCTGGCAATTTTGGATGCTGTTGAAAGATGTGCTCCTCAGTCCTCTCTTCCAAGCTGAAGAATGCAGGTTTCCTTCCTTTCCATGTTTTTGTTTTGTTTTGTTTTGTTTTGTTTTGTTTTGTTTTTTTCCACCTTGTTGCCCTTTATATCTGCATGTCTGTCCATTTGTCCTCTTCATGGGGTGAAGGGGATAACTTATGTGAGATGTTACCTCTCCAAAGTAATCCATGACTGTTCTGGTTGCACCAGGTCTTGCAGTTGAAGGAGGTGACCGACTTAAAATGCCTAACTTGTTAACGTGGTTAGCATAACTGTTCTGCAAAGGTCACCATAAGCATCACTGCTGTTCCAAAAGCCCCAGAAGGACTCACAGCTGGCCCAGCACTGGCACAGGATGCTGAGGGGGGCTCTCTGGGGTAGCTGATGAAAATTCAGCTTCGTAGTGCTCTGCTTGGGTGAAACACTTACCCATGGCTATTTCCTGGGATTTTGAAAGAAGGCGGCCAGCAGTATTTGGTACCCACTAATTAGATGCAGTTTGAACTGTGTTGTGGTAATGTAGTGAAAATCTGGCCCCTGCTGTGACATCTGCAGCCAGACAAATGACACCACCCAGCCTCTGGTCAAAGCCTATGTTTTCAATTCAGCAAAAAAAAACAGCAAAAACGCTGTAGGAGCTCTGCAGAATGACAGACGTGTATAAAAGACCAGTTCCTGTTTCTTCCACAAGGTGCTAAACAGAGCAGGAAAAATGCATGCAATTTTTTTATTTTTTATTTTTTAGAAAAGTTCTTTCCAGATAGTAAATATTTTTAGTGATTTATTTATATTATCTTTCATGGGGAAAAAAATAAAGTACTACTAATTCTGTTGAGGAGTTCCAAGGTTTAAAAAGAGAGAAACTTCCTTGTAGAAATTAGAAGATCTGAGTACGTGGGAGTCATTTGCTTTAGGGCATGTGAGCTCTTCTTCCTAATGTACGTGTTATTTAATTAAAAGAGCCAACATAAACCTTGCATGTTATTCACTAAAACATTACAGAAAAAGTAATTGAGGTTCACAAGTTGATTTTTTTTTTTTAAGAAGCAGCAGTGCCATCTCCCTCCAGCACAGCTTAGGGGATTTCACATTCCTCAAGTCCCAAGGAGGACAAATGCCAGAAAGAAGAGGGAT
The DNA here is from genome assembly GCA_011076525.1 of Nettapus auritus. Classification (NCBI taxonomy): domain Eukaryota; kingdom Metazoa; phylum Chordata; class Aves; order Anseriformes; family Anatidae; genus Nettapus; species Nettapus auritus. The sequence continues at coordinate 193,509,486 of CM021765.1, forward strand.
GTCATGAAAGCTGCAGCAATATCAGAGGGAGTGTAATGACCAAGTTGAGATGAATACCTCTGTGAGGGTACAGGACTGAAAACCAGCTGTAGATGTCACAAAGATTGGCCTGAGAATGGCAATGCAACGAAATGGATGACACTCCTCGTAGTGAAATTGTACGTTCAGTAATTTGGAAATCTATAATAATGTTTTAAGGCCCAAAGAGTTCTTGAAGGAGAATTTAGCACCTGGTTGCATGATCCTCCAAGAACTTCCAGCCGCCCACCAGCTCATTTTGTACCACAGCACAGAAACAGAGGCAAGCAGAAGAGCAGAGAGTATCAAGAGGTCTTCAGCAAAGAGCTCTGGGCACCAAGGGATCTGGGTGCCAGCTGGCCTGGAGCTTGTGTAGAGCTTTTGTAAATGCTGAGTGTATAGAAGCCAGTGGGATACAGGGAAGGGAGCTTCTGGGCAGCCCAACACACAGGGGTGAGGGCAGCATGGCCAGCTGGCTGTGCTCGATCACCACCACACAAACCATCAGCATTTATGAGTCAAAGCTGAACAGCCCTTTTGCAAAGGGGACCTCGACTTCTGCCTCACTCGACAGCTTTTATTGTGTTAAAATCCAGCACTCACCAAAGGGGTCCTACTCCCCTTAGCAGCAGCTTTTGACCTCCGTGGTCTTTGCCTAGAAGGGTCCTGCCATGGGAGCACGAAGCGCTGCTTACCCCCCCTGTCCTGCCGATCCCTTCTGCAAGCATGGCGCTGAGTCGGTGCATGGAGGCGTTTCGCAGAGCAGCACGCAGGCAGGGCTCCGCGTCCATCGCTGCGGCACGAAGCTGGAAAGCACATGAAACCAAATTACTCAAATTTTCCCATCTGTGCACATGTGCTTAGCTGGTGTTAAATTATCAGTGTAAAGGCCTAGTAGCTTCATAATGTACACACACAGAAAGATTCCCACAGATTTTTCCTTCTTTTTTTTTTTTTTTTCTTTATTTTATTGAAGCCAGCTGAGTAAATTCATAGGAAGTTGTAACAGGACAAGTGAAATGTATACCCACATTCCCTGGGAATCCAAATGCCTTTAACACATACTGTATTTCATGTGAAATTTATTTTAGAAGACACCAGAACAGCATAACTTTTTCATCACTGTGTTTTAAAGCTATCAGTTTTGAATGAAATAAGGTGGCATGAAGGAAAAAAAAAAAAAAAAGCGAAAATCCCAGAATTTGATACCCTCATCCCACACGTTAAGAGAAGAGATTAACTTCTCTATTTTTCTGGGTCACTTTCAAGTTTATTACTAATTACAGAATAACTTTAAAATGCAGCCCTAATTTAACCTACTGTGAGTGAGAAGCAGCTGAGACTTAATTTACTTTGGAGCTGGGTGATGTCTTACACCTATTCTCTATTGAGTCTCAGAAATGGTTGAATGGTTGCAATCCTGTTTTGTTTAAATGAAAATGATTTCTGCCCACGGCAGGAGAGGGCTAGCTGGGCACTGTGTGTGCGGGAACCACGTTGGGGAGGATGGGGGGATCTGTCATTTAATAACGTGTGAGTCGGTCAAGCCATGGGAGTGAAACATCCACACTGATCTGCACGGGTCTAGCAGAGCTGGTGGTGGTCCCAGCAGCCATGTTGATCTGCGTGGTCATGCTGGCAATTCTCCTGATAGCTGCCAGCACCTCTCTGGTCCCACTTTTTCCAAGGCTGATGGTGCCGTGCCAGCTTTCACCCAGTTTCCATCTCGGCTTCGCTGCCTTTTGTGCTTAGCCTCATAAAAATCTGGGAGCCAGACCTCCAGCTTGTTTGAGTCAGGGGCTGATTTATGCTATCTGAGGGATCTGAAGGTCTCCGCAGTCAGTTCCTCATTTGTAAAATAAACTGAGCTGAGCTTAATGAGATTTTGCGAGATGGCTTTGGCGAGCTGCGTGCCGGGCGCAGCAGCGCTCAGCCCGCAGGAGTGAGGGTTGGGGCTGCCCGTGCTGCCTGCAATGCTAGGACGGGGCAGCAGGAGCCCAGGTGGGGGGGACATGCAGAAACAGCACCTCCTGGCACTGGCACTGCCTGCTTGGATAGTTTGCGATGGGGATAAATGCTCGGAAGGGCATTATCCTCCTCCAGTTGCAGACACTGCGGTGACCTACACCAGGATATGAGGCTGGGTTTTCCAGAAACAAGCAGTGTCTATGTTCATTCTGAAATTAACTCAAGCTTCATGATAACCTCGTGATAACTGGAAATGACATTTAATACTGCAGGAGCAGCTTCTGAAAAATGTTGCCCCCGAGTGCTGATAACCTGAGGGGAATTTTTTGCCTGCACAAGCGCTGGAGTGCTGGGCTCCAGGTGTTTTGCAGGATGGCAACATTTGCAAAAGTGAATATGCAATGGAAGGATGAGTCCCACTTTGTGCAGAAAGCTGGACCAGCTCTTGTTGGGCTCCCAAGCCCTTCCTCTGTTGACCTGGAACAAGAATGAACTTTAGCCGTGCTGAGAGGTCAGGCTTTGAGCATGGGAGGTACGCAGCAAATAGCTTTATTTGGCGTGCTCAGCAAACATAGATCCGACCCCTTCTCCCACACCTTGTCCTACATCAGTGCTGTTGCTTAATGTGAAGGCTGATTTTGAAATCACCCCTTTCTTCCAAATGAGCTCAGTCCCAGCACGCTGGTCATCACATACAAATCTACCAAGGAGTCCCTGCTGCCTGTTGTTTAGCTTTAAAAAATAAAAATCAACACATTTTGTAATCCACAGCACACATCTCCCTGGCAGCTCGGGCTCTTACCAGAATCATTAACTTATATCTTAGCCACCAAGAACCAACCTCAGCCACTTTTGCCGTGGATTTGTGCTCTGTGTTGTAAGGCTGGGGCTTGCACAAAGGCCCTGGGGGATTAGTCCTCGAGTTCTCCTGTCCCTCAGTCATTTAGCAGACTGCAGGGTTTCTGTGCACAGCTACGCTCATGGTCATGCGCAGAATAAGAGTTTGCTGTTCATTTTACAATAAATTTTGCTCCCATGGGCAGCTTGTGGTGGTTGTTGGCATTGGCTGCATCCCATGTGTTAGGACAGGATAAGCAAGGTCTTCAGTAATCTAGCTTTCCAGTGGGACGACTTATTTCTTCCCAATGGTTTTACCCCCATGCCACCTCTTTTCCTCATGCCCATGCCCTCCTCTTCCCACACTCTCCTGGTAGGTTCTTCTGCACTGTATTACCATGGGCCCAGCTTGTGGGGACTTTCATCTTTGGGAAGCAAACTCAACAGCAGGCTGGATCAAGAGAAAATAAAGGAAATGGTGCTTTTCTGGTGGGATTTGCTAACTCAGTAGATCCCAGCTGCCTCGCGGAGAGGCTGTGATTTTGGGGCAGTTCTGCTGGAGTGTGGTGCACTCCTGCCCTTTCCCCTTTCATTCCCCACTCCTGGATGGAGCCAGCTCTCCCGGTCTGGCCAGCCCCATAGCCCAGCTTCAGTCTCTTTCCTGGAGCATTTTGTGAAGCACGGGGTGTCCTTCCAAATCCCCTAGGAAAAAAAATCCTAAGAGCAAGATATTCCCCGAAGTTGCCCCCTGCTCATCTTCTCACTGCCCCTCGCAGGAGAAGTAAAGGGGATGTTGCTTCCTTCCCCTACATCATCCCTTGCTGCCTCATCACCCCCTCTTGCATACTAAAAGCTCTGGGGGCCTTTTCTCTCTTCTCATGGAAAGGTAGGCAGCTGCAGCCTTTACCTTTGCTTTTTTTTTAAGGGGATCACCCATTGCCCCAGTGTCCAAGTGTTGTCCCCATCTGGGATGGCTGCTACCCCGCCAAGCAGAGCTACCTGCTCATGTGCACCCTGAGTGCATCGGGTTTGGTTTTAGGGGTCTGCTTCTCCTGCAGTGCTTTCTTCCCTTTGTCAAATGCTAGGAACTGAGAAGGTCACGGGGCTGATCATATTGGCTACGTGCAGACAGTGCTCAGGCTTCCTAGCAGAGCTCTGTCAGTGTAGTTCAGGCCTGACCATGCCTCCCTTGAGCTAAATCTGTCATTTATGCTTAGTTTTCTACCCATGAAAAATATTTACTAGGGCTTGAGTTGAAGTTGCCAGATAAAGCCTTTGTTTCACCCAACAGGCTGGTAGATGAGGAATCTTCCTAGGATGCACAAGGTGCTCATCCTAATACATGCATGGCATTAAATAAAATAAAACCTCTCCTTAGAGGAGCTGAAATCCTCAGGTGCTCCCTGTCTAGCTTAATAACATCATCACTGACTTTTCTTGGCTTGTCTTCTTCTTGAAGTGCACCACACCAAAATACTAATGACAAGGGATTTTTCAGAGCCCGTGGTTTGTTACGCTGAAAAATGGACAAGTGTGGAAGACAACAGTTTTGGAAAGCAAACACAGAGCACCAACATCTCTCCAAGTTTTAGCTGAGACCTTGTGAATGCATACTGTCAAGGTTATCAGCACGTGGACAATAAACAGTTCAGGAATGCAAGGTTGTGTGGGGAAGATAGGGCTTTAAAATATTTGCTGGGAAGACCTTGGAGGAGGTTAGGTTTGAGACCTTCCAAAGATTAGCAGCCGTAGCAATATTTATTATTTACATGTCGCTACCAACCCTCTTTCTTGTACAAGGGAGGAATCGCTCTGCAGGAATTTGAAATAAAAGCTCACGTCTAGCTGCTTCTGATTAGCTTCTCACTGAAAACACCCAGCGGGTGGCCAGGCACTGACCCATGCTCCCACCCATCACCGGTGCAGGGTGACCCCTCTCTGGCATCACCACCGCCAGATTGCCCAGAGCCCATCTGCCAGAGCCCTCAGAACCCGTAAAAAAGGACTGCAGAGACTTCTAGCTTGAAACAATTTAATTTCAACTCGTAAACCTACGCGCTGCATGTCAAAAGCCCTTGAAGAACATACAGAGATTTTGGGGGTGTTTTTTCTCCTTTCTGTCTTTTGCTTTGTGACATGTTTGTTCTGAGATCACCTTCTAGGCATCTTCTATTAAAATATATGTGACAGGCACCAGATCCACTTTCATGCAGCTGTGCAGTGTGTTATTTTTCATGCTAATGCACTGTTACAATTCTACCGAGTACAGTTATCTGGAGATCAAATTCTCCACATGTGCCTTGTGTTCTTTGGCTACCAGGTCAAGAGCAGCGCGGAGAAGGAGGCAAAGCTCATGTGTTAACTGTTCGTGCTGCCTTCGTGAAACATGGACTTCATTCTCAGGGAGTCAGAGGAGCTTTTGCTTCTCCCACCTGCCCTCCTGGTTTTTGTTTTTATTTTATTTTTGACTATTTCATAGAGATTTAAGACTAACCGGACTGTTATTACACGAGACGGAGTCACTGTCTGCCACCGGGAGATGATTTAATGTTATGTGATACTCAACCTTACTCTATGCCCCCCTACTGTTTTCCACACAAAAATCATTCTCCAACTTGCTTTGCTGTCAGGTTTCACCTAGGAGAAAATTTGAGTCACTGACTATGGCAGTGACAGCAACCAGAAGTAATGATTAAAGACCTCCTTGTCAGCGTTGTGCCAGATAGTCGTGGGTGAAACAGGCTTATGGAGACTCATCCACCTCCCATTTACCCCCAGCCCAGCAGTTGAATCCTGCCTGAGATAAGGACTGCATGCAGAAGGCACTAAAAGAGCCCCAAATCGCCGCTTGTGCTGTTGAAACAGGGAGGAAATGCTGGCTTTGGTGAAGGACTGGACACCACCATGGTCCCAGTGCTGCTTGCTGTTTCTTTCTAGAAATGCAGAGGATGCTTTTAGGGTTGTGCTTTTTCTTTGCAGAGGATGCTTTTAGGGTTGCGAAAAGGGCTCAGAGCAACAACAAACAAGTGGTGCATCCTACATCCAATCCCTCTTTGAGATACAGGTTGCTTTCCTGCTGTCTGAGCTGAGATCTACCACCACTCCTGGTGCCCTTTCTCTATCACAGGTTACTCAGCTTGTCTAAGTATGAGCGACAGCTGGATGGGCTCCCTTGGAGAGAGGGGTTTGTCGTATTTATCAATGTCTGCCTTTGAACAGGAATCATTTCTCCCTGGAGCCTGCCTCATTGCCTTCCTTAGTAAAGAAGGAATCTGCAAACTTTCTCCATCTTCTGAAGGGAGATTTATCTTTTACAGCTTCCATCGCTTTGTTCTTTCGTCAGGTATCAGGAGGCACCTTGCCTGTTTTCCTTTCCTCCTTTTCTCGTGATCTGAGACTAATACACAATGACAGTGGAAACTATTTCCCAGACTTTTCTTTGACTTCTGGATTGCTGAGTATACTAGAAGATGCCTTTTAAGTTTACACTTTATAAAAAATCATGTCTCGTTCATAAGTTAATTATATGAGAATGTCACAATAATAAACTTCGACTTCTTAACCTTTTCCAGAAATGATGCCAAGACCAAATCCTGAGGCTGCTTTCTAGCTACTGATTAGTAGCTAGAAGTCTGACCTTTTCTGTCTATATAGAAAACAGAGGCAGCTATGCAGCTCTCCATGCTGTTGGAGTCAGCTCGGTCACAGCTCCAACTCTCTTTCTAAGTAACATTAGCCCCTGGGTGTCCTCATCTCCATTTTGTCTTTTGAAGAAAGACATGGACCTGAGCTAGACTCTGAAAACTTCAAAACATCACTGCTGCTTGCTGATTTGCTGGGCTCCATCTTTGCCTCCCCTCGCTTCTTTCCAGTCTCATGTTCCTTGCCATCACATCTGACCACCTCTGACTAGTGTAGTGCACGAAGAGGACTGTGCCTTGGCCGCACGCTGTTAAGTCAGCCTCTTCTCGGGGAAGTGTCAGTGGTTGAGAGCTTGGAAAGAAGTCTAATTACATGTTTGTTAAACGAACATGCCAAAATGTGCATTAAGCATCCTTCCAAGATCAGGCTGAAGAGCAGCATCCTGCCCTGGAGCAGAAGGTGGTGAGATCTGTGGTACCCCATCATCGCCATGAGAGCTTGTAGCGCCCCATGTACCGCACCTGGTGCACATGCCATCTCCTGCTCAGATGAGCTTGTGTAAGCAGCTCCGTCTTGCAGAGGAATAAAGTTGTCAGAAGGATTCATTTTCACCGTAAGACCTACACTCCACACAAAGCTGCTCTGCGGTGCCGAGCTGGCAATGATGACTGTGCTGAAGAGCTTTGTTTATCACATTGTTGTGCTCTAATGATTACTCAGCCTCAAAATTATGTGCGCTACAGGAGTGATGGGTTTGGGGGCTGTCAGTCAAAATTTGTTATGATGAATGATGTTGTTTTCATCCCAGTTCAGCTAATGCCAGTGAGGATGTTCCAAAAATTGTTGTGTTTGTCATGTATGTTTTACAGTTTAGAGGTGATCTCCTTATGCTATTATCCCCCTGCCGCTGTTGCAAAAATAGTGTCTTCTTTTTAAGGTGTTCAGAATCATCTGCTTAGCACTGAGCTGAAAACAGCTTCTTATTTGTCTCTGGAGGTTGCCTGGAAGTTAACCCCTCGGTGTTTAGCTCATAGTGTGCCTTGTCAAAGCCTCTTCTTGGAGATGCTGAGTTTGGGTACAGCAGAGCTTGGTAGGGCTTTACCAAGGAGGCTGAAAGATGAAGGATGCCTTACCCAACATCAGCCACTCCCAGAGGCTGAGATTTACAAGCCCAGAGGCTGAGATTTACAAAAGTCAAGGTACTGGCAGACAAAACCCTGATCAAGTTTGCTGGAAAAGTTGCAGCATCTCCCATTTGCAGCTCTCGGCTTACTCCTGTCCTGGGACTACCGGCCCCAGCTCAGCATGGGCAGGACACAGCCTCCAGCTCAGCCTCTGCAGTGCTTCGTTCAACGCAGGGTGAGACTGTCTTTCATCTGTCCTTCAAGCCAAACACCCTTCCTGCGATCCTCCCTGCCAGCTTTGTGGTAGAGACAGTAGCATGTGGCTGAGGAAGGAGAAAAGCTGGTGGCAACATCCTGAAAGTGCCGCTGCTGTGCACCGAGTGGCAGTGACTCAAAGCCTTTGGCTCTGAAACTGCATGCGACTGCACCTCGGTGGGCAGCGTGACTTCTCAAAGGGCTGAGCAGCTCCCCCTGACATCAGGGGAAACTCTCAGGTTTAGCATTTATCTGCATGAAACCAAAACAGGAGAGGAGCTGCTCTCTGAGTGCATCAAATGCAAAATTACTCACCAATTTTCACAACATAATTACTTCTCAGTTAATCAAGTCCCTTGGAAAGGCTCTGACCAGTTTTTACAGCCGTAGCTAGTGAAGTCATTTTGTGTTACCAACATCAATTTTGGTCCTTAATGCATGTTGATTGGGACTAAACCCTCAAATGCTCTGTAAAATGAGAGCAATTTATGCAAACCTTTGGAATTTCGACCCAAAATATTTTTGCACCTGAGGTATAATGGAGTAAGTCCCCATTTTATTCTGCATACAAGCAGAAAGTCTTTCAAGTCAGTTCTGTGCTGCAGAGGAAATCCATTAAGTTTTCCCTGTAATGTGAGTAATGAATCTTGGCTGGGATGAGCATTTTGGAGCCATGGTTCTGCAAAAATTACAAATCCCTGAAGGAAGCAGTGTAGCAAGGAGGCCTGCAAATAATGGATTACAATAATCCCGCCAGGAAGTGATAATGGCGTGTATAAATATTTGCCTTAGTTGATTGCAAATTATGTCAGCTACCTTCCCTCCTAAACGATGTTTGTCACTGTCGTTAGCCATTAGCATTTCTAAATGCTTTACCAGCCGTGCTGTCGCTCGCAATGAGGACTTCATCTCTCCCAACCACCACCAAAGTGTCTGAATGGGATCAGATTATTTTTTTTTTCTAATGTTTTTATTCTGCTAATTAAAAACAAACTAAAAGCCTATGTTGTCAATCTGGAATGTTTTCCTGAACAAATCAGAGCATGCAAGCTATGGAGTGAAATCCTGGCCATGTAGAAGGCAGCATCTGCAGAGGGGCTGCAATGGATTTGGATTGGTATGTGAAGGGGGGGATTTGTTGCCCCACAAATTATCAGCAAAATTTTGCAGCCTGCTGAAGGTGGGAATGGCTCTGAGGACTGGGAGCGACCTGGACCAGCAAACAGCTCTCATGTTTCCCCAGTCAGAGCCCCGTCAAGCCGGGCTAACTACCAGCATTTTACATCCCACAAATTCCAGGAGGGATTAAGTCTTCATTGTCAGTCTTGTGAAGCAGGTTGAAACTCAGCTGAAGCTTTAAAGAAAAAAAAAAAAGAAAAGAAAGATCCAACAATCTTTGACAGAGGCAGCAGACTAGGAGAGAATGGGATTTAGAACAGAAGCACAGCCAGGAATCAATGGAGCTTTTATGGCATTCCTCCTCATTTATCTATAAATCCCATTCTTTCAGCTATTTAGGCCTTATCTCTGCACAGAAGCTGAATTAGTTTTATTTTGTAAACCAATTTAGGAAAGCTAGAGCAAAGCCCTGTATAGACACCCATATTTCGGTTTCAGAGTGGCTGCAGAGGTTTAGCTGGCACCTGAAACAAAACACGAGTTAAAGTGGTACCGCTTGGGCTTATCTGCATGGAAGATAAAGCGAAATAGCTAAAATGTGAATTTGAAGTGTTTGAGGTAAAACCTATTAAACCCCTGGGTGGATGCTTTCATTCAGACATAAAGGAGCCTTTAGTTTGCTTGATTCATTCCTAAAGCAAATTACAGTTGCGTTATTTCTGAATGAAACCTTCCATATAAGGAATTAATGTGCTCTAACTAATCTACTTTGAATTCACATCTGTAATTTGACTTAGTTTCCTGTGTGTACAAACCCTTTGTGTGTTGTCCAGGCCTGATTTGCTGGAGGAGGAAGAGGAAGGCAGGAAGATTTCCTCACTAACCCCTATGATAATCAGCTACAAATTTCTCAGTAAAATGAAATAAAAGACATGGCTAGCTCCAAAGCATCAGTCAGATGGGTTCTTGAAACCCCTCAGCTTACACCATTTGAGGATCAATCCCTTTGCCCATGGTTTGGATTGCTGTTCGCTGCTGGGGATTGGCTCTGTGCGTCTTCTTGAAGAGAAGCTGGCAGACAAACCTCCTTTACAGATGTGCCGTCTCCATCTTTGTGGAGATTTGGGAAGACAAAACATATTTATGAGATATTTCCTGTCCTTGAAAGTCTTGAAAACGCCTCGCTTGTCTTCTCCCATGTTCAAGCCATCCCACCCGAGGGCAGCTTTTCTCCGGCGGTCCGTAGGGCCAGGCATACAGTATAGGCCATGCAGTGCTGCAGCTGCAGCCGCTCCTCTGCTCGGGGAACTTTCGCTTTCACCAGCTTCTCAATGACAGGATGTGGTTTTCTGTGTGAATGTAAATGTGAGAGAAGGATCTGGCCCGGTAGGTTTCTAACCCATGTCTAAAATACTCCAGGGTCTTTGGCCGCGTAGTTTATCTGGCTTTTTTTCTGCTGCTGTCGTCCATGCTAGAGCTGTGGTGATGACTGAAAGCTCTTCAGAACATTTCGTACTGCCTAGAAATTACCCTGCTACTTCAGGGGAACGCTGATTTACCGAAACATCCTCTCCACGACACTGATTATTGGAGGCATTACAGGAAAAAGTGCAAACAAACAAACCAATAACCTTCAGGGTAGGCAGTTCTGGAAGAGCTTGCCAAGAGGTGCTTCGAGATGAGTGTTTAACACATACCTGCATTTATTCACGTGGTGGTGTCACAGCAGAGTTAGGCTGCTGAGTCAGTTGCTAGAGCAGATGCCACATACAGAGGTCTAAATACAAAGTCTAATTCTGCTTTTCTTTGCAAATTAAGAGAATTAAAATTAAAAAGTAAGAAATAAGGTACTCTGAGAGGAGAATCAGGCCAACATTTGGTATTTGTTTTCTAAGTGACAGGCATCAAACTTGGGTGCAGACCATGTATGAGAACTGATGCTCACACTCCTGAGTTCTCCCCTCTTTTGGGCTGGCTGGGTAAGAGGCAGCCCGTGGCTGGAATCACACAACTGCATGCATCTCCATATTGTCAGCACATAAACATAATTTTAAAATCTCCAAAACATGCAAAAATAGCTAGGGTTTGTTTTTCCTCTCCTCTCTCTTTCTGTCTTTCCTTCTCCCCATTTCATGTTTCCATGCTATACACCCTTTGTGATAATCTGATCACATTAAGCAATGGCAATAACCTATGCTGTAGGTGACTGCTTCTTCCTTGAGCAATTAGTTATTTCAGATATATTTTTTTTTTTTTGGAGATGTTTTTTGCTGGTTAAGGGAGCATTTTTTGCAGCACAGACTTCTATCATATGAAAGAGCAAAGGGGCAAAGTGTTGTGTTCAGAGGTTCCAGTAATCCCACACCAAGTCCTGCATCTGGCACAGGCAGAATTCACCCTTACCATAGGCACCTGCATTGTCCTGCTCAGTGACCTTTCTGGGTTTCTGATCCATATTCATCGGGCAACTTATTCTTAGGGGCCAAGCCCGTGGTTTTGACTTTCAAGTCTCTGTACAAGCTTGAAGTGTTTTTTTCTTTCTCACTCCTGATTCCCATTTGGACATGCTGTGCCCACGTGGCAGCTCTGGGAACTTGTTGCAGTAACAATTGTGCTCCCTCCTCTACATCTCTTCAAACAGACCTATTGCAAAGGCAGTCCTAATGTGACTTCCCGTGTAGCGTGAGCGAGTACTGCAGAAGTGCGAGTCAGCGCTGCAATCTCCGTAGTGATCTGCACGGGCCGACGGGGGAATCTCACCTCTTTCAAAGGCTGCAGCAGAGTTGCCAGAGAGCATTGTGAAGTCCTTTTGTAAGAAAGGCTGCTGTGCAGTGGGCACAGCTACGTGTAGGTACGCATTAGGAGACTCTATCAACTCAAGGCCCGTGTGCAGACATTTGAAAAGTAGGTACTTTCTCAGGGGAGAACAGTGTGAGTGAAACCTACAGCGAAATCCACAGCCGGAGTGCGCCAATGGATGTCACCATCTCATGGCACATTGTGTTGGGGCAGATGGATGCCACCTTCAGGGTCAAAGTTCTGGGGAACCTTTGTTCTCCGCTTTCCAGCTCCTTCGTGCAGAAAGTGGGCTGTGAGGTGGGGTGCTCAAGGCGGATTTCATCTTCAGAGAGCACGTTTCCAGTTCCTGGCCCTGGGAGGACTCCCATTGAGATCCAGGGAGGGATCAAAGTGCTAGGTTTTGCCCTAAGGCAGCCATGGGGTAGCCCTGCTGTGGGTGATTTAACACCTGCAAATTCCCAGAGCTGGCAATCAAAGGCTGCGTGGCCCCCAGGCGCGAGTCTCTATTTTTTGCCGCCCCACCTGCAATCTCAAAGAGCGGGGGGGGGGGGGTGTTTTGGTTGTTTTTGTCTCTGATTTTTCTATAGATAACTTTTCTGGTTGTCTCAGTCACATGAATCATGACCTTTTCAGCCTCTAATTAAATCCAGGGGATACAAAGTATATCAGGCAGGATTTGCAGGTGGTGTAAATCAGAATAAGCCCACAGAGCCCAGGATCGTGCCCATCACACTTTTTAAAAAGGCAGATGCTTTTTTTTTTTTTTTTTTTTTGGTCAGGAAATAAGACCTAAGAGGTCCTGATTCACCATCACACTCCCCTAGGTTTAAGCCAGTACATTTCCACTGCGATCAGCTACAGCCAAGTCACTGTGCTGTCAGGGAGTTGGAGTAACGCAGATGTAAATCAGTTTTCTTCTGCATTGTCCCGTCCAACTCTAATGATACCCCAGGCATCATGGTTTGAGCCAAAAATGCACTCTTTTCATATGATCTCTAGTTGATGTAGGTTTTCAACATCCTAGTCTTTATATTGCAATATTTTAATTATTGTTTACTTTCTTTAATTACTGTTTTCCTTGCTAATTCTAAATATACATCTTTCTCCTTCAAGGTTTTTGGGATTTTTCCAATCACTCCAGTATCAAAGAATGTTTACAGTCTTGTGTTTAAGCTTCTCATGTTTGTACTAAAATCTGTGCAGCCCCAAGGCCAACGCTCTGGCTGTGTGTTGTAGGTAGTAGGTTTTTTTTAATGTATATGCTAATCTGTTAGGAAAAAGGTCCTTTGCAGAAGTGAAAATCTTATCAGAAAGTTTGATGTTTACATTTTCTTATTTGGATGAAAACATAAAAAGTGTGGAAAAAAAAAAATGAAGCTGATAAAATTTCTTCATCTACTTTTTTTTTTTTTTTCTTTTTTCCTCTTTGTTCTTTTTTTTTCCGTGTTATCTTTATGAAAAGGGTGTGAGAAGAAATGTGTAAAGACCAAAGGCCTTTCCATTTCATATTGAAAGAAAAGAGGTTTGTTATTCTACCGAACAGAAGAACATTTGGAAGATTTCAGTTTCCTTTTGGACTAAATGTGCATACATATATCATGGAGGTGAGACTCCCCCAGGCTCCTGAGGCACTTGGGTACTAGTTGCACTCCTTCCATAATATTTTGCAGGGTGTCTTTTGGCTGAAAAACTCAAGGCACTTGCCATGAAGGAGATCTTTAACAAGGTGTCTGGTGGGGAAGCAGTGTGCTAATTAAAGCCTATGAAGTAAGGCAGAGAGGGCAGCATGACCAAGATGCTTGCACAAGTAGACGTGGACCTGGTCATGCTATCGGCATGTATTAGCAAGAGGTCCTGTGGGTGCCAGGGCCTCGTTGTCTACACCATACGTGTCATGGGGTTTTTTGCTTTGGACTAATTTTCACACAGTTGCACGAGCTGAGCAGACTACCACTGGTTGAACACATGAGATGTGTCTCTTGAGCACTGCTTTTGAGTTCATTCCACTGGAAAGGACAAGTCTGTGTGCTGTGAGACTGCTCCAGGATGTGAAATAAAGGGTGGGAAGGGGGAGAAAAAAGTAAAGAGATCGCACCGGGGAGTGATGGGCAGCTTTCAGGAACAGCAGAGCATGGAGTCAGTTCTGGCACTGTTGTAGCACTGAGCAGCACTTTGAAGGATGGGGTCAGAAATCTCTTGATAATAAACTTTCTCACGAGGTTTTTGGCAACCTTTGCGTCTGGTCCCAGCTGGAAATGCTATGAGAACATCTTTTCTCGGGGTATTTTGTCACTCCCAATTTCAGACAGAAAGTGGGAAAACATACTTCGGAGAGCTTCAGAAAATGGTCCGCTAAACTGAATCCACAACAGAAGAAAAATTCAGGGGCATTCAAGAGAAAAATTCATTTTTCTCTTTAAACCGGTTCACCTGATGCTTCACAGAAGGTCATCTGAAAGTTAAATAAGAGTTGAAGAAAGCTGTCCAGGCCATGGGAATATCTAATTAATCTCTTTGCTCCTTCAGTGTTATTCCTTATAGCGCACTGTCTTGTATTTTGTCAGTCTGGTTTTAAACTACCCAAGCAACAAGCCTTCCACCTCTTCCCAGAGACACAACAATAAAACCCAGCAGATCTCAGAATTAGGATTTCTTTTTGCTGATATCCAGAACTTTTTTTTTTCTATATTTTTTGTTAACTCTTGGCCTCACTAACAAATTACCCTCCCTGAGCTCTGCTGGTGTCCGTGAGCTCTCTTCTAGCAGGCAACAAATGCAGTTTGGCTTGAGCCTTTTTCGGGATAGTCAGGAAAAATGGACTTTGGGGCTAAAAATGCTCAGGTAAGGAGTTACCACAGCTCTGCTGACACATGATAACTTGCCAGCTGATGCATGCCTTGTGCGCCTCCAGGTTTTTAAATCCAGCCCTGATGTTCCCCGGCTTCAAATGCCCCTGTAAATAACAGCTCTTCTCCCAAGGCATTTATATTAGCTGGGCACTTTAACTCAGTGCTCGGGCAGACCGTATGTGGATGACTTTTCTCACACATTAGACTTTCCACCTGCATCGTCACTTTGCTGCTGATTTGTGGTTTCCCTGCAGGGTTTCCCTGTCCCTCAGGCACCAGCAGCACTGCTCCATGTGGTGCCGTCACAGCCCCTTACAAGTGCATCGTAAACAGGAGTTCAGTTTTAGGTATATGCATAGCTTTGAGTGACATGAACGGTGCACTTTACATACTTCCAATATATATTCCACTAAGCCATTAATTTCCTAAGTCATACATTGTGCATTGTTCTCCTAGTTTCCCCCTAGCCATTTAGCAGCTGCCCTTTTCAGAAGGACACACATCGAGCACTTTGTTTTCTGCAGATTGCTTATGATCAATGAAAAGCTCCTTTGCAAGCCTAACCTGGGATCTCACGATGCAACCAGGATCTTTTGGGCTCACAAATCATTCCCAGGAATCCTGTTTCAGCCTGAGCTCTATTATCAATACAAGGGAGGTGAATTTGAGCTGGCATGTAAAGTTTTCAAAAGTGCTTTTACACGACCTTCGGGCTGGGTATTATTTTCAAAAGTGACTTGGTGCATTTGGGAACCTAAGCAAATTGATTGTCTATCAAATGTGTGCTCCCTTATGATTTAAATGCTTTTGAAAAGGAAAGCTGGGGTTCCTGAGGCACTTCAGGCATTCCTGACAAGATTGCTAATGATGTTTAGGTGCAAATACAGCACCCCTCAGCTGGCACAGAAGAAATGGGAAAGTACCAAGTTATATTTTCAAACTGCAATTTGAGTTTGAGGGGGGTAATGGTCAGGAAAAGTATGCTGCAAGCTAAGAAAATTTGATCCTGAAAGTAGTGAGTATAAATATGAAACCTTTAAGTTTGTTTCTTAACTATAGTCTCTCTATAAGAGCCAGAGACACATCGTGGCAGCTGCTGTAAATCCCCAGTCAGGGACGCACGGCAGCTAAGGAAGGGCCGGGGCATGGTGACAAATAAGACACTCCATTATATTATGGCACATTTTACTTCAGCCTCTGGCTTTTTGCTGTAATGGGCTATTCCTCCTTGTGGTTCCTAATGGGTTTTTATAAATATGTCTAGTAAGTATGAAATCTTTAAAATATGCCAAAAATACAGCAGAGACATGAAGCTGCATTGTTCCATCTCGCTGTACTGATTTACTCCTCTTTGTCTTGAGTTTTGCACGGCAATACTATTAAGTGTCCTGAAATTGAGGTCAAGAGATTTCTGCTCCAAAGTTTTATACTTTGTCAACTAAATAGACTCTGATCTTAAATCAAAATGCAATTTTAAATCATTTTCTGTTTCTCAGTCATGTTCACCGTTGTTCCTCCTTGCTTATATTCTCTCATCAGGGAATGTTGCTCACAAATAGCTACTGAAACGCTGCTGGATGAAACACACAAAAAATACATTAGGAACAACCTTTAGCCCAACTGGGCAAATTAATCTCCCACAAAACACTAGCAATTCCCTTGGAGCTAGAACCAAGTTCATTAGTGTTATGTGTAATTGTCTTCAAGTGAGATTCACATCTGAACTCGCGGTGCACATTATCCTGCGCTACCAGAGAAACGAAACAAGTCCAGTAGTGACCCTATCTTACCTTGGAGAATGATAAGAAGAAGCACGTCACTTTAACCAGATTATTTTTTCCCTTTGGTTTCAAGGTTTTAATTACGCTCTCACCTCTGTATCGCTTTGTACATAGGGAGGAAGGAGCAGAGGTCCAGAACAGGAACAACAGTGTCCGGGAGAACAAGCACTGCCGTACTGCTGTAGGCAAATGACCAAATCATTCAATTTATGGTTCAAAACGAGAATTTTATTTTCAGGTTTTTCGCTTTTTTGTGCTTAAACTTGCCTCTGATCTTGTGGGGTACTTGTTTCGCTGTGGTTGGACTGCTCCCAAAAGCCGGCGCAACAGTGGGAGCAGAAGCCACGTCGCTGCCGGGAGTTGGGTTGAGCACTGGGCGAGGGGTCTGTGAGCCACAGCGGGATTGCACCAGCTTCAGCAGCTCATCCCCAGGTCTTTTGGGTTTATACGTGTCTGATCCACACGGTTTGATGGCGTTGAGATGCCAGCCCCTCGGCTGGGATACGGGGATCGTTTGATTTTTCAGCGATGTACATATTTCACAGTGGTTCTCGGTGTGTTTTTGTAATTAGGCATATTTAACTGTGCCTTGTTTTACTGCTGCAGGAAGAATCTCATTTGTCAGCAGTTTTAAGCTTTGCCAAATAAAGGCTTATTGGCAAACTGCATTGAGCAGTCTGATAATAACCCAACTTTAGAAAACACACACCCTGCTGTGTTGTATTCAAGCCATGGTGCTGTTGAAATTAAAAGGGGAGACAATGCCTGCTTTCAAAAACTAGAGGTTCTTTGTATTCTAATAAAAGCCTAAATTAATGTTTTAAAAGGTTATTGCTATTTTTTACCAGTTAGCTGGCACTGCGTATAAATCTTATTTAGGCAAGGTCCTACTTTTTTTCACTGTTTTTAACACGTCAGCTAGTATCATACTGCCACGAATAATCAGTTCCTGAAATTCATTAGTCCAACCCGTTAAATCCCTTTTGTTTAGTTTTAATAGCAGGGTATTTCTGTGAATTCAGGAATCCAATATGTGATGTACGTTCTGACAACACCAGCAGGGACCACAAATATTTCTTACATAACCTAAAGGACATATGTTTGGCTTATGGCAAAAATAACCTCATCATTCCCGTGTTTCAGGTTGAGGTGTCCATGTGAGGTCCTTTTATAAGAGCAGAGTAATAGGAACTATGTATAATTTAATCTTGTTGGCTTTTAATACATTTCCTTCAGCTTTTAAAGAGTGCTCTAGGAAATGGAAAAACACACAGTCAGCTATGAAATTCTATGACACTGATGCAGTCAGGCTATAAAATATTCTTTGCATCTTAATTGCATTTTATATAGCTGTATAACCTTGTGTAATTCTTAACTCTATAAATCCTAGCTTTGCATCCCAATCTGGCAGCTCAGCAAGGGAGGCAGAGGAATGTTTCCCACAGTTCATTGTTCACTTGGATTGTGTGGGCAGAGCGCAAACGTCAGGGCTGTGCAGGGAACTTGCGCTGAACTTTTGAAAACTGCAATTTGCAGACAAAGAATTCTCCCCGTCCCTGCGGATGAACCTGATCCCGCACGCCGAGAGCCGTGTCGGAGCCCTCTCCAAAACCAGCCATGGTTTGACAGCCGTTCGAGCGACAGAGCCTGTTTCATACAGCATGCATGAATTCTGAGGGCAGTCTGGGGGAAAAGCAAAGGTAGTTTTACTGGCGTATGACCGCCAGAACAAAGCAGAGTGCGTCAGAAGCTGAATACCTAGCAGGTGAGAAGTCACGCCAAAGCTGGACTCATTTTTCAGGCACCAGCAGCCATGTGAAACGTGGACACAGTGTGAGTGTGCCTGCACCGTGACAGATGCACTTGCTGGTACTCTCTGCCCTCTGATTGCCTTCCTTCATTTAGAGCTGCAGTCTCAGCCTTGTGCTTGCTTCCCTGCTGTAAAATAGAGGCTGGGAACAAGAGACCCAAACACAGAGAAGGGTCTGTGGCTTAGAAGTGAGGAAAACAGTGGGAGGATCATAAAGCTGTGATGGATGTGATCTGTTCAACTCTGTCACTAATTTCTAATAATAGAAGGTTTTTAGAATGGGTAGACAGAGACATAACAGGATCCAGTGGCTGCAAACTGAAGCTGGATAAATTTAGATTAGAAATAATGCTCTGTCTACACTGCAGCTTGCAGCGCCGCGTTGAGATACATAAACGTCAAATGAGATAATTCAGATACCCAGCGCAGTCCAACGGCAGCAAGCAGGGAGATCCTGGGCTGATTTAGCTCAGCAGAATAAACGAGCCTAGCCGAGGTCCATGCTGCTGCAGCACAGCATTCCCAGCGCTTTACCTGACTGAATATCCCAGTGCTTGACCTGTGGGCTGCAGTGGAGGCACAGAGTCCTTGGGAGCAGGTGTAGCTAATACTGCAGCATCTCACCGAGGAGTGCTGAAATTAGTGTGTCTCACATGTTGTGTCTCACACTGCACATAGATGTAGACGGATTTTTCCTTGCAGTCCTCTTCTGGCTTTGAAACTTCTGCACTGCTGCATAAAGTGGTTGCTGCTGAGGACCCGTTAAGAAGTACTCAGGGAGGCCAAGCTGCGCATGAGGATGAAAGTTTCTGCTAAATCAGCTGAAACTCAGAATTTCTATGTCCTGGTGAATTTTGATATTTTAATATTTGGCTTAATTTTACTTCAGAACTCTCTTCTGGTTTCTTGTAGTGCTGAAATTCTGTAATACTTTTTGCTTTGGAAGCCCTTTCCACCAAACATATTGGCTTTGATGAATTGGTACGTCTGCAATGGAAAACCCTTTCTGACTGAAAATTTCCAACCCCCTATCCCACCGTGTGTATCGAACCTCACGGGTTAATCGCCACTAAGCTCTATAGGACCACCCTCCACAGGAGGGACTTTTACAGCCTCTTCTAGAGAACAGAAATAAAGAGGAACTTATTTTGGCCTAGAGGGATTAATTGGTACCCTTATTTCATTAGGTTATTTAAAGCAAAGATCTCATTAAACTTTCATTGGAATAATGTTAGACAAAGTAAGTAAGCTGCAGCTGTTGGGGAGAAATGAGAGGTCAGCAAATTACCAGATGATAACAAAAAATAGTATTAAAGTCTGAGAGACGGAGAATGGAGGGAGACTAAAGTGCCGACTGGAGATTTGGGACCTTTCAGTTCTCCAGTTTTATACGTGTTGGACACGTCGGTGCTGATGTGCCATTTGCTCTGTGCAAAATCTGTTGAGCTAAGGAGCCTTTCAGGGGCTGAGGAGACCTCACAAGCCTGCAGTGTCAAAATAAGACCTGGTTGTTCTTGTGGCTCATCTCTGAGGCAGTTTGGATTTCTCTGGCCTAATTAGCTGCTGTGTCAGGGATGATTTATGTTCCTTCAGCTCACCCTGTTGAAACTGCTCCGCATCCATTGAGCAGCACTAATGGATTAGTCTTGGCACCCCCAAAGTGACCGCATCCACGCTGGGGTGAGACCAGGACAGCCTGAGCACGGGGAGGAGGAGAGAATAAACCTGAACACCTCGTGCCTTGTCTCATTTGCAGCCTTTATGTTTCCAAAGCTGGGTTGTTGGGAGTTTTTTTGATTGTTTGTTTGTTTGTTTGTTTGTTTTGTTTTTAATTAGGCACCTGAAAAATCAATTAGGGAGCCTTTACATTGGTTTAGCTTGAGGGAGGGGTGAACGATGGTTATCTTCTGTCACTGTTGCTTAGTTTGGGCCCACTTTCCCTGCTGCTTGGGTTGGTGTGAAGTGTTTTTTGGCTTGCAGGAGGTCAGACTCTGTACAAACAACCTTCTGGGGTCTTCTCTTCAGTGGTCCAGCCTGTGCTCAGCCTCTGTTGGAGGCTTAAGCAAAGCCCTGGGCTCATCTGCTTGGGGTAAGGCACCCAAGAGATGCATACATACATGGACTGTCTGCAGCTCGCTTTTCCCAGAGGGCTTACACAGATGTGACCAGGGATGGTTTGTGTTCATGAGGCTTCAGGGAGGAGAAAGGTTCAAAACATTGTCCTGTTTCAGCCCCATCTACCAGCACTGCTTGCAGTATGCAAGGCGAAGTCACTTATCATGAAACAATTAGCCAGAAAAATCAGATTTGAAGCCTTAAGATGTAAAATTGAATTAATTGTTCTTCCTTTGTGGGACAGGAATGCTAATGGTGTCATACTTTGATGCTGCTAAGCTTACTTAATGCTTAGCTGCTGCCAACAAGGAGGGCTCTGCTCCTTTCCCCTTCCCCTGCCTGAGCCCCCCGCCGCTCCCCTTCTGCTGGCAATGACAATTATCTGACCCCACCAGAAAACCTGCTCAGAAAGCTCAATCAGCAGAACACCAACCCCACAGAAATGAGCAGAGAGCCGTCAGCTGGCTCAGATCTCCAGCCCAGCTCATCCAGGGCCAGAAAAATGCCAGTGCACAAGGGTGGGAGGAGAGGAAAGGAGCAGGGCCACTTTCAGCGGCAGCTGTCATTTAATTCAGAATGGTTTCTCTACAGAGCCACAACCTAAGTCTTGAAAAATATTGGTATCCTACTCTTACTGAGCCACCTAGGCAGTTCCCACCCCAGCAGCTCTTCTGCAAGCCCCTGGCCTGCCTGCAGCCACCAGCCTTTGCCACATCAGCAGATCGGTCCGCAAGGATTCTTGGCTGGGGGAACATCCCAATTTCTGCTTGATTTTTTTGCACACCAGTATTGCATTGCAAATGCTGATTAAGTTTTTCCCTGAAGACTCTAAATCCTAACAAAGTCCACTGAAATCATCAGGCTCTTGCAGTTCCAGCCAAAAGAATTTTGTTATTTCTGTGAGCGAGGTTAAAATCCTTGCTTGAAATTTGGCAACTGCGGAAGACCTGCGTAGTATCACTGAAAAAGGAATAAAGTAGTCGTCAAGAAAAGGCAGGAAAATCTGACCTCTGTCAACCAACACCTCCTCTGCAGCCTGTACATACGTAGAGCTCAGATTCTCAAGTAGGTTACCACAACTGCAGCAACTCTGCCCTTCTGATTACCAGTAGCAACTGTTCATGTGCACACTCCTGGTTCCTGACAGATACATGGAAATGGGACTTAGCACAACCCGTCACCATTGAAGTGTAATTGAGTTTGAGATAACTTGAATTGCATCCCATTTGCTAAGGTCTGTGAACGCACACACACGCACAGACAGAGGTGCCATGACTTAGCTGACACATGCCAACGTGGCAAGCTGGGGTAGCTGAATTATGAGTCTGAGGTCATACAGATACATCCTACTGAGCGAGAACTGAGTCTGAAGTCATATAGATATATTGAGGCTGGACCCGGTGATCTTGGAGGTCTCTTTCAACCTAGATGATTCTGTGACTCTGTGATACCCTACTGGATGAGAACAGAGCCTGAAGTCATATAGAAATATCGTACTGGGCGAGAACCAGCATACCAGTAATGGGTTTAACACTGATGAAACTGCTTTTGAACAGAATTTTGGTATCTTCTAGCTTAGTCTGTTTGTTTTATGAAAGAGAAGGGTGAGGACTGACGTTGTGCATTGGCAGGTTGCTGCACGGGGCACAGCAGACGGGTAAGAAAGCGCCGCAGCTACGCAAGCAGAGCTAGAATGGGCTTTAATGGCTGGAAGCTGAATTTAGCCAAATCAGTCTGCATGCCAACTGTGATATATATACACATATATATTGATCTTCATGAGTCTGCCAGTGAACTTACATCGATGGAGGCTCAAATTCTTAGTTGAATTATAATGAAGTGCAATTCCATTAACTTCAGCTGCTCTCTGACATATCTGCATCTTGCTCTCATGGCTGTTAATAGCTTGGTTCTTCAGGAACAGACTTGCTTACTCTGTTGCCTTTGAAAAACAATCCTTGTCCTTGATGTTAGCTTTGTTTCACCGACAGCAAAGCAGTGGGATTTGCAGGCTAACGCTGTGTGTTCCCAGAAATGCATATCTGCAGTGAATATGTGTGGAAGGCTCACACAGCTCACTAGAAGAGTTTTTCTTCTACCAATCCATCATACATGATCAATACTTGCCTCTCTTCCAGGTTCTGCATTATTCAGGGAGATAGTAAAAGATACTCTTAAAAACTTTGGATAAATACAAGTGGTTCCTGTCTTCTGGCTTTGGCCTTTACCTCAGAAAATGCATATACAGCACTTGAGATAGACCAGCAGAAGTAGGAATGCCTTTGTCCAAAGTTCCTTTGTGTTTGCACCTGTAGTGGTGGCACAGCCAGAAGCACCACTTGGACAAGTCAGACCTTCATTTTGGGTGTGGGTGGTGAGCTAGCCATCCTCTAAGGCCAAGTATGTGGATGACCTCCATGGAGTCTCTCCAGCCCTGGTCCCCTGTGCACCACACTGCGGGGCTTCTGCTGGCTCTGCACACTGTGGCGAAGACAAATGGAGGGCGGCTCTGACATTTCCCTCTGCTGCTTTTTCCCTTGATTGAGAAAGCAGAGTGTTCATGAGTCAGTTCCCAAGCGTTGCCAACCTCAGTCCTTCATAAATCATGAACCGGGCATGCAATATCATGACATTTGGGGCTGGTAGGGCTCTTTTGGTTTTTAACTCTGCATCTTTTGCAGTGGTTCCATGCTCAGGAGCAGTCTCAATGGGGACTGAATCTTCAAATGTAAGGTAGCAAATTGGAATATATACATAAGCTGCAGTTTAGGATTTCTTCAGCCAGATTTTGGTCTCCTGGCTATTTTCTCGACCCAAGACTGGCTTGAAAATGTTTGGGTTTATGACCAGCCTATAGACATTACAAAGGGACATCTTGTGCAGTTAATGCACTTTTTTAATACGTTACGGTCAGTCAGGATTGCAAATACACACAAAAAAACCCTACTTGCTGCATTCATAAATACCATTAGAATTGTCATTTTACCATTTTGCCATTTTGCTATTATGAATCATTAGACTCTAACCATGTAATGCCCATTAGATCATCTAGTTCGTGTCAGATTGTTCTCTACAAATATTTTCCTCGTACGAGCTCTTGCATTCAGTTTACTACGTCGTAGACTTTCCACTGCTTCCCTTGGAAAGGAGCGGATCAAGAATACTAGGAAACATCAAATCACATTGAATATGTCATTCCAGACTGTAAACAAACAAAGCTAAAAATAATTTGAGGACCACGTACAGCGGAAAACTTCCACTTCCAAAAAAACAATCAAACAGCTATTCTAAGGGAGCCCTTGCATATCCTTGTACAGTCAGAGCCTTTTCTTTGTCAGAATTTTTTTATATGAAATATAAGGGGAGAAGGAATATGCTAGAAGCTCAGAATATCAGTTTCTCTTGGAGAGACAGACAATGAAGCAGACTTGTAGTTCTGCTGCTTGTTTACATGTCATCCTCCCTTATTGGCAAATAATTGTAAGCAGAATCGAGTGATATATATCTTCTGTGCTGAATTCCACTGATCTGATTTAGTTACACTAAGCATAGAGGTTTTGAGTCTGATTTTTAAAACTGTCAGGCGCCAAATGGCATGCTTCACATTAGCCTGCAGTTCTGTACCTAATTTGCATTCAGTTATGCAAATTAAACATTTGACTTGAGTAATCACACACAAATCAGCATGTCTGATCATTTGCACACATGCTTATTCACTTCATTTGCTCAAATAAAGTATATACTCAAACTAAGTAGACAGCTTAGTCCCTAACCATTTCAGTAACCAACCTCAGCCTGAAGCTGATAATGTTGTTTTTTAATAGAGCAGCTGCAAGCAGTTAATATTATAGGCATCCTTCAATAAAATTTCCACTGTGCATTTTTGTGTGCCTTTAGAATCTGCTAGTGATGTACCTGAGCTGCCTGAATGCATGGAAAGTCAAATATATGGAAGTTTGCTAAAGCGGACCTTCCATTGAATTCCTGAAGGTGTGTTAAATCGAGTGGGAAAAAATAACCCTGAGGACTAGTTAAAGATACACACAGAACATAACCTGGTTTGTACAGATTAAGCAAAAAGTGTGTTTACACATATACTAGTTAGAAATGTGCAAATTTAGCATTTTATTGCAGTAAAGTAAGTAAAAATAATAATAAATTAAATGACTTCTGTAGCTAAATATTCATTCTGTCAATAACATTCCTCTGTTCCAGGAGGTTGCAATAATATGGATTGCTATCTGATGAAAGAAGGTCAACTTTTGGAAGAAAAGTGAAATTATTTACCAAGCAAAGCAGAAAGTGGGGGTTCAAAATATTTTAAATACATTCAATTCTTCAGGGAAAACTGGCTGTTGGCACAGGCAAAGAAAACTGCCTTGACACACTAATGCTCAACAAATACCTCTTCTATGAAAAATGCATTTGATAAGCAACGTCTTTTGAAATTAAGATGGTTTTATTATTTCTTTGTGTGCAAAACTGGAATGTAACCAGTTCCTGTAAATTAGACAAATAAGCAGTTCAGGAAATAAACCTAAGAAAGATTCAAAGAAAATAATATTAGTCTCTTGAGGTCACCATAGCATGTAGTGCAGCTGTCCGTTCAGGTGATGTAGTACCAAAGCTGCCTGCCTGAATGTTGAGCTCTGAAGTACTCTGGAGGCCTTTCACCATGGGCAGACCATTTCTTATATTATATTCAAAACTCTTCAGGCTTAAACAGGGCAGAGGGTAGGGAAGATCAGGGCCAAGCCCGATGGGGAAGGCCCAAACACATTAACAGAAAGGACATCTGTAGTGAATGTCAGGAAGTCGAAGTCCCTCCTAAGCTGTAATGGCACTGAGGTCCCTGCTTCTCTGTCTAAGCTAGGATGTATTGGGGCACATTCAGAAATTGAGGAAATGGGCTCTAACTAGTTGTGGCTGTTATTTTAGGGTACCATCATGAGTTAGGTGGTTGAGATAATCTATCAGCATGCCTCTTGATCAGGTACGGTAAGTCAACAATGGTCAAGGTGGCCTGACGATGGCCAAAATAATCCATTGTCAGGAAAAGAGCTACAGATTTCTCTCAAGGTGTACATAAGGCATCTTTATTCATTAATGGACTCTTTCTCAAAAAGTCCAAGATGGTCATGGAAGTGACAGACGGCCCAGGAACCAGTGCCACGTACCCCACATCCATCCACACCATGCCATGCACCCTCATGGAAGCTGCAAATATTGAAGCCTGCAGGGAGCAGAGGAGCAGTGAACATGCAGAAGGCTTCAAATTAATAACAAAATAGTATATTAATGCAGTTTTTGTTGGCAGGAGTCACAGAGGCACTGAGCACTGCTTGACTCCGAAGGAGGCTGGGAAGCTGCCTGGCGAGAGGCTTGTCCCGTTACCTGTTTACCTCAGACATAACAGCCCCTTCACAAACAATGTGGGCGAGCGATAAGTTGGGCTTTGTTTTGGCCCCTGCATTAATCGTGATTAAAAATAGAGCTCTCGGCAGCAGCAGGGAGCAAAACAACGGCAGCATTGTTAGCTTTATCAGGAAAAACAGAGGGCACGAAGGATGAAAACAGAAGGCGAGTGGAGGAACAGGGAGGAGAAAAACATAAGGCCTGAAGCTCACTTGTCATGCAGAGGGTAGTGGAGACCAGGGCCAAGCCGGAAAGGTGAAGTCAGATTGACAGAAAAAAATGCAATCATCTTTAGCTCTCATCCTGGCTGACACTAGCAGGGTATCGCAGCCAGTTGGCACCATAGGAAGGGTGGGAGATTTGGGGGGCAGCTCAGCCTTCAATGTGAACATTGCCTTCACCTAAAGCTGGCTTAAATCAGTGAGACACCTCCCCTAACCTCACTTGTGTATACATCCTAAGCCTTCTCTTTCCTAATTAGGGTGTGCAAGTAGGAATAGGAGCAGCAGCAGAAATGTGGCTTCTTAAATGCAAGTAGAGCACCAGCCTGTCCCATTTTGGAGCCTCCCTAAAAGCGATTGTAGCTTTTGATCAAATTGTAAGAATAGGATTCTCCCATTGCAGCCAAAGAGGTCGATCTGTGTGCTTATTTTTAGTGCAGAACAATAATATCTGCTTTCACCCATGCTTCAAGTTTAAATGAAGGTTTTAACCTGTCGGTATTTAGTGACTGGAGATGACAAACCTGTTCTTAGATCACCCATTCCCTACTTCCATTTCAGAATTACACAATCACAACTAAATCATTTGGTGTTTTCAAAAGTGAAGCGCTGGAAGTAAAATCTCATCCCCAGTGGGATTTCCAGTAACAACATATCCATCAGTTTCAATGGATTTCACCCAGGGGAAATGACATTCCAGCTTATTCTGAAGGACGTGGCTGAGCTGATCTCTAAAACATGAAGACTGCAGCATTGTGAACTCGGTCTCAGATCCGTGCAGATACTTCTGACAGACCAGTGCTTATGTTTTCTCGTGGTTTGTTCCAACACTGACACGAAATAATTTGGGCTTAGTAAGAGAGAGGAGTTTGGGAGTTTTCATGTAAACAGTATGGGACTGTGTATGTGCTAAGGTGACCTAAATTTGGTATCCTGTGCCTGTCTTGGGATATTTCTTAGGTCAAGCGTTTTACATGGCAGAGTCCAAAAGTAGGCGTGTGAGGCCTTATTTAGGCATACGAGACCATTTCAAGACAGTTAGATGTCTCTGATGTTCCAAAATGGGGGACAATTGTTGTCTTCATCTGGAGCTATTATTTTATGAAATGAAAGCACACTCTCACTCGGTGAAACAAATTTTTTCAAGGAAATCTAAATATCCACTAAGTTGCTTTGCTTTTGTAGTAAAATCACCTATATCTGCAGGAACAGATGCCTTCACTGATATTTATTAATGTTACATATCACCAGTGTTCTTCATCAGGTAACAGCTCAGTTCTTCTGTCTCTGATATGAGCATATAATATATGACATTTGTAGGTGAGAAGATATGAGAACCCCCAAAATTTACTGTACTCCTTCCCACTGTATTTTCTAAATCTTCACCACCAAATTGAGAGCAGTTTGAAATGAACAGAGCTAGCAAAAAAAAGGGATTTTTCATTTCGTACACAAATAAAAATATGTGACTTAAAAATTCAGAGTAATCACAAATTAGAA
Source organism: Nettapus auritus (assembly GCA_011076525.1). Lineage (NCBI taxonomy): Eukaryota > Metazoa > Chordata > Aves > Anseriformes > Anatidae > Nettapus > Nettapus auritus. The sequence continues at coordinate 193,536,939 of CM021765.1, forward strand.
AGTAAGAAGTCTGGACCAGCTAAGAACAAAGGTTTGCCTGGTTCTGTATCCTGTCACTCTTTGTGGTCATTAGTGGAAAAGCATAATAATCAGATAAGCATACATTATATTTCCCCAGGATGCTCTCCCAGCCTCCATCCATCTCTGGCTAAGCATCAATAAATGGTGTCTGTGCATTTAATAGCTTGAATGGATTTTTCTTCAATGAATTTGTCCAGTTGCTTTCTGAACCCATTTAAACTTCCAGCTTATATGACATCTTGCTGAAAATGGCCCCATAGCTGTACTTCACATAAGGATCTCGTTTGCTGTTACCTTGTCATGTGCTCATTTTATGTGATGTCCTCCACCTTTTGCATTGGAAGCCTCATTGGTCGTTGTTCACCTTCTCCAAACAACACATTTTATATATTACATCATATTCGCCCTCAGTTTTTCCTTCCCTGGGATGAAAAGTCTTAGCCTATTAAACTGATCCTTCTGTAGAACCTGGTGTTTTGATGTTGTTTTTGTTGTTTGTATCTTTGTTTTCCTTTGGCTGTCCTTTTTGTCCTTTTCTGCATATTTTTCATTCTATTGTGTTCTTTTTGCGACAGGAGAATGAATTTTAACAGTAGCAGCACGATGTGTCTTTGCTTTGCTCTCTGTTCCTTTTCTGGCATCTGGCTTGCTGTCTGGATACTTGCACTTGTGAGTGCTGAGAGATGGTCTTTATAGCACCATCTACTCTGACCTTGGGTTCTCGTTCCCAGAAAGTAAGCCTGCGTGTGGAGCCCATCCCTGTAGGCAGAGTAAGGACAGTTTTCCATGTGTTGGATTTTGTATTTGTCTACACTGAATATCATCTGTTCTTCTATCACCCAGTTGCTGCAGATCTGATAATTTGTTCTTATCCTTCCACTGCCTTTTAACCAATGACGTATCGATGTGAAGACCTTCCCTCTTACCCCACAACAGATTAGTTTATTAATCATCTCTAACAAGTGATCTTGCTGAGTGCCTTTGAGCACAAGATTTCCAATTAAGCTGTGTCAACTGAATTCCCCGTGGCCACATGCTTGTTATCTCCTTCAGAAAACCTTACTAAAGTCATGAAGTACAAGTTTCCTTTGCAAAAGCTGAGCTGGACTTCTGCAGTATATCCTATTTATCCAGGTGTCACCTAAAGCTACTCTCCTGTATTCTTTAAATTTTGTTATGTATATATTTTGTTTGGTATAAGCATTTTGCCTACTATTTTTTTTTTTTTAATGGATGCCATATTTGCCGCCTTCTAGTCTTCTGATGCCAAAACCATCTTCAGCCAAAAACTGCACACCATAGTTAGCAGTTCAGCTAAATTGAGATGAAAGTAGAAAAATATAGATTTTTTTTTTTTTCCTGGAAGAGTTTAGTTTTGCAAGATTCTGAATGATCTGGCATTTTAGTTTGCTTCTAATGCCAATCCATATAACATTTAGTGATTATCCGCCAGTTTATCTTTCTGCAATTTGACAGATTTCATGATAAAGGAGCTTGGCCAGTCAGAGCAGAGAGGCTGACCTGTGCAGAGAGCACTGGCAAACCTGGAACGAAATGATGAACTCAAAAAGGAAAGGTACACTTGAAACAAAGTTAAATAAAAACTAACATGAGATAGAAATCTTGGAAAGAAGCAAAATAAAGCACTCAATTTCATTTTTGAGTTATTCTCAGCATTTTTCCATTTCAAAGAAGTCACTCAGTGAAAGCACAACTTTGCCATAAATGTTTCTACTGCTGTTAGAACTGAGCTTGTAAGAAAGCCGCATGTTCAGCAGTATCTATTACTCATCAGGGATGTTGTATATTTAAACTGACGTAGGACTGTGCTACAGAGGCTGGAAACATTAAATAACATGCAAGTTTGTGTTTCCTTGTGAACATAATTGCCTGACCTCTACAGCAGATGCAATTTGCCAAGATTTTCTTAACAAAGGCAGTGACCTTAGTTTACTGCATCATATGAATGCACTGAAGCTTTGGCAGTGACGTACGCTACATTCCCTTTCTTTCCTCTGCAGTTTTGCCTATTGTTTAAGTCACTCGATTTATGTGAAGCCCAAAAGAACCGGCACAAACTACCTGTTCCACCCGATGTACCACGCATATTGATTCGGCTAATATTGAATTACAGTTCCTTATTTTAAGAAGCTTTGTCAGTGTGCAGTCCCGTGGCCGTGCCAGCTTCTCCTTCGGAGTGCTCTTTATGAAGTCAGGCTGCTATAAGGTCATACAACCAGCAGCCCCGTGGGACAGTAAATAGCACTGCAAACCGTATACTGTTAATTATTTAACATGTCTTCAGATGAGTGATTTGAACTGCACCATCTCATCTTTCACAGCTAAATAGTGAAGATGACTCAAAAGCTTTTATGGCCCAAATCACCCAGGGTAATTTACCTCTGAAAACTGAGACAGTAAAGAAACAGAAAAAGAAGCTGGGTTTCTTACAGATTTTTGTCCTTTGTCCCTTTGCATCCCCTCTTTTTACCAGCCACGATGCACCTAGATTCTTCTTCTGTGTCCTGTAACATCCTCACCAGGCAGAAGATGTCAGATGCCAGCTGGGTCAATTTGTCACTGTGCCAGTCTCTGCTGAACAAATACGGCTGAGTTCAGACAGCATCTCCCAAGTCTGCATCCCAGGTTGGATTTTCTCCTCTTCCCAGCTGCTAATTCTCATTCAATTTGTAAGAGCCTTGTTTCTCTGAGACTTCTGCTGGTCTGTCACATCTGACTGGAATTGGCTCAGTGTTGTCAGGGCGAAGAGAGAAATACTATGGAAGGCAGAGACCCTAAGCAACAAAAGCTCAGATAGCATGGTGAGCTTCTATGCTTATCACCTCAGGACATCAAATGTCCCCAGTTCTAATCATAGAGCCAGGAACACGCTACTTTAATATAACAGTCATACATAAGAGCATATGAAAGCATGGGTGCATCGTGCAAGGGTTTACTAATCACAAACTACTTCACATACAAGCTGCCCCTTAAAACTTGAGGGTAGTGAAGATCTGCCTCCACAATACAGAAAAACAACCTCTTGGGGTTTACCATGCTTTGTTCCTTTGGTTGGTTCATTCATTCTTCTTCAGTTCTCTGGGGTCTTGTGGCAGGTCTCTGCCTTCAGTGTTTTCTGTTTCTAATATACCTCAGTCTGAATTATACACTGTCTGTCACTGTCACTCTCCTCTTCCTCATTCTCTCAGGTGGGTCATGTCCTTTAGAGTGTTCCTTTCCTTCCTCGTCCAACCTTCTCATCATCTTCTCTTTTTATCTGCTAACTTTTCTCCCCAGGGCACGTCAACCATATTGTCAGAAAGGCAAGCGGGACTGATTGAGTGGGCACCTTATAACTCAGCCTCAGATCTTCCAGAGGAGTTTAGACAGCTGCTCAGCTTTGACACTTAATCCCCACTGATTTTGAGTAGGATTTAGGGACCTAAATCCCTCTGAATCTCTGGTCCCAGGTCACAAACATTATCCATCCCATACTGGAGCAGCGAGACTCACCGATGTGATCTTGCACAACTTAAGCTGTTAATGACAGAAGTGGCCAGTGCATGTGGGCACTCATCACTGTGCTCCTATCACCTGCTTCCTAATTGAATTGCAGTTGTGCTGATTGGCAGGGACGTGCTTATGCCTGAAACCATGATAAAAAGCTGATGGGGGAAGAGGCTGAGAGGAGAGAAAGGCAGTGTGATATGGAAACCTAAGCACTATGGGGATGTAGGACTGGCAGTTTGTGAGTTGCCCAAATTTGCTGGTTCTCGGGAGAATTAAGTCTCCACACACATCCTTCTCCCCTCCGCTCTCTCCAACACTACAGCTACTGAAGGAAACTGTGAGTAGGAACACAGATTTTCCAGTCCCCTTTGTAGGAATGACCCACTTAGCAGATGATACAATCAGGGTATTTACTCTTTCTTGCCACTTCCAGTAAAGGATGTTCAAAAGCGAAATGGCCATTCATTGAAATGCCCAGTGTCCAAATCACCCTGCACAAAGGAGCTCATCTTGTCCTCAGCAATCCTATTTGCTCAGGTGCAAGGCTAGTGCCTGCAGCAGCTACCAGTCCAAATACAGATGTGGGGCCTAGAAAAGAAAGAAATAAAAGAAAAAGGAAGAAATAAGGCTATTTCAGACAAGCCATAGTGAGCCCATGCAAGTTTCAAGTAAATTAACTGTGGAACAACACAGCGTAAGATTTTGGCCTCCTAAAATGGAACATATTCCTTATAAAATGGGCATGCTGTGCAGCTCCCTGACATTTCCAAGTGAAACAATAGGACCACTAGAATGGAAAGTCTGCAGGAACGACAGACAAGGAAAGGAAGTTTAGGTTGAACAAGGGTTTTGTTCATTTTTACAGCCCCTAGAGGAAGAGCAGTGCTGTACAGAAGCTGTTGATGGGCTGGATTGGACGGCCGAAACCAGTGCCAAGATCTAAATGTGTTTTTACTCCAAGCTCCTCCCCAGCTGTCCAGATACCCTGCAGAACTTCCAGCTGGTGTGAACCCCATGGGCTGCTTGGGCCAGCAAAAAGAAGGGGTGGGGGGGCAACCCTGCCCGCTGCTTGCACTCTTCCTCCTGGCTTGATAACTGAAATTCTCTTGCATGAAATAGCAAATCGTTGAGCTTTGTCTGAAAAATTTGCAAGTTGACCTAAACTCTCAGGTTCTAGGAAGTAACTGTGCCTGCCGAGGGCTTGCACAGGTAACTATGGCAACTCTCCTTCTCCATTAGGCTTTGAACGAACTGTTCTTAAGTGAAAACAGCTTCAGCCTACCATTGCCGTTTAATAAATAATCCACCAGCCGAGGAGAATTCGGGCTCAGGAGAAGCTGTGCTCCCTTTCAACTAGGCACTACTAAGAGCTGGAAAAATGCAAAAGTGAAATTCAGCAAAGCCGTTTGCAGAATTTCCATGACATGACTTTGTTCCTGTGGCATGTAAACAAATCACTCACGCTCACCCCCCGGCTCCGCGGAGGGGCACGGGGCTCTGAGACGAGCTCCTGGCTGCTGCGTGCTGAGCAGGTAAATGCAGAATCAGAGCTCATGATCTGCTTTTGCTCGTAATCTCCCTGCTGTACTTGAAGTCATTTCTAAGCCGTATGTCATCGTTTTAGGTCTTTGTATTAGGCAGGGAGAGAAAGAAACAGGAGAGAAAGCGGGCAGCTCGTTTTGAGATTTGTCATTCGGGACTGACAGCGCGAGGTTTAACCTGCTTGGTTCTGCGATATGTCAAAGTGCATCGGGGTCAGAAAATAACATTGCACAGTTCCTGAGCGGGGATGATGTTTACAGGCTTTTCTTTTACAAGTTTGAATTCTGCCAGGGACATTACACGAGAACTTACAATTTGTTCTTTATAACTAAGAGCCATTTTGAATAGTTGCCAGGCAGTCGGGGCCAGGTTCTTCTTTTAAGCTCTGAAGCAGTAAGGTCCGTCCTCAGGGCCTGATATGAGTTTTCCATTGACTTCAGTAAGGTTCTGGCTTACTAGGACCTCTCACAGGCATAAAGGTGGGAAACATTGTTAATCAGAGGCCTCGTTTCTCCTGCGTGTCTCTGCAGCAGGGTGAAGGAGGGCTAGCAGCTTCTCCCAGGAGCTTGTCAGAGCGTTTTGAAGCACCTCTGTTGCAGCACACACATTCTACATGGGTTTGAGAAGGCCATACAACCCCTACTTCACAAGGCAGGATAAGCAGAACAGTGTATCTAGAAGCGTTGTCAGATAAATAGAAGAAAACTTCTGAGGGCTGTGTTTCTGGGGCCAGCTGAGTACCTTCCATTGGGAGGGAAGAGGCCTTGCAGATACCTGACAAAGATCTAAGTGTTTCAAAGCTTGCCTTCAGCCCAACATCCTGACCTGCAAGGAGAGCCCTCACCCCACCTGTGACCTCCTTCCCCTCATGCTTTCTGCAAGGGAAATGAAGGCACTGAGGGCCACAGTGTGCCCTTTCTTCCCTCCCTGCCCTCTCCCTGTATGAATCCCATCCAAGTTTGCCTGCCAATATCCACTGGTTTCTGCCAGCACAAACAGTGGCAGAGGGCCACAGGGGCTGCAATTCCACTTAGGAGGAGAGGAACAATAAGAGATCAGTTTGGTCCAGAAAGCACATGGAAGTGGCCAAAATGGAGGCATGAGCAAAGCGAAGAGAAGACCTACAGAAACGCTACCTGCATGGCCCCTCTGAAGTGCTGCAGAACCACGATGGGGCCTCCTCTGCCTTCCCCAGCTCCACGGTCTGGGTGGAGATGGGCAGTTCAGATCTCTTTCATTAGAAATTGTCATTAAGAAGATGTATTCCACCCTGTCACATCTCTGTTTTCTTGGGATCTGTGGGATCTTGAGATGAAGATCAAAGCTTGCAGGCTCGTAGACACTATGGTTATTGTCAGCGAGGCTGGGATGTGAAGTAATTAAAAATAACTCCTTTTGCCACTACCCAAATAACTCGATAGGGTTGAGTGACTGTAACCCGACTTGGCCTTTTGTCATTCTAAGTGCCGCTATTACAAGGCTGCACTTTCATGATTTGTGGAGAGCAAATGCCCCTCCAAACAAAGGCCAAAACACAGCCAGGGCCTTGTGCACATCTTGGGGAGAACAGGGTGAGGTGGCCATGCCTGGTTCCTCTGCATTTCTGGGGGTCTCTGCCACCAGGGCCACCTGATCACCTTCCACTGAGAGCCTGGCCCACAGTAAGGGAGTAAAGATTCATCACTTCAGTTTATCATTCAGTTTATCACATTTGGGCAAAGTGTGTCTTTTTAGGTGGGAGACATTTTTCAATCCTTACTGAAAAAAAAAAAAAAGAGAGGGAGGAAGGGGAAAGAGATTCAGAGTCTAAGAATCTGAACACTTATATGTCTTAATTAAAGGTAAACTTTTGCTTTGGGGTGGCTGTGGTTAGAGTAGCAGGCAGAGACCTGACAGCTAAACAGAAAGAAAAAAGGCTCTTTCTTTCTTTCTTTTTTTTTTTTTTTTGCCAAGCATTTACTTAGGCCCCAGTCTGAAATGGCTTTGAAACTGCAGACACCTTCATGTAAATGTTCTTAATAAAGAAAAAAAAAAAGAAAAAAAAGAAAAAGAAAAAAAAAAAAAAAAAAAAAAGAAAAAAAATCCACTGCAGGACATTTGTAATCCTTCTGATTTAGATGTTTTAATAATGAGAGAGTTTATCTTGGAAGATGGTGGCTGACCTGGAATTAAAGCTTCGGCTTTGCCAACATAAGACTAAAAGCTCAGACAGGAGACTTAAATATCATAGTGTAATATGCATCCATTCATAAACATATACACACATGTATATACACATATATATACATGTGCTACATAAACACATTTCTAAAAAATCATCAGCTTCCTTTAAAAATTATTTCAACCCAAATTAAGGTGTAGATAAAATCTGGTTGGCTCAGACACTACAGAGTGTTGCCCCCATGATATATTCATTTCCTATTCTGGTGTAGTTAATTGGGCATTTCGATTTAATTACCTCAGTCAATAACACTTTCAGTTGAGTGTCTTAAGTGTTCATTTAATTTACTGTAGATTTAATAAGGCAGCGGTTGTATGCTAAAGCTGTTAACCATCTGGATGGGCTGTAAAGCCCATCTCTTCTCTTGGGTAGCTGGGGCCTGATCCAATACACACTGATGTCTACAACAGTCTTTCTGTTGACTTCAGGAGCTCCAGGCTAGGGCTCGTTTGGGACTAGGGAGATGGGTTGCAGAGTTTGTAGGCAAATGCCTTTGGCTTTGGGCTTCCCAGCTGGCATATGTGAGTAAGGTTTCAAAATGCCATTTTTTTTTCTGTAGACAATTTCATAAAGCAGTGATGGCAGGAAGAGCAACCCATGACTTGGAGCTTGGTAATTGTTGACTATGAGACTGATCCTTTTGGTTTAGGACTTAAAGTGAAATTTCAAAATGTTCCTCAGCTTGGGAAAGGATGCTGTGAGCTGGGTCACACCTAGGAAAAGGTAAAATAAACACACCAGTTTGACAAGCTCCATCCAACTGAGTGATATATTTTACTCCTGCCATGAGGTCTGGAAGAGCTGTTCACCCTCCCTCCACCTTGTATGAATCACAAGCTCATGCTCTGGGCCAGGAAATATGCAGGCCTGCATGTTTTCAGATCTCCAGTGCACTGGGGAGCAGAAAGAAGCAAACAGCATTAATCAGCATTGCCTCTCTTGATTTCAGAGGCTCTCCTAAATGGATGTATATTTAGTTTAGGCAAAGGATGATATAATACAGGGTTGTGATTGTAAGATCTGGGGACCTGCCCATCTTGTCTTCCTGCACAGTCCTGTGTGCTAAGCAGGCTTTGGTAAAATGGTAAAATACCACAGTACTGGATGGTTTAGAGATATGCTAGTGCCTAAAGATGCTGGTGGATACTTGGGGGAATTTCCAGGAATACCTGAGTTGGGAATGGCCAAATATCATGTGTTCTGATATCCTCACAAGACTGAGAGCCTCGTGCCACAAACTATGTGCCCTGGACAGATGAGAAGAACTGGGGAAAGAAGAGTGGAGTTTAGGCAGAGAATGAGTGCCACTAATCTGCCATGGGACAAGCAGGAAGACAGTGTTTTGGGGAATCCCAGAGTAGCCCAACCATGTGGGCCATGGTTCCTTATTTCTTCCTCCAGTCCATGGTTGGGGTTATCCAGCAGCCATCAGCCCCATCCTGCCAGTTATATGGTGTTGTCCAGACCCAGGGCCATAGCTGACTGGCTTACAACCTGCACGCAGGAACCACAGGTTGACCACAGCTCTCATTATCCTTTCATGCTTTCATGCACCCCACAAGTTTCTGCCTCCTTCCAGACATCTGCTTTTAGGGGCCGCAGAATTCCGTGCACCCCAGGCCTGAAGCCAGGCTATGTTTAAAAACAAATTAGACGAAACATCAGCAGGAACAGGACTCCATGAAATCAAGTGGAGGGAAATTCTTCTGCTGCAGAAAGTAGGCAAAAGGCAACTGGAGATGAATAGGCTGCCTGACAGTTGGCAGACACGCAGGCTGTCTGCCATAGATGGTAATATAGGCACTGCAACAATTATGGCATCTAAAGTCAAAAAAGCAATAAAAAAGCTTTAACCTCTGCTACCCGGGAAAACAGGCTTTGGTTCCAGATGCATTTGGTAGGGAGAAGTCTTTGCAATGTTTGTGACAGGCAAATGGTCTAGAAAGCTCTGCCAAGCTGTGTTAAGGGCGAGGAGTGCCTGGGTTCATCCTTTATTTGTACTAGTGACACATCAAGATTAAAAAATTATATTACTGCTATTATTATAATGATATTGTTATCACTACTGTTATTTTCTTAACACATCAATGGAGCCTGGGCAGCTGCTCTTTATTTCTTATGTGAATGCAATCTGCGTTTAGATTTTTGTGGAGATCAGACACCAGACACATTCCTACATTCTTGTCCAATGTTCAATATTTTTCCATGAGTCAAGGAGAACAAGAATGGGCATATTGTGTAAATGCAAAACTCTGCCTTTTTAAACTGACACGATGAATTTCAGCCCTGCCTCTTTGTCTCTCTCCTTGGAGCAGGGGCTTTTCAGCCTGCCAGATTTTGTTACTTACTATCTTTGAAAACAGAGGGAGGAAAAAGTCAGCCCTTGTTAATTCATTGTCCCAGACACCTAGCAGTGTGGTATCCTTAAGGATTGCCTTTTTTTTTTTTTTTTTTTTTCTCTTTTCTGAGATGGTGAAGTGCTGTTGCTTTCCTGCCAGCTCCATTGTGTTCTCTTAGCAAAAGCCTGCAACACTAGAGGCACTTTAAAAATAAGTGAGGAGTCTGTTGCAACAGACATCCAACAAAAGTTCCTGCTGCAATCCACACTTCCAGTAAATGCTGGTTCATAATCCAGATTTAGGGCTTTGGGACTGGTTGATTATAAAACACTGTTACAGGTCATTTTTTGCATCTGTTACAGCAACACTTTTGCATTGAGAAGGACATTTACGCAGATAAATATTAGTTTATAGGGGGTCCCAGGAATTTGAATTCCACTTAGGGAAATAGGCAATACACTCTTCCACCTCTATTTTTTTTTAAAGTGCTAGTGAACGGTACCTGTTTGATGACTGAAAGACTTAACTCATCCATACCCACCAGAGTAACAACTGCCCTGGAGACTGCTCATATATATTTGGTCCACATCCCAAGCAAGTCTTCATGGCCTGCCTTTCTAAAGCCTTTTCCTAAATGCAGACCACCACAGAGAAAAACGTACAAATTAAGATTTTTTTCCTAAATAGAGATCTTTTATTTTTTTTTTCAGATATTTTAATAGGCTACAAAATGTTTATTCCTGCAGAATAGATGAGAATAAATTTGTCTTTACCAGAGCAAGTCTAGTCTAAGTAATACACAAGTGAAATTTCACTGAAGTGCTTCAATAACTCCGACTATTGGACTGGCCTTTCTGAGAGTGCTAAGTTGCTTAGTGCCCTCTGAGCATATTTGACCCAGAGCTTCCTAGCTAAGGCTTTTCAAAGAAAGGGGAGCATATGCAGAGTGAAAGGAACTAATTAGCACCAAGAATGATGTGGTCATTTGCCCACTATGAGCCGGTCTGCTACCTCTGGAGTTTCACACGCAGCAGTTTGCTGTGCAGCCTTTTGGCTGTAATGATTTTTAGTCACCATTAACTGGTGCTGTAAAGGTGAAAGGTTTCACATCAGTTATTAAAATGGAAAATTATTTTGTATCCAGCCTAGTGTTTTCTAAAGTATATTGGATTCCATATTTTGACACCTAAAGACACATCTGCTTTTCAGAGGTGCTGAGTGTGCATTGATGTCTTTTGGAATTTATCTGGAAAACAGGTCTCATTATTAACATGTTTGACATTGTCTAAATAAATGAAGAAAGTTTTTCAGAAAAATATATAAAGTGCTTGTCATGAACCCTTATAGACAAGGGGAGAAAGCCAAAGTCCAGCAAAGTCCATTTAAAATTTCTATATTTAAATTAATATCTAAATTAAAATTTCAAGATATTTCTATAGTCTTTAGATTGGGCTTAAAGAAAGTCAGAGTCATCACTTAGCAACTCTGCTTCATCTGATGTGGAGTCAATTTGTTTCGTCAACCCTTTGATTTTTTTGTATCAATTAAGAGATACTGATCTGATGCTTTCTGTGAATGAATAGGACAGTACAGAAAGAATATCCCAAGCTGGAAGGGACCCACAAGGATCATTGAGTCCAACTTGTGGCTTCACACAGCATCACCCAAAAATCAGACCCTATGTCTTAGAGTGTTGTCCAAACACTTCGTGAACTCTGACAGGCTTGGTGCTATGACCACTGCCCTTCGGGAGCCTGTTCCAGTGCCTGACCACCCTCTGGGTGCAGAACCTTTTCCTAACACCCAGCCTGACCCTCCCCTGTCCCAGCTCCATGCCATTTCCTTGGGTCCCGTCGCTGTCCCCAGAGAGCAGAGCTCAGCACCTGCCCCTCCGCTCCCCTCGTGAGGGAGCTGCAGGCTGCCATGAGGCCTCCCCCCAGCCTGCTCTGCTCTGGGCTGAACAAACCAAGGGACCTCAGCTGCTGCTCATACATCTTGCCCTCCAGACCCCTCACCATCTTTGTAGGCCTCCTTTGGACCCTCTCTAATAGCTTTATGTCCTTATATTGTAGCGCCCAAAACTGCACACAGTACTCAAGGTGAGGCTGCACCAGCACAGAGCAGAAGGGGACACTCCCTTCCCTCCCCTAGCTAGCAATGCTGTGCTTGATGCAGCACAGGAGAGGGTTAGCCATTTTGGTTGCCAGGGCACACTGCTGACTCATGTTCAGCTTGCTATTGACCAAAATCCCCAGATCCCATTCCGCAGGACCACTCTCCAGCCTCTCTTCCCTCATTCTGTGCAACATAATCCATGATTACGCTGACCCAAATGCAGAATCCGACACTTGCACTTGTTAAACTTCATGTGCTTGGTTACTGCTCAACCCTCTAATTTGTCAAGATCTCTCTGCAAGGCCTCTCTACCCTCGAGGGTAGTGGTCTAATCTATCAAGATTAGACTTTCTACCTTCAAGGGAGTCAACAGCTCCTACTAATTCAGTATTGTCCTGAAATTACTTAGTATGCATTTGACTCCTGTCTACAGGTCATTTATAAAAACAGTGAAGAGAACTGGCCCTAAAATTGAGTCTTGGGGAACCCCACTAGTGACTGGACACCACCCTGCAATCTCCATAAAAATACAGATCTGCACTTCTCAAGTGCATTGTCATTTATGGTTTTCACCTCCTCCTCCTCCCTCACCTTATGTGATCTGGAGACAATCACACTTACACATTTGCTCCATTCACGCTACATTTAAAGTTTCTCAGTTAACACGCTACCAGATAACATATGGATTTGTCTTAGAGATGAATAACAAAAAAATGATAAGCAGTGAACAAGAAGTTGCCAGCTACACATAAGGTAAAAAATGGGAGCTGTCAAACACTGGAATGGGGCCTGGAGAAGTTGTGGTGTCTTCATCCTTGTGGGTACTCAATATTCACCTGGACAAAGTCCTGAAGGTAGCTCTGCTTTCAGCAGGGCCTAGCTGGCATCATCCAGAGGTCCCTTCACAGCTATATCATTTTATGATCTTAAATGCTTCTAAGGAACTCTCCACTAATGCTATCGCCGCAATAATTTTCTTTCTGTGATTAGCATGGTAAATGGGTAAGTAGCAAATGAGCTCTCAGTGTTAGTGACCTACAGAGATGGAATTTTAGACACCCTTCTATGGAGCTGTATGACTTCAGAAGGTTTCCACTGCATGACTCTTGGTGGAGACTTACTCCAGGTGTCTGGATTCCCTTATCAGACCGTAAGAGCAGCTGAACAGATGTGCTTCTGCCCACACCTGGTGCATCCTGGAGGTGTAGGGTACAGCCACTCGCTGAAAACTATTACAGTAGCCAAAAATACCTGTAAGTATTTTGGTGTCCTTTTGTGGTTTACCAGCACAGAAGATGTAATTCATAGCTTGTCCAGAACTACCAGGAGCATCCCACAGTGACTCCATGGAACTTAGTGATGAGTCTAGCACCAACTAGTCCCTTAAAGAAAGCTGTAGTTGGGATAAAAGCATGCAGTACAAAGGTTCTTTGGAGACTAGACAGCTGCAGAGACGTGAACCTGTGCAGCAGGGGATTGCACTGATGGTCTCAGACATTGGCATCACTGCTCAGAGCCACAAACCACAATGTGTGCTCAGCAGCAGGGTTTTGCCTCGGATGGGCAGGACAAAGGAGCTAAAAGGCTGCAGTGTGCAAACGGCATCACCTCATCACTGGGGAAGTTTGCAAATCCCACCTTGGTGCTGACTCTTTATGCTTCTCCTCAGTCCATCTGAGGGTTGTGCAGAGCACTACCATTGTGCTTGTCTCCTCCAGAAAGGCCAAGGCACAGCTCTCATGTTCTTTCCCTCTTTCATCCCTTTCTTGCAACCAGATTTGATCTTCACATTATTTTCCTACCTATCAAGGAATCAGGGGAATGCTTGTCAATGTTGTATTTTAAACCATATGATGATGGCATCTGGTGCAGGATCGACAACTCTTGAGATGCACGAACCCTATTGCAATGTCATCTTCTTTGTGAAATACTTGGTATTGTCCACAGGTATTTGCACATACAAAGCCCCTGGGTTTAGGCCTGTTAAGGTTGTTGGCATATATTTCTGACACCACTGCTCTGCTCTTTTTCCGAAGGTTAATGGCCCTTGTTTTTGTCAAATCAAATCTTTCTGCAAAAGCCAAGCTTTTGCTAGATGCTCTGTGCTATAGAATGTTCTCTTTGAGAGAAAAAGAGAGCCAGGAAACTTATTTTCACTTTATTCAGACATCTCTATGCATTTGACTTGTCTATTTGTTGAAACATCTTTCAATTCTCATCTCCACTCCTTTTGATGTTTCTCACATTCCTTTCAAGCATCATCTTGTAAGCTTTCCGGTACCTGAAGGATCTGTTGTTGCTTTTTTGGTTTGGTTTGTTTTTTGTTTGTTTGTTTGTTTTTTTCAGGCACCTTTTTCTTACCCCTGACTGCTCCTGAGCCCCTCTGTCTACTCTGACTTTTTCCAGCTCCTGGAAACAGCTGTCTGTTTCCAAACCTTTTCACAGAATCATTAAGGTTGGAAAGGACCTCCAAGATCAGCCTCTCTGGCCATTTACCTGTTTTTGGATTATTTCAGACTTCTCAAAAAGTATCATGAAGATGCTCCTCAAAGAAAGGTTAAATAATGAAAAAGCACATGGCAACATGTGCTAATCTGAGAGAAAAAGGCATATGGGGCTCCTGTAACCTGGTAATGATCTCCCATTGTCTCAGACTGGTTTTTACTATTCATTCTTGTTCTGTCATTCTCTTTGTGTTTTCAGGCTAAAACTGAAATTCAGGAGTACAATTGGTGGTAAATAATTAGGTACTGGTCAAATGACTTCAACTGTACAGTTTTCTTCCAGACTTCTAAAGAAATGGAAATACAGGAGTTGTGCAACATGGACAGGCATGTCTCGTCTGAACCCCTACAGCACCTCATCAATAACAATGACAAATATTTCAGGAGAAAAATACATGATCATCTTGGTAGACCTGCAAATATAACACTCTTCACCACCATGTCTCTTCCTCCCCTGCCTACCAAAACGCTAGCCAGTCTCTATGATCCATAAACTGGTTTGAATCTTGATGTTTGACATTTCACGTCTTCTTTTAAATATTTTGTCATCAGGTTTCTTAAGTCAGTGTCTTCCGTATTCCAAACAAATAGAGTCCCTCTTTAAATCTTGCTGTATATTTTCTCAGACTCTATCCGTGTTAGAAGAAAAAGGTTTTCATTTAATTGGTATTTAATTTACAGTTGTTCAACTTGCTAAGTAACCTCTAGATCTGCAGTTACTCTTTAGACTCTTACCATATAAACTTTCATAATTTTCTCTTTTATTTGTCCCTTCTATTGTCTGTTCTCCTCATAAGACTATCTTCTAAGCTCTTAAATCTTGTTACTCGTCTCCAGAATCCCCTAACATATTTGCCTATTCTGCTTATATAGGTCAAACTCTTGGTGGGGTGCACTTGGCTTGTCCTGACACTGCAGGTTTAAGCTGAAGGTTTTGGAAATGGCTGTTAGGTACTGCTGTTACTTCATGTCCTTCTCAATGGGGGATAATGTGCATGCTGGGTAGAGGCAGGGGACAGATGCTAATACAGGTCAAACCAAGCCATGAAGTGAGTGCACCATCCTTCCTAGATATGTTCTCTTACCACAGGCCTGCATTTGGTCCTAAATTCCTAAATTTCACTTCTCTTCTGAAGTTCTGGCAGAGGATCAGAACTCCTTCCTTCTAACAAGAAGCCATTTTGACCAATTGTTTATTAGGAGTCTTAGATGAAGCGGTGGTGGAAGGCACTTCTCACTCAAGCAGGTCCTTCTTGTCCTGGCTGGTGGATTCAGTGCTGGAAGCACAACTGGGTAATATGCTGAGGTGATTCCCCCCCCCCCCCCCTCCCCCCCCAATTGATGCCTGTATCTCCCATGAACTGTAACTTACCCTGCAGAAAGTCTCAAGGCTAAACAGTTGGTGTGAGTGCCCTGTGTGACGCATTGATTTGCAGGAAGAGCAAAACAATCTAAATATTTCCTTATTTTTCCAAGGCTGTCTGGATGGCTGCTGTCTTCTTTCATTGGCTGAGCTTTTGAAACATAATGATGCAGAGGAGATAGGTATTTAGGTAATTAAAGTCCATGTGTGGGCATGGCTGTGTGATCTTAACAAAGCTAGAAAGCCTTTGCACTGCTAGTTTGGAAGGGATGCTGGGCAGAAAGCTAGGACCAGACTGCTCCCAGCAGTCTTTCCTTAGGTGAAATCTGCTATGCCATTGGTCTCTAAAAAGCAAATCAAATAACAGCCACCATATTTTTAGGGATTAGGAGCTTCCTGTGCAAGACAGTATGTGTTTTTAATACTTTAAGCTGACTTATGAAACTGGTAAACAATGTGGAGGGTGGTGTTGGATGACCTCCTTTACATGTCTGATCATCCTGTCAACATTTATAATGCATTTGATATTTTCTTCTCATCAGGATAGGATCAGTTAAGCAGTTGCATTTCCCAAAGCTCAGGTTGTATTACGCTTTGTTCCACATTTCATGGTAATAAATGTTGACATAAATTTCTGTAGGTTTCATATAAAGTGATAGTTAATTTATTCATGGTAGGAAGGCAAGGCAAGGGAAGGCAAGGCAAGAAAAAGAAAAAAAAAAACAAAAGAAAAGAAAAGAAAAGAAAAGAAAAGAAAAGAAAAGAAAAGAAAAGAAAAGAAAA
>CM021765.1:193555014-193610495 GCA_011076525.1 Nettapus auritus
TTTTTTTTTTTTTTTTTGGAAACTTTCATTGTTTGAATATTTTCTGTGTTTTTCATGTTAATTCCTTTACCCCTTCCCCTCCCCAGATACTTGAAGGATTTTGTTTGCAATGCAGCTATAGATACAGTCAGCACATATTGTGAGAAAGTCTAGGAAGTCCAAGAGGGACCTTTTAAAGTGAATTTTACTGTTCTATGTTAAAAGCACAGAACCCAAAGTTGCTTTTTTAACATGAGAAGTATTACCCTGCACAAACTGCTAACACTGCCTCACTGTCTGCTTTACAAACAAAGTGTGTCGGTCACTTTGTTTCCCTTCCCATTGTTCAACCATACAAGCTAGTAAGGGAGACTGGAGACTTAAAACACAAAGTCTTGTGCTATCTGCCCTGTAGTTTGCGTGCAGTGCATTGGTGTTTTGGTCCAGTCATCGGGGTCTGGCTGTAAACATTTTGAGATGACAGCTAGAGATGTTACTAACACCTCTGTGCAAGGCCAAGGATGGGTTGCACTGGGAAATTAATTCCTTTGGAGATCTCCAGATGCCGTGGAGATACTCCAGCAAGCTGGAGGGATAAGCTGTGTTTTACTTGCTGAGAGCTTTGAAACCCTGTGCTGCTGGATGGTTAACTTAGGACTTTCTCAAATGCTGTTGCCCTATGCATTATTAAAAGATGGAAAAAAAAAAAAGTCTAAAGAAAATAAATCCAACAGCAGAAGCTGAGTGGAGCACACACAAAAAATAAGACTGTCATTGAAACTGAAATCTGATAGTCCTTAGCATTTCCTGCTGTCACAGACAAATTATTTTCTTGGCCATTCTTGGCCACTTGAAAGCAATACAAGTGAATGTACATGGGTAATGTCAGAAGTGGATCAAAGATGTGCTAATAAAAATACTGATAAATATGGATAGTTGGAGGAAGAAATCCCTAAAATTTCCCATTGTAAAATTGTATTTTTTTACCAAAGAGGTTTTTGTTTCCAGTCTCTGAAAAAGCTTCCAAGACAGAAAAAATAATCAATTTTCATCAAAATCCTCTAGTTTTGCATGTAGTAACAAATTTCAACCAAAAGAAAGGTGAAGCAAAAGTTTTTTGGTTGGTTGGTTTGGGTGTTTCCCAGAAAGATAATGATTTGATACCAGGGTTTTGATGAGCCCTAATTATTAGCTCAGTGGAACTCCTGCTGATTTGGCTGTGTGTCAGGGAGCACTGGAGAAGAATCTGCGTCTCTTAAATCCCTTTAAAGACTCAAAATATGTTTTAAGGAGGGATTAATTGTCCCTCTGCACAGGAGGTGGTGTCATACCGTGCTGTTCAGACTGCTTCATCTCTAGAGTTTTGCCCTTGCCTGATAATGTTGCTGAGAATTTTGTGATATCTTGCAAACGTGTTCTCATGCATTTAACTTCATGCAGATCCCATGCAGTTTTAACTTCAGCAAATCAATGCACCCAGCACTGCATGGCTGCGTGCTGACTCACCAGAGCCTGCTTAGCAAAAGGTCTTACAACAATATGGGCTGCCAGGAAATGAATGTACTCTTTGATGGTTCATAAAGTCCTGCCCACCTATTGTGGGATGGAGCCATGCATGGAGAGCTTCTTCCTCTCCCGGTTACTGTCATGTCACACATTTCCCATCACAGAGCCTTTCAGTATTACATAGTTTGAGTGGTTTGAGATGTGTAATCGTGAGCCTGTGTGATCTGAGGAATGTGCCTCTGTTATGTGCCTAGGAACTTCTATGTTACATTTACTGACCCAAATCAATCCTGGCTTGCAAATTGGAAGAGATGGAGCTTGAAATCTGGCAAGCTCTTTTTTCCCCCCTTCTGAAGAGTGTGTGTTTTGCCTGGGGAAAAAGGGCTCTGGCTGATGAAAAAGTGGTCGGTAGCTGAAAAATGCAATTGCTAGAAAACTGCAAAGGTTTGAGTGACTGAATCACGTCCCTTCAGAAGACAAAACAAGCACAATGCTCGGGCATCGGTGCCACATAAAAGACGCTATTTAGTGTCTATGAAATAGCAAGACAGACAGCTTTGTGATGGACACTGCTTGTTGTGCTGGAACGAACACAGTCTGGTCCCAGCAAACTGCCCTGCCATGTAATTGGTAACATCTCATGGCAGGGATGGAGAGGGGACTTTGTCCCTGAGGGCTGCTCACAGCTTTGTGCCCTAACCCTCCACACCCCTAATGCATGTATTGACCAAGGTGTTGGTCATTGTTTGGGTAGTTTGCAGAGATGTAATAAGCCAGCACTTGTCATTTCTTCTTTAGAAATCTCTTTTTGGTGGGCATTTCAGAAGACGACGTAATGAAACCCTTGAGTGCTCGAGCCCATGGCACGGGAGGGCTGGATGAAGGGACATGTCCAGAGATCATGGTGCTCTCCTTTGCTCTGCCACTGACTTGTGCAGGTCACTGGGAAAACCACTCCATACTTGTACTGGGTCTGGCTGGGATGTTAACTTTCCCTGCAGCAGCCCATACAGTGCCATGCTCTGCACTTGTAGCTAGAACAGCAGTGGTATCACACCAGTGTTGTGTCTGCTGCTGAGAAGTGCTGGCACAGCATCAGGACTTTTCTCTAACCCTCCTGGGGGGTGGGCAAAAAGTGAGAAAGAAACATCACCAGGGCAGCTGACCTAAACCAACCAAAGAGATATTCCATACCATATGATGTCACACTCAGCAATAAAAGGTGGGAAAAGGAGGAAGAGGGGAGGGGTGGGCTTTCGTTGCAAAAACGTCTGTCCTCCTCGCGACCACCGGCTACGTGCGCTGAGGCCCTGCTTCAAGGACGTGGTCAGGCATCGCTCATTTGCAGGAAGTAGAGAATAATTTCTTTGCACTTCCACAAAGCCTTTACTTGTTTTGTTTTGTTGTTCCCTTTCCCCCTCCCTTTTCCCCTTTCTCTTTTTTTTCCCTTTAGTTGAATTGTTAATTAATAATATTTCCTTAATATATATATATTTTTTCCTTTAATTAAATTATCCTTATCTCAACCTGTGAGTTGTTCTTTCCTTTACTTCTTCCCCTCTTCATCTGAGGAGGAGGAGTGAGAGAGCGGTTGTGGTGTTCAGCTGCCCAGCACGGTAAAACCAGCACAATACTTTACCCATATCTGCTAGTGGTTAGTTCAAATGCAGAAGGAAAACAGGCTCTATGCACAGCGACATGCAACTTCAACTGCATCAGAAAGCCTGGTGCAGGTGCTCTGAAAATGTGAGGACATTTTAAAGAGCTCCCTCTCGTTCAAAATGACAGGCAAAAGTAAAATTAACTCAGAACTATGTATTTACCATAAAGCACATACATGCAAAGGCCTTTTTGTCAGCAGCACATTCGAAAGCAAAACATGCTGCCAAGTCATGTATTCTGATGATCAAGGGACTTCCCCATTTCCCAGGAAGATGAATTTGGGGGGTATGAGAATGATTTCTAATAAACACACTGAGAGCAAAGCTGATGGTAAAAGGAAGTGCACCTTACTGTTTTTTTCGCAGAGGAAAGTACAGTGAGTCATGTGTCAGGAGGAAGATGCTAACCAAAGGCAGTCCCTGCACTTTGCCACCTAAAAATCCCTCCCCAAGGACAGCTAATGACAATTAGTTACTCTTGTAGGCACAAGACTTGGACTTGCACAGGTAGGCACCAACATATCTGTCCTTATAAAATGGAAACATGAAGCTGTGATTCGAAAGCTGTGCTGGAAACTTGACTTCAGATATGAGGTGAGATTTTCAGTGTCAGAGAGAGGAATTACAAGCCTTAGTTTTAAGGAGCAAACTCGGTGCCCTGCTGATGCAGTGGGAGGATAGATGGGTCCATGGTATATGTTTGTGAGTTGAGCTCTTCCCAAATGACTCCCTGGTATTCACTCTAGAATAGAAGTGTTCACACGTGGTTATGTGGGAAGAGTTCTTACCAGTGGCTAAGTCTGAAGCTGAGGGAAGTGGGGGCCACGACAGAGTATTACATACCCATCGACTTCTGTACGTGAAACAGCAGGGTCCAAATAATGTGATCTGAAGATCTCGTAAATCATCCTTCCTCACGTAACTACAAAACTAGAGATCTCAGTGTCTCATCTGCCCATTGTGGTTTCCCAAGGCATCACACTTTGTAATGGGCCTGGTTTCCCCAGTGGTACACACGGTTACTTGTCAGATGACATTGTCCTGCCATCTCCTCGGTCAGTGCACTTCTGCCCAGGCATAAGATGAGTTGAATTTCCCTGTGGAGTTTCCTGACACTGCTCACAGCCCCTGTGCAGCTGAAGCAGCAGCAGCGTGCACGCGGGCTGAGCTGGGTCTGTGTACACCCGTGGTTACTGTGTCTGGTGCTTGGTGCATGCCTTTAATGTAGTGACCTGAAGGTTTGACAGGTGCGTTTGTTAAAAAAAGGTGATCTTTTCTTTTATGAACTGCCTTTCTGAAATTTAAAATAACACTGCTTCAGGGTATATACTTATATTGATCCAAATTTCTCAGGTCATGGAACTACACCTTTGTTTTGTGTGCACAGGGTGGGAATTTGCACGTCCAAGCGTGGCAGATGAATACAGATCAGTCAGACAGGGCTGTGAAGCTCTTTTCTTTCAGCAGACCCACAGGGTTTGTGAGCAGATGAAAGTATCGCTGTAAATATTCAAGGAAAAGGAAGTAGAGTTGTCGTTCTCAGAGCGGTGTTGCGTGTACTCTGTGTTTTATAGCAGATGTTTCAGAACATAAACAATTAGGGCTTAATGTATTAATATACAAATCTGGAAAATAATCCGGCAGTACATCATGGACCAGACCCTTGGATGACATAAACTGACATGGTTCCAGTGGCTTCATTTCAAGTTTTGAACAAGTAAACATCTAACATCTTTAACTACACCAATCTCTGGTCATTATAAACCTATGTGAGATCAGGATGCCTAGATCTCACTTGTGCCATTAAAATATCTCCTAGGACGTTTGGACTCTGCAGTCCAAATGTGATCTTTTGGATCATGAACCAAAATCATTATTACAGTGAAATCCTGCAGTATTAGATAGATACATGGGCAGATTTCATGGCTGCATGAGTCTCTGCTGTCTGAAAATACATCAGATCTGTCTGGCATAGATGGGAGCAAATCTGGGACAGATGTGCCCTAGGCTTTGCCAGCTACAGCTCAGGCCACCTCCCTCCACTCACACCCACAGGGAAGGTAGGGCCTCTGATCAACAAAAGGCAATGGTGACCAAAAACTGATGGTGGCTATAAAGACAGGAATGGTGGTGACAGGGAGATGTCTCACTCACATATTTCCCTACAGTTCTGCACAATTTCATTGACTGTTTTCACTGACCTGTGCTGCCCAGAATAGCTTTCTGTGCTGTGCAGTGCTTACTTGCCTATTGACTTGCAAGATCCTTCTATAAGCATCAGGTAGACTATAGCTTTTTTCTTCAGCATCATCTAACGATTATTATTTTTTGTCTCTGCTTCCTTCAGCTCCAAGGCTCCTTGAAGAGAAAGTTGGTGGTAAATCTGTCACCTGTCAACAACAAGAGGCCAAATGGTGTTTCGGACAACTCTTTCCTTGACATTAAGAGGTTAAGAGTGGGTGATAATATCCCAATGGGACAAGGTGGACACCATGCTAACAATTGCCAAAGCCAGTCAATGTCTGGAACTATGCCTGTGGGGCAAGGATCACAAAGAAAGACCAGTAACCTAGCAAACAATGCACATGCTAGTGGGAATGGCATGTTTAATATGACTTTGAAAGAGGTAAAGAAAGAACCGGGAGAAACAATGTCCTGCAGCAAACACTTAGATGGCCAGATGTCCCATGAGAACATGTTCCCCAACAGGTATGGGGAAGACTCAGGAGAACAAATGATGGATCCAGAGCTTCAGGAACTATTTAATGAACTGACTAACATATCAGTGCCACCAATGAGCGATCTTGAGCTAGAGAATATGATAAATGCCACAATAAAGCAAGATGAACCATTCAACATTGACCTCGGGCAGCAAAGCCAGCGAGGCCCTGTGAGATCTCTGCAGATGGATAAGATGGTAATTAAGAGCGAATACACACCAGGCATGAACCAGGCATCTGTGGGTTCCCCACAGATGAGGCCTTCTTCTACAGGTCCAGCCTTCACTATGGCCACTGCTGCCATGTCCACCTCCTCACCCATCCCTTCGGTGCCTCAGAATCAAACACAGGTGTCGCAGGTCTCTTCTGCATCCAGTCGGCCATTGCCTAACTGGCAGGAGGTTTCTCACGCACAGCAACTCAAGCAGATCGCAGCCAACCGTCAGCAGCATGCCTTGATTCAGCAGCAACAGCAGCAGCAGAACCAGACAGCCAATTGGTCCACCTTGTCTCCGTCAGGTCCTTCCCCCGGACCCTTTGTGCAAGAGAAAATCCCCAGTCCTTCTTTTCGCCAGCAGCAGTTCAGCCCACAAAGCTCAGCGATGCTTGGGGTGCCCGTGAATGGAAACCAGACAAAAGGGATGAATAACTATGTTTATAAGCCAACCACTCCCCAGAGCAATCCCATGGACATAATCATGCAACAGAAGCCTCAGGACCTCAACAGAAACTTTATCAACAGTGCTCAGCCACCACTAGAGCAGCATCATGGCAACACAAAGCCTTTGTTTCACTTTAACTCAGAGCAAACAAACCAGCAGATGCCTTCAGTTTTGGGTTCCCAAAGCAAGCCTGCCCTTCTGCACTACACGCAGCAGTCACAGAGCTCAGCCCCAGTACAACAGCCGCAGCAGCAACAACAGCCACAGCCGCAACCTGCTCAGCCTCTCCCAAACCAGTCTCTTCAAAGGCCACCCAATGTACCCTTAGCAATGCAGCAAAAAATGATGCTTCAGAAAATTCAGCAGAGCCAGCAAATCTCAGGTTTGCAGTATCCAGTCTCTCAGCAGCATAGACAGGTAAGGAAAATTCCTCCTTCTTTGTTACATTCTGGTCTGAGTGGTAAAAAGGGTTTTCCAGCCTGGCCTCATTCCTCCAGGAGATGTGTACTGGTGTGAAATGACCTCAGAACATACTTAATCAGAGCTGCTGATGGCCTGTTTAGTGCCTATTCAGGTGTATCACAGATGTACATTTGTAATAATTTCAAGAAAGACGTGCTCAGAACTTACATTTTTTTTTCCTTAAAGCAAGAGTGAATATGTCACATATATTATGTAGCTACTTGTCAGAAAGGTGAGATAGTAGGGCAGATGTAAGCTTATTTTGGACATCTATCTAAGTTTCCTAGCTTACAAAATTTTTGGTTCTTTCAAATGGCAAAATTGTAATGAATTCCTTTGTTATCTTAGAGAATGCATTTTACAATGTTAATTTTTATGTCATCGATTTCCTCAGGGAGGCAGGGTTAGGAAATTCTGTTTTTAGATATCGTTTGACTGACATGACAAAAATACTGTTTGCACATTTGTTATCTGTTTGGCAAAGAAAAACTAAGACTTATCTGTGAGCTTTATAAACACCCATCACACTTCTGGGAATATTCTCTGCATAAAATACATGCTTAGATATGAAGGTGAAGGCTTCCACAGATACATCTACAATTATATACCACATGGCCAGCTCCCACTGTTTTGTCATAAGACATTGCTCTGACATGATCAATTATTATAGCTCAGTTACGCTTTGCCAAGTCACCATGCACCAAAATCCCGTGTTCCAGATCTGTCAATTGAAGTTCAAATATGTAACCTCACTCTACCCCCGAAACTGGAAACCACATGCAAAACAGGTAAAGCACACATTTGATATTGGGATGTTTAAACCATTCTGAGGAGTTTTGGTGGGTTCATAGCATTTGAAGGTATGGAAAGGTAATACAGATGTAGAGGTTGCTCATTAATTTCTTCTAATATGAGAAAGAGCTGTAAGAAACTACTGAGAAAGTGAAACCCTAAATTTTCCATAAAGTCACAGAGAAGCAGCACCCTGAATGAATTGTTCATAACTGGCATATATTGGCCAACCTTTTTGAGTGAAATGTATGAGTTTTTGAGATAAAGTAAATATAGTTGTATGTGTGGAAACCTTTCTCCTTTTACTTCTTCTAAATTCCCTGTCCACCTAACCTTGACTTTTTTCATCAGGGGATCCCTTGGTAAGAGGCAACAGGTGAAACGTTTAGGCAGACTGGGTGAGGAGGAGTTGCTTTGTTTGAAGATACTGGAGGATTAACAGCAAGCAGCAAGCAAGCACAGCTTTGTTGTTTTACGGGAGGACTCTGCTGGCTGTTGCTCTCCTCCTTGGGCCACTGTGTGCTCAGTTCTCAGGCACGTTTCCCCATTCTCTTAATAGACTGGCAGGCAGATGAATTTTAGCAGTTCCTTCATTCAGCCATGATGAAGGTTCCAGCAATCTGTCAGCACAGGGGAGACAGGCAGGACTCTTGCAAACACTCCTGTTTTTCTGAAAAAAATAAAAAAAATTAAAAAATAAAAATAAAATAAAACACCACGCAAGGTCACATTCTGGAAAGGAATAAAAACATTGAGAGTAACACCTTTCAAGGCAATGTTAGCTCCCTGTTCTGTGCCCTCTTGGGCTGCTGCTGAGGGAGGCAAGCCAACAAGTTGGTTACAGACAACATGGTCATAGCAGTGGTTTCAAAATGTATCATGAGTGTAGTGGGATCTGTCACCTGCACAGCCACAGGACCTTTTGGTTTAGGAAACCTTCCCTAAATGAACTTTGCTAAGTGCCAAGCTTCAGATATTAGAAGGAAGGAGTTTTGCCTATCATCACAGTCTGCTGCAGGAAGCTTTCCAAAGTCTCACACCACCTGGCCCACAGTTTTGTCTGCGGGATGTGCTTATCTGACCCGTGGCATAGCTGAGAAGTGTACTTTTGTAGGCACAGATTACAGGGCTTTTGCAGCAAGAATGCTGTTGTTTCTGTGCTCTGGAGAAGTAACTGGATTTGGTAAGACCTTTAGCAGTTGTTCCAAAGTTCTGCTGAAATGCAGAAAATCAGGTAGGTCTCTCTCAGTAGAGTATTCTGTAGCTGCAAGAATAATACTGACAACTGCATAAACTTGGTCCATAAAATTACAGAATTTAGGATCATTTTGAACATAATTGCTCAGCTGGCAATGTTTATGAGTTCTGTGAACAACCTTAGGCCTGCCTGCACAGATGCAAAAGCTCATCAACCCTTTGGACCAGGAAGCTCAAAAAGAGCTCATGGGTCAATTCTGTTGATCTTAGAACTGGGACATCACCTCATTTAGGCTGCATGGTCTTCTCTCCTGGAGAATCATCTTCCACCTCTGAGGATTTCTAATGATCATTAATAGTGATGCATGATTACTTAACAGCATTTACTAATTAACTTCATGATTAATATATATTTTACTCATGCTCTATTTTTTCATGAGGAATCAAGGTGTGATTCTGCTAGATATTGTTCAACTCCTCCTTAGATCCTAAATTCATTATAAGTATGAATGATAAGGATCATCTCAACTGGCTGAAATGCTTTGCAGCTGGAAATGCAAGTGCACATTCATAAATATCTGCTGTGACATTGTCATTAGGTAAGACTGAATGGGACACTATAAACTCACATTTTTAGCTGAACCAGCTCACTCTCTGGATTTTTACTCCCCAAGCTTTAAGATCGCCCCAAAGCATTTGAACTTAACTTTATCAGGCCCAGCCTGCTAACTGGAAATGCAGGAGTAATAATTTCTCTGCCTGTCACATTCACTTTGTGTCAAATTGGAGCAAACTTGTAGTGCGATTTGCTAATTAGATGTCTTTTGCCTCTAGGGAAAAGTCATAAAAATGATGGAAATCATCTTGGTTTCCTGGAAGAAAGTTGAATTGAATGAAAGTTTGGTTTGCTTCTCAGTTTATTCCCCATTGTTGTGGGAAAGGTTCACCTTTCCATTGTCTATCAGGATGCAACATATGCACAGTCAAGATAAAACTTGTACAAATTCAACACTCTCTTTGTTTAGGAAATAATTAAAAGCTTCAATATCTGCTCTGGTTAACTTGTGTTAACTTATCCAGAACCTGGACTGCTGTGGGGGAGATCTGTAACTGGACTTGGGGAGAAGTTTGAAATCTAACTTTATCTCTCTGAAGAAACAGAGAAATGAAAGATGCTTCTGGAGTAAGACATAAGGTTTTGAACAAACAACTTGGTGTTTTTAAGTAATCTGAGAAATTCTGCACGTATTTTTAAAGTTTTTGGTCACCCATGTGACTCATTCAATAAGTTCCATCAGTCTTCTATCAAGAAGTTTTAAAAAAAGAAGCCAATATCTTCTAAATAAAATATTATAAATATTATTCATTCCCTTCTGTTTTTGTACTAAAGCCAAATTAAACTCAGAGGTTTCAAGATGAGTTTTTTTCCAATATTTTTATTCAAATTCACTCACTCAAGGGTGGGGAGGAAAGAAGGCTGAGCTTGTAAGAAGGGGAACTCTCACGGAGCAAGGCCACCCTATGTGGTACTTGTGGGCATGTGTCCTTGGACCACAAGGGCCCTATTTAGTGTCAGCTTTGGAGGCAAGGATGACACAGGGGATCATGAGAGCCTCAGCCCCTGCTTGACACGAACAACCAGTGGTCCTTGTATAAGTCTCTGAAAACACCAGTGTTGCTCACGTAGCTACAAGTGTTTCCCTATGGAGAGCTCAGGGCCTTGTTAGTCCTCATTCCTTTATAATGTCTTTGAGGATGCGATGACCTTCTCTCTTCTTTCTCTTTCCTGTCTTTTTTTTTTTTTTTTTTTTTCCCCAGGACCCAGAAATGCAGTGTGATTAGTTGCAGTTTGGGGGCTTTTTTCATGCCATTACTTTCCCTAACTGGGGTCTACCTTAGATCATTTTCTTCACCAGATCATAACAGGCTCCTTTTAAATCCAGACATTCTCCCTTCCTACAGAATACCGACCAATCCCTTCTCTACCTACCCCACCTGCCCCAATCCCTACCGACCTGCCCCAAGCACAAGTGACCCATATGTGCCTCTTGCTGATGCACTCCTACGGCAAGGCAGCATGTGGCCGACGGCCTTCCAGGTGCTCCATGCCCCAGGGACACAGCATGGGCACGTCTGGCTGGAGCGGGGCCACGATGCAGCTCTTCAAAGGCCCAGAAAATCAATGCTTAACTGATATATATGCATTGCTCTTAAGTATCTCCAAGGAATGGAGATGGTAGTTTAACTAACCTGGCAGCTCTGTGGAGATTTTCTCCAGTGTGCACCCAGAGTAATTTCATTTATTTGGGGAGAGCATAACTGGACTTACAGCAGCGTAAGCAGCAGGAGATGTCCTTCTTTAAAGCATGGGCACCATACAGATTTAATAAGAAGTGTATGTTAAGCTGTCAGATTGTTAGAATGCTATGCAAGGAAGAGGCACCAAGAGCAAAAGATCTCATGGTTTCTTTGAAAATGCAGCTAAAAAAACTTGTTATCATTCACTGCTGAGTGATTACTTACACCTCTAGATTAGCCTCTGAAATCTCTCAGAGAAAATGTGGCTTCTTTAGATGATTCATATCAAAACAATATTTTCCTAGACCTTTGCGTTTACCACTAAAGAAGAAGAGAGGAGCACATTTTGGTGAGGCAGTCTCTCTGTTTTCAAGTGTGAATGAATTATTTTGCAAATATTTGTTAAATGAAGAGAGAAAAACTAGAGTGGCTTGTGGTAATCGGTACAAACCAGGACTTAAATGTGACTGAGATCATAAATAACAACGGTTTCCAAGCTTTTGGAATCTGCAATAATAGAAACCGTTCCATAGTGTAAGGAAATAACAATGTGACCTTTCTTGCAATGCTCACTATAAAAATAGTGTTTGGATGAGAGATTTTCTTGATAGGTCCATTTTGGTTGCATTCCTTTATGCAAGGGCTTCTGAATTAAATATTCTGAATAAAAACTTGAGGACGTCCCCATAATTACCGTCAACTGAATGGTCATAACTGATTTATGAACACAAAACCAGAAAGAAAATGTCAAAGGTTTCTGTATTGCCACAGTGGACAGTTGTCTTGGTGTCTTGTTGGTGCCTTATATCATTCACCCTGTTTACTAAATCAGATATATAGACAATCACACTGTGGATGGTCAGTCCCTGAGGACGTTATAATTCAAAGGCTCGGTGACATTGCCAGCTTCATAAGCTTTCTTGAACTCTTTTCATAAACTATTTATGCTACTAGAATGGTAGAATATTAGCCACTTAGGTCAAATGCTTCTGGGTTCATGGATCTGGGACATAGCTGAGACAGTCCCTGTAGTCTCATTTGGGCTGCTTTTGGAAGGTACCTCCATGAAGATACCAATACAAAATATCATTGCGCTTGCCTTGATGTGTTCTGTGCTCACGTCGGCACAGTTGAAGTCTTATTGTTTATTAGCTCTGTGAAAGTGCCTGGGTGGTCCCCTGACAGGGCAAAATATCATTCTGTAAGAACTGCATAAATGGTTTAAAAATGACACCTGTCTCAAAGGGACAGTTTTGATCTGGTTTCTGCAAGAACCAAGTACAAGATGAGTTTCACAGAAGGATTTTGAAGGATATAAGCTTCTGCCCACCCGCATGTCTACAGATGTTTGTTTGAGGTCTGCAGTGATCCAGGAGGTACTTTGTGGGCCAGTCATCTGCCCTGGCTGTGAGGAAAAAACAAGGTTCAGTAATACTGCTATGTGCTTCAGTCCTCTGATTTTACTCCACTGCCACCTTGAAAACATGGGCAAAGGTGGGGAAGCAAAGGGACACCCGAGGTGCCTGGTGCATACATAAGAGAAGATGTAGGGGCTGCAAGGAGGAAAGGGCAGGTGAGAAGATCCACAGTGCTGGTGGCAGAGTTTGCATTTTATAGGCCTGGTATAATGAGGTAAAGTAGGGAACCAACACTAAAAACAGGACATGGGTTTGTGTTTATAGGATTAACTGGAAAAGAGGTGTGACAAGGCAAGATTGGGGTAAGGAGCCATGAAGATGCAATGGGAGGCAAAGAACCAAAAATGTTTCAAGTCTGGCTCTCTGCTGTGAGGCAAGTTAGTCTGTGCTGACCTGTGATCTTTATCAGCGAAGCTGGGATAACCACGAGGGCGTGTTACCTGGTTGAAGTGAAGATTTCTGCCATTGCCATGTTGTGCATCCGAGGCTGGAGTCAAGCCCTGAGTCAACTTCCTGTAGGGATTTTGGAAAGGCAGCCTGGAAAAACAATATAATTCCACAGCCATCGGGAGCTGGCATGGCGAAAAACCCTTTCCTGTAAGTTTTTGCTCATTTGTAGGCAATTTATGAATACCTCAAGAAGTCAAGGAACATCAACAACAAAAAAATTAACAAGGCCTAGCTCTTATTTCTCTCCCTAGAGTCTTTCTATTATTTTAATTCCCTGAAGTCTTCAAGAACAAGTCCCAGTAATTTGCCTCTCTAGGGGTTCAAAATGAAGCAATATTCTAGTGGCAAATATTTGTTTCTTCGTTCAGCCACTTTTACTGCTGGTGCTTTTATGGTGGAGACCTGCTCCAGGCCACAGATGACTGTCATTAAGACAGCAACAGACCTAGTAATGTTCCTTTAATATGAATTTTCATGGGTGAATTTACCATTTGTATGTGATTCAGATCCAGAAAATCAGCCAGATGCTCCAAGAGAACTAATCCAGAACCATCTGCCTGCTTCATTTGCTGCATGCCTGTTTCTGATAACATACACATACAATGTAAGAGACAGCTTTTGCCCTGAAGAATTTATAATCTAAAAAAGCAAGCCAGACAAAGCTTGAGAAGAAGAAAATGTTACTCTACGTTTCATATATTATTATATATTTAGGGAATGAGAGAAGGAAGATCTCACCCAAAGCCATCACAAGCCTCCCACGAGCTGTGAGATAGGGACATAAGTAAACACATTTACCATCACACAGAAATTCACTGAGTCTGAAGTTGACCCAGAGCAAAAGTCAGTCTCAGACACACTGTTGCTGTGTCCTAGGACAATCCCTGACCCCACCACTGCTCATCTTGACCTGCCTGTTCTTTGCCCCTTGACTCCTGCTCTGAGATCCTTCCTTACTGACCCAGCATCCCCAGCTCTCAGCCTTCACAGCCTGCACAATCCCCGAGAGGAGACTGCTAGAGCACTGAGAACAGTGTTTGATGCTTCTTTTCCCCATCGCACCTGTGGATTGATGGCAGACAGCCCACTGAGGTGAACCCAGCAGCTTGCTAACTCTCCAGACAACCTGTGAGACATCTGTGCATGGGTGGACATACTCTGGCTGTTCCTGAGGTTCTGCTTGCCACCACGTATGTGAGAAAGGAGTGGGGCCTTGAGGGTAGCCTCACCATCACCCTTTGCATGTTGAACAGGCCAACCATGTTGAGTGTCTGTCATCTCTTCAGAGTCCTCATTTCTCCATCCCCTCTGATGAGCCTCTGTTATGTCAAGCCCCAGCTGGAATTCAGAAGGAGGCTC
This sequence comes from Nettapus auritus, assembly GCA_011076525.1. Classification (NCBI taxonomy): domain Eukaryota; kingdom Metazoa; phylum Chordata; class Aves; order Anseriformes; family Anatidae; genus Nettapus; species Nettapus auritus. Next base: position 193,569,519 of record CM021765.1, read on the forward strand.
AGTGCTGCCAACAGTTGGTTCCTCTGAAAAGCCAAATGGCTTTCATAGAGTCTTTTAATAGTACTACTTAGTCTTGACATAGCTGTGGAAACATGTGAGTTTAATGATTTTTTGATTTTGTGGGAAGAGGTGAGGAATTATTTGAAGTCTACAGCATACTGAGAGTCAGTAGAAAATGCCGAAAACAGGTAAAAGGGGGATATTTATTCTTCTCCTTCATATCACTTTTCTGTATTTAATGTTAATCCCCTAACCTTTCGACGTAGCCAGTGAGGAAGGTGCAGTTCAGAGTACTTCAGCTGGACACATCCATGAGGCACAAACTCGCTGCAGAAGACACAGTTCCTGAGTCCAGCCGTGCTGCTGAAAGAAATGCTCAGACTGAACTCATGGTGGAAGCCCCGCAATGTGACATTGCCCAGGGCTGTAAGCAAGGGGCAGTTTGGCTGGGCATCTCCTGGGGCAGGATGGGAGGAGATTGAGTCAGTGGTGGGTGCTCAGCCTGAACCCACAGGCTGGCCCAAGCCCCCAGAGCTGGCAGTCCTAGGTCCAGCTAGAGGCTACCTGCTGCTCCCATGAGCTGGGCTGCTAAGAAAGCCCCTTTTGGGGCTCAGGAGGAGGAAGCCAGGAGTGAGTCTGGGTGCAGAGGTGGGCAGGGGACTGGAGGGTGGGAAATAGCATGGGAGGAAATGGGGCAGGATGGGAACGGTTGATGCACAGGGAACAAACTTGCAAAGGAGAAATGGGGAAGACTGGTAGCTCTTAAAGAAATATCTGTTTCTGTATCATATGGCATAAACTAGTGAAGGGGCATAAGGGGCTTGTTGTCTATTAGTTCCCAAAGTGTCTGCAAGAAGTCGTCAGCACAGGGCAAGAAATGCAGCTTTTCAGAAATGCTTCACTCAGAGCCCTTCAGACTGCCAGCTGAAAGGATACACTGCGTATTTCAGTCCGTGCTATTCACCCTGCAAGTCTCCATCAATCAGAGATACAGAACAACCAGTGTATTTGTCCACATCTGTTCTCTGGTTCTTCCTTCATGGAACCCTGCAGCTCTTGTACAGTCCCCAGCTGGAAGTGTAGCCAGTGAACAACCAACATGCTGTTTTCTTCCTGTCTTGCAAAAGATGCACGAGGAAGAAAAATGTAGATTAGATGGTCCTCTTGGGCCTTCATAAGAAGCTGGATAGTCCACCTTGAATGAAAGGTTCCCTCTGATCGACTTACAGCACTTGCAATGACCAAAGTGTGAAAAAATGCCTGGTTGTATGGAGGAGCCAGTTTGTTCTGCAACCTGTAAGAGGAAGAGAGACTGTGAGGGCTCTCTGCAGTTCTGTGAAGCTGGGTTAGATGTACTCGCACAGTCTTGTCTTTTTCCAGACCTTTCTATAATTTGTAGTGGTTGCAAGCTGGGCCACAGCCTGGCTCCAAGTGAATGATGAATGACTAAAGGATTTACTGCTTTGGTTCTGGTTAGAAGAGCATCCAGCTTTATCCATTGCAGAACTAGATTTCTCCAAATTACTGTAAACTGCAATCCCAGCTAAAGCAGGCTTCACTGGGGTGACTCCAGCTTTTTCTGGTTTCAGCTATATTGGAGAAAAAAAGAAAAAGAAGAAGAAGAATGGCTTCTTTTCCTCCTAGAACTGGTAAAAGACATGGAAAACCATAGGGATTAGCAGAAATATTGAGAACTTCACAGCCTAAGTGCAAAACAGAGTGGGAAGAGGGAGGGTGGGAGTGAGTTCTGGCTATCCATCCTTAATCCAAAACTGTCTGCTCCTTCCCAGGCTATACTTCACTGTCATACACTTGCAAATTCACTCCAGGAATGAAAACAGACTAACTTTAAGCTTGTTCCCAAAGCTGCAAATTTGTCCCTGCTGGGTGTTAATTTAACTGCTTCCAGGGCACCAGGATGTCTACAAGCATTCGCTTTTCTTTCTTTCTTCTTTTTTTTTTCACACATCTGGTGTTGTGAAAACTTCCAAGGCACCACACAGCAGAGTGATGAACTGACCACTTTTAACCCTTTCCACAGCATGCCAAGTAAGATGTGCATGAGCCGGCCTCTGTCTCTTTCTCCAGCTTTTTCTCCCTGTATCAGTCTATTGGTCTTGTTACTTATCAGATCCACAAGCTCTAAAGCTGATCTTAAGGACATTTCATGGGTTGGAAATTGGGTCTTTCTTCAGCTCCATCACATTCATTTTTCCTGTGAACAAACCTGACTAAACAATAATAATCAGACTTCAAAAAGTTCCAACAGGAAGAAACATGTTTGGAGCAGGGAGGATTTTTGCAAAATATTTCTTTTTTTCCCCTTGCTTTTATCTGGTGTTACCACTTGCCAGCAGGGAGGAGGTTCAGTGCAGCAGTTTTGCTCACGTTATGGCAAGTGATGGCCTTTTCCTGTTGGTTTTTGATTGTTGCATTTGTTCTTTGATGGTTGCATTAACTGTTTATCTGCTACATTGACTGAGCCACAACTCAGATCAAGTAAATTCAAAACAATCTGGGTGTCTCATTTCCAATCATAGCTGTTGTACTTTCCCTGAGTTTCTCAACTTTCTTCTTTCCATACAGCAAGCTGTTTGTATGACCAGCTCCTTTGTTTCACCGACATATTCCTACCAATAGTATACACATTGGCTTTTTTGTCTTTGCTAAAGGTACTTGAAACCCAAATTCCTCTTCAGTTATGTCCCTTGTGCAGTGCAATAAGCATGCGGGGTCCTCCTTTCCTGTCTCCCTCTCATCTTTATCTTACTTCTAACCCCACAGCTCTCCTTTCGTACTTCTGTCCCACTGACTGTTACTTCTCAGCCCTGGTTCCTCTCCTGTACCTGGCTCTGGTAGTTGAAACACCATGGAGAAACATCTCACAGCCACGTGGGCTGCTGAACACAGCAAGAAAACAGAAAGATTTGTCACATTCAGATGCAGGAGACCCAAACACGCCACAGGCCTTGATTTTGACATCTTCCCTTCTTCATGTAGGCTTTTCGCTGCTGAGTTTTATTTTTAAAAGAAGAAAATAACTCTCAATCCACAAATTACAGGCCTCTTTGGTAAACATGAAATCTACTTCATGGGCTAAGTACAGCTGTGTTACCAAAATCCTGTTTCATATTCAAAGCATTATCAAGGGCAGCCTTTTTCAGAAGCAGCACTTCTCTCTGGGCCCTAGCCAGATGGAGCTGGGGCCCCAGGAAGCACTGAAGCGGTTCTTCAGAAGGGTTTTCCATAGCCATATATATATATATATATATATATATACTTAAAAAAAAAAAAAAAAAAAAAAAACAAAAAAAAAAAAACCTCTTCAGACTTTTAATCCTGTCTGAAATGCTTTCTGGAGCATTGGGCTCACCAGCTGAAAATACTAATGAAATTTGGTCTGTGGTTTGTGGAGATAGAATCATTCATCTCCCCATTAAGCTGGAGCTTTTTAAAGCTACACAGTAGGACTTAGGTGTCCATAGCCAAATTATTTATGCAGATCTAGAGAATGTCAGTCCAAAGAACATATAGCTTTAACATTTCCACCCCTGTTTTCCTTCTGACAAGTTTTCCAACTGGTGCACCTAGTAACCACCTTTGAAACTGGCCATAAGTAAATTTAGTCTGGAAATCAGAAGTGCATTCCCAGCAAATGGAGAAATTGTTTGCCTTTTCCAAGGAGAGTGCGGGTGGCCAAAAAACTAACTGCCTTAAAGATAAAATCTAGAAAAAATGTGATAGAAAGGCACTCAGTTTAAAAATGGGATCTCTTTCTCTTCTTTCATAGCACAGATGCAGTACAGTTTTCTACCTGTGGCCTCACGTGGGCCTTTCCTTGAAGGAACCAAGCAGGAAGCTGTGTGGGCAACTACTAGGCGAGGTTGAGTAACTGACATGGCTACACACACCAGATAGATTTACAGACATTTAATTGTAACATTCATTCAAATATATGGTCTACTGTAGTTATGAGCTCCGAGCATATTTTTCCTCTCTTCCTCCCAAAGAGTCCAAAGCAAATCGAAAGCTAGTCTGCTGGTACACTAATTGTATGTGAATTTGCACATGAATCATTAATTAAAGTCAAGCTGTGGAAAAAATTAAAAAGTCTAAAAGACCTTTGGACATTTGTGTGAAGATCACTGCACTTAATACCAGGGAATACAGAAATATTTGGACTGTTTGCTCAAAGGGGCGCAATGTTAATGAATCATTTTAATCACCTTCATTAGTCTTTCAAACAGAGGAGACCACAGCGGAAAACCAAGCCTGACAAAAACAACACACAAAACCCAGAGGCAATTGTGAGGCTACTAATTAGATAACTTTATCTTGATATTTGCATTTGAGCTTATGGATGTAAACAACAGAGTAGTATGTTACTTTCATGGCAAGAAACAAGCAAATGGGTGCTGTCCTACATCCTCTTGAGCAGCGTTTTCAAGGTGCCTCCACCTTGGTCTCTTGAATTCTGCATGGTGAATACTTGGACTCAGAAATCACCGTGGGTAGCCTTTGCTGTGTTTCTCCCAAATTCTTCTTACATCTCTGGTCTTCTTTTCTTGCAGAAAAAAAAAATAAAAAAAAATAAAAAATACAGCATCTAGAATTATTCTATAAATGCTAGTGAATAGAAATTATGCACAATGCCCAGATTTTGTGTTATTTTAGCCACACAAATGCTACAAGCAAAAACTAAACCAAATTAAATTCACACATAAATATCAGCAGGAACACTGAGACAGTAGTGATAGCAGAAGTAATGAAATTATGTAATATATGCAAATTGTTTTCTACACAGTAAGTCATCCATAAAGCTTCTGTTAAGTGAGTAGCTGCTGACTGTTCTGTAAAGGTTGGAAATGGAGAAAGTGAGATGAACATTTTTTTCTAACGCAACTGATAAAGTTGAAACATTAGAAAACATGTTTTGAAACATTAGCAAAGATAGTACATGAAAAATAAGGAGGTGACTGGTGACAGCCAACATGGCTTCACCAAGGGAAGATCATGCCTGACGAATCTGGTGGCCTTCTACGATGGGGTTACAGCATTGGTTGATAGGGGAAGAGAAACTGACTTTATCTACTGGACTTGTGCAAAGCATTCAACACTGTCCCCCATGATATCCTTGTCTCTAAATTGGAGAGACATGGATTTGATGGATGGACCACTCAGTGGGTAAGGAATTGGCTGGATGGTTGCACTCAAAGAGTTGTGATCAATGTTTCAGTGTCCAAGTGGAGATCAGTAACAAGTGGTATTCCTCAGGGGTCAGTACTGACCAGTATTATTTAACATCTTTGTCGGTGACAAGGACGGTGAAATTGAGTGCGCCCTCAGCAGGTTTGCCGATGACACCAAGCTGTGTGGTGCAGTTGACACACTGTAGGGAAGGGATGCCATCCAGAGGGACCTGGACAGGTCTGAGAGGTGGGCCTGTGTGAACCTCATGAGGTTCAACAAGGCCAAGTGCAAGGTCCTACATCGGAGTCAGGACAATCCCAAGTACAAACACAAGTTGGGCGGAGAATGGATTGAGAGCAGCTGTGAGGAGAAGGACATGGGGGTGCTGGTTGATGAGAAGCTCGAGATGAGCCAGCAATGTGTGCTTGCAGCCCAGAAAGCCAACTGTGCCCTGGGCTGTACCAAAAGCAGCGTGGTCAGCAGGACAAGGAAGGGGATTGTCCCCTTCTGCTCTGCTCTTGTGAGACCCCACATGGAGCTCTGCATTCAGTTCTGGGGCCCCAGCACAAAAAGGACATGGAAGTACTAGAGCCAAGTCCTGAGGACAGCCATAAGGATGACCAAGGGGCTGGAGCACCTCTCCTGTGAAGACAGGCTGAAGGAGTTGGGTTTGTTCAGCTTGGAGAAGAGAAGGCTCCAGGGAGACCTTAGAGCGGCCTGCCAGTACCTAAAGGGGGCTACAGGAAAGCTGGGGAGGGACTCTTTGTCAGGGGTGTGGTGATAGGACATGGGGGGATGGTTTTAAACTAAAAGAGGGGAGATTTAAATTAGATACTAGGAATAAAGTCTTTACTGTGAGAGTGGTGAGGTGCTGGCACAGGCTGCCCAGAGGAGCTGTGGATGCCCCATCCCTGGAGGTGTTCAAGGCCAGGCTGGATGGGGCTTTGAGCAACCTGGTGTGGTGGGAGGTGTCCCTGCCCATGGCAGGGGGTTGGGATTAGGTGGGATTAGTTGGGATTAGTTCCCTTCCAACCCAAACCATTCTATGGTTCTATGTGGTACATCTAAGTGCCTGGTTACAAAAGGACTGAGTCAAGGAGAGATTAAATATCTCAGTATTTCTGAAAACATTTAGTTAGATGTATTATTCTGGCTTCAATTTTAGCCTCAGATGGAGGGTCAATTCAGAATTAGCATAAACTTTGCAGGTTTTATACATTTTTCAATTATTTATTTATTTTTTGTCCAAGCTCTCCTCAATCAAACATTCAGATAGGCAAAGATCAGTATCAATGAGTATTTTCAGAAAACTTCTTTTAAAAGATTTAGAGGTTTCAGCAACTAAAGCAGTCAGAATTTCATGTCATTAATATTTAAATATATATAGTTTAATCCAGTTTAAAAATGCAGAGGTTTACATTCCATGCTGAGTGAGGTTGTACATGCCGATACTTGTGTGTGATCAAAATGAGCTCATGTACACTACAGTAGCACCTTAGCACTTCACAAAATGGCAAATAGATGTAAAGGTTGGAGCTATACTTTCAAGTGTAGATCACAGGAGAAATTGATTTCACACCAGGACTTCTGAATTTGCATCTCAGCTACATTATCTGTGTCCATTTACACAGAAAGCAAATATATATTTCCTGCATGGCTTGATGCAGAGGGCAACCCTATCATTATTGAACTGGTTATCAAAATGTTATTCATAATTTCTGTGTTACATAAACAACAGAAAATAAAGATACATTTAAATGTTGTGTTTCAAAACAATGGTCTCGAAGATCAGGAATATTATTCTTGTTTTTTTTTTTTTTTTTTGTTTTTTTTTTTTTTTCTCTCAGTTCAGACTTAGTCTCCCTTCTTGGCCATCAGTTCATTGTTATTGAAGTTCTGTGAGAAACACAGGGCAAATCCTGTAGCGAATGAGAACTCACTGTTGGTGTCTGCTGTTCAACATTATGAGTACCAAAAGTAAACAAAAACAAGGATTGGGCAAATTAAAGAGAAATATTTACCAAGAGCAGTCAAACACCATGACGTGGATGCAGATCCTCACTCAGAAAATCATTGAAGGATAGAAGTTGGAAGATGAATTGGGAGTAGTCACAGCATACATCCTTATTGTTCTTCTCTTAACATTTTGTATGAACTCTGAAGTTGAGCACTGTAACACACAGATTGTTTTAGAGCCACAGAAATGATGCTGCTTGATGATCTTAGACAAGGTTATTAATGCAAAGAAGGCCATATGGGGCATGGTTTGGCAGGAGTTCAGCATAGCCATGTCTTCCCACTCAAGTTTAGGATCACCTTAACCCACCCACCTCGCCCTGCGATGGTATTTCTGCCAGTAGACTGGTCTCCAGTTGACCTGGCCCATTTTGACCCAGCAGCCCCAGGGCCTGTGGATCTACCATCTGCTTTTCAGCTGTGAGAGCATGTATAGCGATGTGGTTGTGAGCTGCGCCTGCTCCAAGGGGTCTCTTTAAAGCTCGCAGCTCCAGGAGGTTGAGCACCCCCAGCAGTTTCTGCTGGCATACGTGTGCTCCTGCTGCTGCTGCCAGATTTAATGACTGCTTTCACAGGGTGACAGAAATGTCCTGAGGAGCACAAGCAATGGAAGGGAAATGGTGATTTTCAGCCATCTATAACAGATCCAGTCTGGAATGGCATTTCATGGAGAAGCCAAAAGCAATAGTGTCAAGGTACTAAACTTGCTCACTTCCAAAGCTTTCTTGCAAAAGATGGAGGAAATTAGATTTCTAAACTAATTATTATAGGATCCCTTTCAAGTAGAGTATGTAAAGCCCTCATAATATTAGTGCCTGCTTTTCACATTACGTTCAAAAGACTTCTGCTGATTATTAGGATGATCTGTGGAAACAGTGACAATGATGCTATTTACTTCTCCCTGCTATTGCAAGATCCTGAGCAAAGGTTTGACATCTAACTCTTATTGAAGCTGAGATCCCCTTTATGTCGTTAGGACCTTAGAAAGAAGTCTATAATAGAAGAAAAAATTAATTACATATTCAGGCCTCTTCAGTGTAACAGGGACTTAGTGTTAATAAGAATCAGGCTTTAGGTGTTCCAAATGCTCTTAAAACAAAACAAAACAAAACAAACAAACAAAAAAAAACAATGTGCAAAGTAAACTCCGAGTTATTAATTCAAGAGCAACCTGAGCAGCAGGAGTGGTGAAGAAACCCGATATATCCATCAATCAGCGCTGCGGAACCCTGTTTGTTTGCACTAGTTAAAGAGTGATGAATAGGTCCTCTGTGTAAAACATTCAGCTACAGTGTGAGAGGGTAATAAATTATGTTTGTTAATTTTATATGCCATACGTATAAAAATCACTAAAAATGGTTAATAGTCTGTAATGGTGACAGAGAGCTCTGGTGCTGCAGGAACCTTAACTCAGTGCTTTTTCATCTCCACAAGAGAAGTTCTTTTCTGGTATTTCCTGTGTTTCAGGCAATGCAAGGCCTACAGGAAGAATTTTGCCTGCTAATCACTCAGGTTCACAGCTGTCTCACTGGACTCTGTGTATCCAGAAGTGACACTTCTCATCTGCACTAATAAAGCAGCATTACCGAAGCAGTCTGCGGAGAGAGGCAGGGACCAGCAGGAGGACGGGCTTCGTCCTTGTGAGGTGCCAGCAACAATGTGACTTGGGTTTTGGGGCAAACTGTGAGCATAGACCCAGCCTTGGAGCACCCAGCAAGAAGCATTGAGGGTTTGGTCTCAAACCACCCCATTCTGGCACACCAGGACAACCTGAGTGGACTACCCACACACCTCAGCTTGGCATTTCCCAAGCTTCTTTCAACCTGCAGTCATCAGGCCCTTTTTTTTAAGGTTAGAGTGCTACAATATGGTTCCTCTTCATCTGCATGAGCTCTTCCCACCTTTGGCTGTAAGCCTGATCAGGACGACTCTGCACGTACACATCTTGCCTTCTGTCATATGACTACACCATTACATACACATTTTTACATCCACCACTGCTGCAGCCAAGGCTAAATGAAGGCAAGTGCAGGCTCAGTCATGCTCATATTCACTGAAGTTGCTTTCCAGAGACCTTTCCTCTCTAGATAAGCCAGTTGCTGTTGTCTTGTGTGTACTGCCAAAGGGCACAAAGTCTGCAGTGACACAAAGCAGTGCAGACAAAAGTATGCTTGAGTATTTTTTAAAGCATTGTCTCAGAGGAGAAGGGCAGCTTGAGAAACTACTTTGCTTTCCGGAAGCTTGCTTTACGGCAGTATTTATTTCTCAAGTCCGTGCAGCGAGGAAATGAGCCTAATGCATGAGAACGTTGCCATGTTATTAAACGGTGGTGTAAAAGCTGCGCTGACTTTCATGGGAATTAGGTCCTTTGCCAAAAACAAGATGCCTGAGTTCCCCCCTGGGACTGCATCCTACTTTGGAGGGAACAGAGGAAGTTGCAGTGAGCGGTCGGAGCAGGCAGCGGGAAGGATTGTGCCTTTGTGGCAGTGCATTGGGAAGGATGGAGGAGCAGTCAGCGCTTGCTGGCTGATGCCACAAGCATTGCAGGGGCTGAGGACAGCAGCCGTGTGGTGGCCCTACCCTGACACCCCAGGGTAGCCAACCCCAGGCTTGGTTGTTGCTCTCATTCAAGGGTGCAAATCCAGAATAATTGCACTGACACCCACATACACATTGCAGGGTGCTGAGACAGAGTGCAGAGACCTGCACATGCAGGACAGCACAACAAGGCAGATCATTCCAAATCACTGGAAAATCAGGAAGGCTTGGCTGATGGTAGCAGATGTTAGCACCAGGTTTTGTACACTAGTCCGTACATTAAAAACAAATGTAAAAATAAGACCAACTTTGTTTGACTTGCTAAATACAAATCATTTCAAACCCCCCTGTCAGCAAAATGTAATTTTTCCTAGCTATTTTTATTTTATCGGGAAAAGGGAGAACTCATTAACACGGGTGTTTTGAACTGTAGTTTAATAGAACGCAGACTAATGCAGTTCATTAAAATGTACATGTTTGATGTTTGAGGTAATGTTTGCACAAATCCTTGGGGAGAGGATACTGTAAAGCTGAAATGATGTTTTTCACAGCCAAATGGCATAATCTCATTACCAAAGTTTTGTGATCAAGATGAAAGGTACACTTAGTAATTGCAAGGGATAAACATTTTTTTTTTCTTCGTATCTGCCCTTATTACTCATGGATAACAGAGCCAGTGCAGACTGTCACATTCTCTTAGTCCCTTTTCTTTCTTCTTTTCTTTACCACCCACTTCGTTTGTGAATCACCAGCAGTGTCTATGGACTGGATATAAGGAGCAAGAGAAATGTGTTTGCCTATTTCATGGCAAAACAACATCCTGAAGAGATGCATTTGCCAAGATGTAGCCTGGAGATGCAGATACTGTACAGAGGGAGAAAAATAAAATAAAAATAAAGTCTGAAATTCCTTTCCCTGACTTTCCTCCAGCTTCTAACTTTCTGATGGGCTGCTAGGCATGCTGCTCCTCAGCTCCTTCCCACTGGGGAACCTAGGTTATTTCAAGGCAATGCGCAGACCCAGTAGAGCAAATAGAAACCTTGCTTCTCATCGTTACCTTTTGACCCTCGGAAGCATCTGATTTTACACTGAAAACTATGGATTTAAGAGATTTGAAGAAGGAATTGTACATATGCCAGAAAAGTGTAGTACTTCTAAACATTCCTCTGACCACATTGTCTTTGGAGTGGAAAAAAGAATCCTTACCTCGCTTACAGACTATGGGGACAATCCTTCTTCACTCTTAGTTCATTACTTCTGTAACTGGGGTGGCCTTTGGGCTGTATTGGTACAGAGAGCTTTGAAATGAAGCCACAACACAGTCAGAGCGCTGGACCTTGGTGTGATCTGGTGAACATGCATTTGATGTGCTCTGGTGGACACTTTATTGTGTACCCACTGACAGTTTTGGTTCAGAATGCCAGATAAATTGCACTGTACTTTTATTTTATTTTATTTTTTTCCTGCTGCTGCTTTATGCTGGCAAGTCATAGTTGTAAATGAGGCCTCTAAATCAGGTACTGACGCTCTTCCCATGTCCTAAATTATTATATGACCCTTTAGGATTGAGTGATGTGTTAATCTTTTCTAATTATGCTATACTGTATCTATCGCATTCAAACACAACCACGAACACGGCTGTTTCTGCTCCCATAGACGCAGGTGGCAGAAGGCCAGCAGGAGCTGCGCCAAGTCCCATTTGCAGCCCAGTGGCCATGTGTTAGGGGGAAAATTGAGGACCTTAACATTCATGGAAGACACGAAATAGAGAAGGTGGTTATCTCAGGGGCAGGAGCAGTATGAGATCTGAAATGATGTTTTGAGGTTTCTGCCTCTCTTGCTATACGATTTCTCATTCCTCATGCAAAGTTATAGTTTTCACACAACTGAAAAAAAAAAAAAAATTCATTACAAAGGTGAGTTTGATTAGATTTTACAGTTGACAGCTAGTAAAGCTGTGTGAAAAATTCATACACACTAAAACTTTCCTCCTGGTGGGAAATTCCACTTTTTTACTGGTGTAAAATGCATATTTTCCTCATCATAAGCAGAGAAGGAAGATGAGAACTTGTCCTCGCTCATCTCAACATTGGCTTTAAGCGGAGAACTTTACGTAAGTGATGGTGCTGTGATATAAAGCCGTGACTCAGGAATGGGTCCTCACTGCCACAGTGGCTGTGTACAAGCAAGTTAAATTCGTTGTAGAAATCACAATCACTCCTCATTTTGAAGTTCCTGATGCTCCCAGGGGGACCTAAAGGTGCTACCAGGTAAATAAATCCAGTCTCATGAAGCTGCAATACACAGTGGCCTGACCCCTAGCTCTGTGATGTAGCTCCATGGTATTGCTAGCACAGCAATGCTGGCTGCAGCAGCGAGCATCTAGCACCATCCCTTCTCCTCCAAGCTGTTCACAGCACTGGCTGAAGCACTGGGGTAGACACATCCATGCTGACAGAAGAGCATTGTTATTGGCTTAGCTTGTGTCACTCAGCAGCAATAAAGCTGCAAGCAGAAGAACTTGGGTTGTCATTTAGGACTAGAGGAAATGGTCTCAAGTTGCACCAGGGCAGGTTCAGGTTGGAAATGAGGAGACATTTCTTCTTAGAAAGAGCAGTCAGGCTTTGGAACGGGTTGCCTAGGGAGGTGGTGGAGTCATTGTCCCTGGGGGTGTTCAAGGAAATGCTGGATGTGGTGCTTAGGGACATGGTTTGATGGCACATTGGTGGTAGGGGGGTGCTTGGGCCGGTTGATCCTGGATGCACCAGCATCATAGAGATTCCCAGGTTCAGCCCTCATGTCTCACTGTGTCGTGCCTCTCCAGAGGCAGGTCGGTGCTTCAGGGAGTGTGAAATGGGGACCAAGCCACTGGCAAAGCTTCTCGGATGGATTTGTGACCCCTTGTGAAGTGTATACACTGAAGGCTGGAGGGTCTGGGGTAGAAACAAGGCTGTGGGCAAGCTGTGCTGCTGGGGACACACCACAGTGTGTGCTCACTGACTCCAGCAGCCTGGTCAGAGGCCTTGCCATGGCCCAGCTCGGTGCTCTGAGCCATCTCCCTGCACATGACTCAGGCATGAGACCAGTACAACAGACAAGTTCGATGTGACTCAGCTCTGTGGAGCTGTCTAATGCTGGAGGGAGCTGTACATGAGAGCTATTGTGTGCTAAAAGCTTGCGAAAATGAGAACTCAGCCAGTACTCTTTTTTTTTTTTTTTTTTTTTAATGAAGATGCTCAGGCAAGATGGGGGTCAGGTTTTCTAGAGCTCTCAGCTTGACAGCTGTCTCTCAGATGCATGTAACTTGATTTTAGCAGCCAGCACGCACCTGCCATATCCACCTCTTCCAAAGGCGTCGGTGCCAAGAGTCAAAAATGGGAGCTTTTGAAAAGCTGATCCAGAGCTGCTAGTGGCTGTCATCCCAGGTTTGATGCTGAGTAGCTACAGCTTGAAAGGGTGGATGGATGACTGGCTCACGTAACCGAGAGCTGCTACAGAGGCGTTAGCTACAGACTACTTACTGCTGCTTAAGCACTCCGTTTAGGCCTCGTTGAGGTGTCTTCAGAGAGGGGTTTGGACTGTTGGCAGCTCGAAGAATTCAGTGATCCCAGCCAGCAGGAATCTTGAAGCTGAAACTTAATTTGATTCCAGCCCTTGGCAGCAGGTCTCTATCATAACCCGATGCAGTCACCCCTGGAAGGAGGAACAACTGTATTCTTTCGTGTTAGAAGGAGAACTGCTGGAAGAATGGGAAGAAGAAAGTAGAGAAAATAAAGGAGCAGAAGAATGAGCCTCTGTCTTGTCTGCATTTCCATTTGCCTTCCAAGTTAAAGGTTTTTGGAGAAAATAAACTAAAATAAGTTCCTGACTATATGTAGCCCTATTGCAACACTCATTTTGAGGCCAGAACTTCACTGGTTATGGACAGAAAGGAAGGGAATGAAAAAGATACCTTCTTACTCAACTGATTTGTCCCCAGTGTGCATTATGAGTCATATCTGCTTATTTTGCTAACAGAAACAAGTTTTTACTCTTATTTTCCTTTCCTATTAGCAACGCATAGCACTTACAGCTAAGGGAGGGCTCACTAGATCATCCTCTGGCTCTCAGATCAACAACAGAATAGTTAACTACGTTTTTTTTATTGTGATGATGCACAAGCTAGAATAACACAGTCTGACTTTCAGGCCTCAGGTGATGTTCACAGACCTGGCAGCTAGAAGACACAAATGAGAGATTTTGCAATGGAAAGAAAATGTAGTCCCAGCCCTCTGAATACCCATGTTCATAGCAGCCACTACACAAAAGCAGGGCTATATAAAACCCCACAGATAGATCAACAGATTGCTCTGGAAAAACAAAACCAAAACCAACAAACTGTGGGATGAGTCCTAGCCTAAACCCTAAGCCAGTTCATGCCCTTTTTGAGGACAGAGATGTGGTCTCAGGTGGGCGGAAACAAAGCTGAAAAGGAAGGTGATGAGGCTCAGCAGGAGCCTCATAAAAGGTTTTATGTTTTTTTTTATGGTACCAAGCCCAAGTGTACATTCACTCTACCAGGCGTCACCAGCTGGCGGGTGCTGGTGCTGGAGGGATGCCCTTGTCTCCCTCCTTAAGAAAATCTCCATAGCTGGACCTGGGCCACGCAAATGGCTTTGTGAATGATAAAGTAAATGGTAAAATTGGTTGATATGTCAGGTTCATGCCAAGAGAGCCCAAGAGAGTCCAGCAAATGCATTGACTCAGCATTAGCAGCCTAAGGGCTAAGCAACCCAGTCTGCTTTCAGCAGGAAAGGAAAATTTACCAAAACTGGCTGGCTGAACTGTGTTAAAGGCAAGTTATTATCATAGGATTATGGCAATTTCTTATCACCAGAGCAAAAGATGCCAAATCCCACTGCTGAATCTGTCTTTTCTGTTTGTTGCTAACCAAAAAAGATCCTCTTTAACCAGGGAACTAAGCTGAGCTAGTAGGTAGCATGAACTTTATACTCATTTTATTACCTCTATCAATTCAGCCTTCCATAAGTATCATATATGTGGACGGGTGCTGGTGCCAGCAGTCTTCTTCCCCTCCGGTTTCTATAGAGCTGTTCACATGCATGCTATGTACACATATTTACATTCACTAGGAAACGCTCCCCATGGAGGTTGCTCTCAAGCATGCTGCCAGCACATAGCAGAGGTGAAACCACGAGGCCGCAATAAAAAGTTTTGCCCTTGAGGCAAAATGGGGATGGAGACAAAAAGCATTTATCATTTCCTGTCACTATTATTGTCTCGTGGTTCCTTCTCAGCTAATGCCAGACCTCTGGCAGTGGAGCGAGGAGGGATGGGGGAGCTCATGCTGTGCGCGTCCATTGAATTAGCAGTTGGAGGAAGAGGTTTCCAGTACCTCCTTGAAGAATCGGTTAGAAGTAAACCTCAGGCAAATCTCCTGCTCTTTAGGTAGGTCCCTTTAAAGGGTAGGATTTGCCTTGGGTATTATTTTATTTGGTTTAACTGAATGGTTTCAATTCATTCAATTAAATGCACTGAAATCTGCAGTGTCATCCTATGGACTGCAGTTAATGGGAACCCTTCCAGTGACTGACTCCAATGGTTGCAGTTCTATAAAATAATTTCTCTTATTGTATTTATTTAATTTATTTAGTTGTGTTAAAGATTTCTGGCTTAGGAAAAAAAAAAATAATCTTGCTTCCTGGATTTAATATTAATGCTAAAATTAAAATTATACATTCTAAAAATCATGTTTCAATGAAAGACTTAATTCTCCTATCAAACCAAATGAAACACTAGTGAAGTCTGAGCTCTTCTAATGTTTATCAGATGTGGAGGAAACTTTAATATGTACCAGAAACAGAAGAAAGAACTCCTTGCTATCAGAATGAGAATTTTAAAGATTCCATCCATACATTATCTGCCTTTCAAAGCTGAATATTTAATTTAGACTGGAGAGAGACCCACCAGCAAATCACAAAAGCAAAACCCTAAAAAAAAAAAATTGAAATATCAGTGTCTCCACAAAACTTTAATGATTTGAAAACAATATGCTTGATCCTTTCAAAATGTTCACCCTCACTCCAAAAACAGCAGCACTTTTCTTTTTGTAGCAGTCCCAAATCTGGCAAGACAGTTATCTCTCCCACTGACATCACTGAATCGTAGATCAATGCAGGTATGCTGGAAGCTTGAGATGAAATACCTTCATGCTCATATTTATACATTTGCCTGTGTCCTCATAAGAATAATCCAATTATCATCAGACCCTTTTGGTTCACAGTATAAATACAAGCAATTATGCACGGTTACCATTTCACACTTCTGTTGTAAAAGTAGATAAAGGTGAGCCAGGTCACAAACCTGATGTCCTCAGTGTACTCAAATATGAAATAAATTGCAGTCAGTTTACTAAAATTCTACATATTTTTGTACTCATTTATAAACTGGTATTTCATTGCAGTATTTCCTAGGTGTCTAGCAACCAGAACTACTCATGCACATACTGCTTTAGCTGAAAGTGCTGCAAATGCGTTTTAGTTACCTGTCCCTAAAGAGTTGCCTTTGAGGTGGCATCAGGTTGAGGGGACAACAATTTCTCAGCTAGCACCAGCTTGATCCCTTGCTCTTGTCTTCCTGTGCTGTGACCAAATGCTCCTGTAGGGCACTTCTCTGCCCTGGTATTGCGATGCCCTCTCTGGCATCTTTGTGCGCCCCAAACTACAGGAATAAATGTGGATGACATGGTTTTGCTTAGCCTCATTTTTCACTCCTGCTTTTAGTACAAGAAGTGGTCCCAGCCATCCTGTAGCTCTCAGCATTTTGCATTTTTGGTATAAACTTTTGTTCTTTCATACTTTTGCAGTGATGAGGGAGCAGGGTCTTCCTGCCAGACGTGTATGCATAAGCAAAACTATGTCAGGCTTTAAAGGCTGAGCCCAGGACAAAGCATTCCCAGGAAGATCTGTTTCATGCACTTATCTTCTGAAGTACATTGATTGTGAGGCATTAGGATGGGGGTGAACCTTTTCACTTGATCATTTGTGGCCAAGAGGTTTCTTGTAAACTTGATTCACTCTCTTGTCTCCAGACTTTTTATTCTTCTATCTCGCTCCCCATTTGAAGTAGCAATCTGCTACTTATCCTGAAAACAGTTCTTTCCAGGCCAAAGGAAATGGTATGAAGCTGCTTTTTCCTTCTCCCAGGCCTGTGGCCAGGACAACTGAGTCCAGAAACTCGCTACTGAGTGTCAGATGCAAAATCCCAACAGGGACGGATGCTGTCCAACTCCACAACCTGATTCAGAAGTGGGGAGATTATGTTGTTCCCCAGCTGCAAATGTCTTGTTGCCTAAGGAAAAGAACTAGTCCAGTCTTTTACTGTCAAAACAGAAAAGAAATCTGGTGAATTATTTTCAATAAAGTTTATTTTATTACCTGGCTGGCGGGGTGATGACTCTTAGGAAGCTCACGACTTTTCTTCTTTGCAGTTGCTTTTTGGGGTGATGGGACCCCTTTGAGTCAGTAGGTCTCTGTTATCACCCTCGAGCTAGAAAGGCAAGGAAGAAAAGAAAGAATTAAAATTCTGTACAAAGGTCAGAGAAAGCTTAAAGCCTGCAACTTGAAACCACTGGCATGGAGCTGCGGCACTTCATATTTCTGCTGGGAAGGGATCCCGCTTGCGGAATCAGAATAAAAAAGTTCTTGTGAATCCTCAGAGTGAGTGCAGTGACACACAAAATCATACATGTGTGTGCATATACATCCACAGGCATGCTTGTTATATATGTGTGTGCATATAATATGCATATAAAGGCAGAAATCTTTAGGGGTAGTTTTCGTTTGAAATCCTTGCTTACTCCTGGGTGATTAGATAGGATAATAATAACAAAAAAAAATACCCTCAAATGGGGATTAAATCCTCAGGAGAAGAAGTGCTCCATTTATTGCAGCCTTGCTTATCTTGCACAGAGTAAGGGGATTATGCGATTGCTTTTGTGTTTGAACGATTGTGGCTAGACAGTTTCTGACATAATAGACTTGCCTACCGAAATAGAAACATTACTGTTATATAGATTTGCAGCTGGCTGCAGAAACGCGTTTGTCTGAACAGAAATGTCCCTTGTAACTCGCTGAAACACTTGCTGTGACTGGGGAAGCCAGGCCTTTGGGGAAAGACATACACTGCCTTTTGTTGCGCTCACGAGAGACGATGCAGCCTCCGGAGGCACCAGCGCTGGGACGCTGCGCAGAAGGGTCCTGAGTTCATAAGCCCTTTTGAATTGAAAACGCAACCCAGCACAGAGGCTGAGTATATTAAAAAAAAAAAAAAAGCTGGCTTTTGGGATGTGTTACTAACGTGCAGCAGCACTAAGTACAGAGGAGCACAGCGGAGTTATGTGGACAACTGTCGTGGGCTGTCCCTGTGAGCAGTGTTTGGAAACACTTCTGTGCTACAGCCCCATCCCTCTGGGCGTGCAGAGGACAGGCTCCTTTGCGATAAACTTCGGTAGGCTTTGTGTTATCAGCTTTGATTATTGCTTGTGAGAATTTGGGCAGGGGGACTCCCTGCTCCCCATCTTGCTCTGCTAATCAGTCTGCACCATGTGCTCTCCTCCAGGGCTGCCTGTCTGCATTTTCTGGGCACTAATGTCCTCCATGAGAGCTTTCAGCCCTGCTTCCCACCCTGCTTCCCTCTGGTATCCTGATCAGAAAGGAGCTTCTGAGTGTTGGAAGCAACTTTTAGAGGAGCAGGAGGGAGCATTTGCACCCTTTTCCAGCAGAAGATGGGAAGCACCTCGCTGAAGGTCACACTGAGGCATGCAGGGCAGGGCTCGGTTCCTCTTGCTGTGCCCCCTGCGTTCCCTTGGGGCACTGGTTTCCCCACTCTGGTAGGTCAGCAGATCCCCTGTGAAGGCAGAGGTGCTCCCATCTGGAGTCATCGCATGGCAGCAAAACCAAACACCATGGGGACGGGACAGCACGAGAGGGATGTGCCCCAGAATGCAGCTCCCTGTGGGACAGCTGAGCCCAGCCAGCCCTTCCTAGATGGAGCACCCTCATCTCTCAGAGCATCTTTGAGGCAGCCCAAAGCCACAGAGGAGGGTTAAAAAGGGACAGCAAAGGGTTAAGGTGTCTGGGCCATTGCAGCCACATCAGAGCTACTCTCCTTTCCTGTTTTCATTCATCTCTGGCCACTTCCACCAACACACCCACTCCCACCCCTTCCCATAACCTGGCCACTTTGTTTGGAGTTAACTTCTGCACTGTTTCTTTCAGCATGCCTTATTTAAAAAAAAAAAAAAAAAAAAAAAAAAAAAGAGTATTATTTTATTTTTTAAGATTATGTCATTTAAAAATCATTTCACTTCTAAAAGTGACAATAAACTTTACACTTTCCTGCTGTAAAACAAGCCAGTGCTGTCACTAGTCTGCTCATTCTCGGGGATTTATGGCCCCGTGTCCGATGTGATGCAATCCTCTCAAATGAAAAATCATCACGACTGAGCCCATAGCACAAAGAGACGATTTAAGAGGAACGGGAATAATTAAGGCTGCCCCTTACAAGCCCGGCACAAAGGCATTTCTCAGAGCAGCCTGAACTGTTAGTGAATAGGCAGAAGGGGATCTTAGTTTTCCAAGGCTGAAATCTCCCCCAGTCCCCACCACATCTGTGAGTGAAGGCAAGCCTGTGTCTCTGTATTTCAGCTGGTGCTTGGGGGAAAAATGGCACTGACATCCTGGGGGGATTTTTCTTCCCTGATCCCTCCAGACCTTGCCAAGCCTTTCTTGGAGAGAGGATGATGCTGAGCCTGTGCTGGATGATTGCAGCACCCACACAGCTCCGCATCTCCCTGTTTTCAGGTGTTTCCCCAGGAACTAGAGCATCCTGTGGTCCCACTTTTTTGCGTAGTTATCAGGTAGGACCTCAGTTTGGCCACATCCACCATGCCTCTCTCATTGCTGCTGTCTCTCTGGGGCCCCTGCCTTGAGTTTGGCATCCTTGGCTTTGGAGACTGCTGCTTCCAGGCCTCCTCCGTGAGGTGCTCAGGAAGCTGGGAAGCACTCTGGTGCCAGTCCCAGGCAGGACTCTTGTCGGTGCCCACAGCCCAAAAACAGGAGCTGTTTGTGTAATTGGTCTCAGAGACTGCAACCTTCTGTGTTAAACCTCCCCAATATCTCTCTTCCCCAGAGGTTCCCATCATGGGACTGGGAGGCTGCATCTTGGCACCCTCCTCTCACGGACTAAGACACCAGTCACACCTCCTGCTGCTGCCTCAGGAAGGGTCCTGTGCTGCTTTGATCTTCACCTCTGGCTTTTTCCTGAGGCACTGAACTGTCTTTCGGGTGCAAAACTGTCCAGCAAGTGTACTCCTGCCGATTTATTATGTGCTCAAAATCAGAAAGATGATAGCAATTAAAATTCAAAACAAAAACAAAAACAAACAAACAAAAAAGCCACTTAAGAGAAAAAGCCATCTATAACTGAAATAATAATGTAGTCTATTTTTTAAGTCCCCACCAAGACAATTTCCCCAGAAATTCAGGGGATTTTAAACTTCCACTTCAAATGAACCATGGTACATGCTCCAAAACAGGCACGTGTTGCATTAGCAGCTCCTGCTGTTGAGCTACCGTCACTTTGGGAGTGGAATTCATGCCCAAAAGTTAAAGGAAATGACCACTCCAGTTAAATGACAGGGTGGTAATTTCAAAAACACACTACTTTAGGTTATCTGCCCCTCTTCAACTGAAAAAAATGACCAGTGATTTCAACAGGAACAGACTCTGGCAGAAAGCTTTTATAAAATTTCACTCATTATCTAGAAATGTGACCGAACTAGCAAACACATTGTAGAGATCCAATGTATATTTACACAAGATTTTGTACTAAATGTTTTTTTTTTTTTTTTTTTCATCTGCAGTTTCTGGCACGTCTTTGTCTGTCTTTCCAAGAGGGCAGCTCCAGATTATAAAAGCCGTAGGTCAACTTGTGGCTGAAAGCTCTCTAAGATCATTGTCTTTGCAACATCATGCACACAAGTGGTGCAATTTAATAACGATAATAAATGTACCAAATCTGAGAAGCGTGCCAGCACTAATCACATTTCATATGTGCAGGCTTTTTTAGCCTTAATGCAGGAAAAAAATGTATCTTTGGTGCAGCTCCTCTTGTTCGCTATCAGCTCTGTGATTATTGTTTTATGTACTTTCTAAATCTAATTATGAATGTGACTCACTGGTATTCTCAGAAGACTGCATTCAGGGAGACTATCTTGTCAAAAGTTAGACTGAGAAAGTGGCTCATTTACTCCGCATACTCTCATTTTCTGTTTGTAGGACATCCATGCAAATTCCTGATATCCCAATAATTGCATTATTTGATTTTATTTGGAGGCATGTTTTTCAAATTTGGTCTGATCATGAAGAATTCTCTGTGAGCATTTTATGGTCAAATTGTGATTGTAAATTATATTTATGGTCACACCAGCCCAGTACTATCATTTCTATTTGTTCACTTGATAGCCATAACAACTAAGTTTGAAAAGGAAAGATCGGTATTCCTCCAGAATACTGTTTTTCACTGGTCGGTGAAGCAATGCCAAGTGGAGGCAGAGTGGAGCTGTCAGCATGGTGTCCCAAGAAGCAGCAGTGCACTAACTTTTTCCTTTGTTGCATCCCATCATTGTCTTCACATTGTCTCATCCCTCCCAAGGCTCCCTTCTAAGTACATTTTTCATCTTGTGTCTTCCCACCTCTCCCAGCCTTTTTCCCATCCACACCACTGCCCTAAAGGTAGAACTAAACCTTTATTCTTCCTAGAGGCTGCTCCCGTCCTCCCCTCCCCAGTTTTGTCCCTTCTCCCTCCCTGTTTCTTTCACAGCCTACAAAGGAGCTGGGCTGGAGGAGCAGCTGGAGGTAGATCTGTACATGTACAGAGTTTAAAGTGCTGCTGTGGCTGTGCTAGTTGAAGCTTGATCCAAATCCTGCCAATTTAAACTTTTTAAACCCCTGGGACAAAGGTTTTGGGTGTCAGTCATGCTCCCATTGTTAACCTCAGAGGTAAAATGAAAAAACGGTATGTGCTTGCACAGGAGGGCCCGAGGGAGTGCCCTCTGCTCTGCATGTTCCTTCAGTACTGGGCTGAGAGGTTGCAACTGCTCCAGCTCTTCAGCTATTGCTCAGGAAAGGAAGGTCTGATACTTGCACGGCAGCACCGTTGCCCTTGCTGTTGTTGCTTCCATTTAACCATGCGGTTAAGTAGCAGATTTTACTCCATTTTAGAGCTCCTGTCATAATAGATGCAAGCTATCTTCATTCTTTGGTTGCTTTTGTGAGCTGACCTGTGAAAAAACACTAGTTCTTTTCTAGTGGCAAAAAAAAAAAAAAAAAAAAAAAAAAAAAACGTAACCATCTTAATGCCAAGAGAAATGTAGCAGTTCAAGCTGAAGAATAAGCACGTAAGGGGGTAGATTTGTTCCTGTTTGCACTTTCCTGCAGCAAATTTCCTACACAGAACACAAAATTGGTTGTTTGGGAAGAAAACTGGTTGTAGGCTCTGTCTTCGGGCACATGGTGAGCCTAGGTAGAAGTTAGGGGGAGATGCCATCTGCTGGAAAGTCTGGACATTGTCAGAAGGAGAAACGGAGTTGGAACAGCTGTGAGAAAACGACAGAGGATTAAATTAGCACTCAACATCCATGAGTAGCCACCAGCGAGGGCTGGGTCCCACCTTCTGCGCTCTCCATAGCTTGGAGCCCTGAAGGTGGGCTCCCATCCTGGTGGGACATCTGTCCAGCCCATGCTGGCCGGGCTCAGGACTGGAAGGAGATCATGGAGGGGAAGAGAGAAAAAAGTCAACTAGAAAGATTTAGGGCAGGCAGTGAGAACAGATCTAAAGGAGAATAAAGGGTTAAGGATCCAGAAATGTAAGCGGGAAGAAAAATAAGCCTACAGAAGCCTCGGAAGGGAAAGCTTTTAATAGCAGGAACCGCAATAACAATAATTGTCATCAATGGGGACTGATAAATGTGTGTCTCCAATCCAGCAAAATGTTGAACTTCACTGGGTAATGCTACTAACACCTTAGTTAAGCACTTATGCAAATGCTTGAATGATAAAGATAAAATGAAACCAAGTGCAGGAAACAGCATGTCAAGAATAAAATTGTTAATTGTTTTTTGATTGAATCCTCTGATTCTCATTACTGCTTCTCTCTACAACCCACTGTGTTTTCAGTATAACTTTCAAACTTTCAAGGTGGTTGTAGAGAAGTAGGTAGACCTTAGCGCTTTCTTCATTTCCCCCCAGTGTGTGATTGCACTAAATGTGTTTTTAATATTGCTTTTTACCACTTTGATATTTTATTTTGTTTTTGTTGTTGCTCACATCAGAAAACCACAAGGTAGACATTACATATGATTTATCAGGAAATATCTGGGGCTATGCCAGCTGATTAAAAAGGAAAGAGAAAACAAGCACAACACGCATGGGATGTGAATGAGATTCATTGGGCAGCAGTCATGAGAGAAGCTCTCTGTGAAGTGGAACTGGATGAGCTGACAGTAACAAAGATAACTGTGTTGGTCTGCAACACAGAAAAGGAGAAATGATACCTCATAACATTTTTGTAGGAATTTAAAATAACGGGCTCAAGCAGCCTTCTTTAGAGTCAGAGTTCAAATATATACAAATATATGTTGCTGCGGGGTCCTACTTTCATATGCTACCTAATATCCAGATGGAGCCTTACAGGAAAGCATTTAAATGATGGATAGTTGCAGCATGGTTCTGCTCCTGTTGGAGAGGATGGGGAAGGACATGTTCTGGTGGAAGCTCCCACTGACTTTATGGCACATACTAAGCCCTTGGGAACCACAAACCATGGGGCTTGCTTTAGCAGGAGGCCCTGGTGTCATCCTTGGGTGAATCTTAGAGCTGGGGAGTAGAAAGCAGATGGCCAGGGCAGAGTAGAAGAGAATGGGAGGCAGGGAAAGGAAATAACAGAAATGTAGGAGCATCATATATTTATTTTGTTTTGTCAGCTTAATTTAACTTGGAGACTCAATGTCTCCCTTGCACTGGCAGCAATCAATAGCTCATAGTAATGACTTGCAAAACTGTGAATCATTAGACAACCATAAGGTTTAATCTTTAAAGGTCTTATTTCAAAGATCATATCTTAAAGATCTGGAGGAGTTAAGATATAACGGTGATGAAAAACAGATAGTCACATAGGTAGCTGGGTAGGTGGGTTTGTAGATGGCTAACCCACCAACCAGCTGGCCAGCCAGCCAGGCTTTGATTTAAATAAGTGACCTTTGGGTGATCTGTGTTTCATTTATTCAAATATTCAAATCTCTTCTTCCTCACCTGGATCCCCAAATTGGCCACTGGAGGACTTATGGTTTGCTGGGAATATTACACTGGTCTCCACAAGTGGTTCACTCCATGGAGCACATCACCCTTGGGCATGGGCTCGCCTACTCCTCTGGTCAGTGTGAGTGAAAGGACATGTTTCTCCAGAGGGAATCCATGCTATCAGAAGCGTAATTACCATTCCCAGCTCCTCTCAAAACCAAGGAGATGTCGTGTGGGGGATTTCTTCCAGCATGAAGACCACTCATGCCATTGTTGTCACCAACGCGTTTTGCATAGGCTCTGGACAGCAGCTCCACGGGAAGCTGAGGGATTGTGCCAGTGAAGAGGAGAAAAGGGGATTGCAGGGAAGGGAAGGCAGGAGACTAACAAGTCTGTTGAGATTTACCTACTACTGAAAATACTACTGCTGCTGAAACTCTCCAAGCTTCCTGAATTTAGCTCTTATATCTGAAATGTTTTCTTTGTGCTTGTCCCAAGACTTTAACACCATAGAAGAAAATAACACCAGAGAACTTCAGCAGAATGCAATAATACACCCAGTGTAACTAAATTAAGCTAGTGCTATGCAAATAACAGCTCCAATAATTATAGTAGCCAGAGGAAGAAGAAGGGAGGTTGTAAATCCTACTGTTTGAAGAGTTCTTCGTACACTTGGAGCCCATGAGCAACATTGCTGTTCTCAATGCTGCAACGCTTCTTCTCCCACCTAGTGAAAAATAAGGTATGCTGTCCCACTACAGAATATGCCAAATAACATGTGAGTCAGTCCTAGCACTCTGAAATCCTATCTGGAATGCTAGGGGAGTAGTTAAGCAGCTGCCTTCTTATTGTCATAAAACTTGATAGCTTTTTGCAAATATGTACAAGCAAATGGTTTGTTTTCTTTTAATGTGTTCGAACACGCACACTGCCAAAAATCTAAGTACCTCCAACAAAGGTTGGTATTAATTCCTTCCCATCTTCATTTGGTAACTTACAGATTTGGCAGGAGAAGGAATTTATGGGACTTTGGACAAAACAAAAAGGAAGCATTTGTCGAACATCATTATTGAACTTGAAAACTTTTAAGAAATAATGAAAAGAGTGGACATTTGGAAGTAAAAAACTGGTATTTTTCTGATGTTGGAGTAAAAAAAAATAAAAGGGGGGAGGGGTACTGAAATACCTTCATTCACTGTTGAAAACAATTGCTCCAAGCAGGAAACTTGGCACTTGAAGCTTTTATTAAATCAATTCAGAGGGATCTGTTTTCAACAAATGAGATAAATGTCAAGATGAAGTTTTTAGCCACTCACAGTACATCACATTTTCCTTCCCCTAGAAAGTAGAACAAAAATGTGCACAAATAAATTACTTACATATGTAAAAATCACATTCTGTTTAAATAATCTTTTCTTCCTGCCTGAATGTATCAACAGTGTATCAAAGCTTAATATCTTTTAAGAGTATGATTATTTGAGGATGTTTTCATCCTCTCTACTCCTTTTTGTTAACCTACATCAAAGCAAACATGTAAACACAATTTATCTGGATAACATCTTTATTTATTATTATCCAGACTATTATCCAGAACTGGATGCTTCCTATGAGTATATGGAAAGGGACTTTCAGGTAGATCAATATCAATTCTTCACAGCTTTTCTTTTTTCTTTTTTTTTTTTTTTTTTTTTTCCCCTCTTACTTATTTAGCACCTCTCTGTCTTTTTCTCAGTCTCTCATCTGCCATTATGTGCTTTTCAGATGGTTCTAGCTCCTGGAAACCTCTGGTTTTGGTCTGCCTCCTCTTTGCTAGAGCCATGCGACCTCATGCTGTTGGGTGCATTTATAGTGGTGGACAGGAGGGAAGGCGTGACATGGAGCTCCAGGCATGTTGTTCTCATCCACAGCCTTCAAACTTATGTTCACAGTTTGTCTAGAGTCTGTCTGGCAATTTCTTTGCATGTTAGTGGAAATATTGCAATGGTCTGGACACCTACCTGGACAACCTGCTCTAGGAAACCTCTTTGGCAGGGGGTTGGACCCGATGATCTCTTGAGATCACTTCCAACCCATACAATTCTGTTATTCCATGATTCAGTCTTGGAAGTTTATGTTCCCCTTTCTTGAAGAAAAGTGAGAGAAGGTGCAAGCTGAGAAAATGCTAAAACACTTCTGGGTCTTGTGAGGTCAGAGGCTGTATAGCACCGATCTGGTCACACTGACTCTGCTCCCTAAAGGTCCCAGCATCATGCCTAAGTGACCACAGGAAAGAAGGTAGTTTTATTTCGAATTTTTCCTCCAAGTACCACTTGATTATGCTTTTGCAATATCGAGGAAGAGAGGGTACAAACAGCTAAAAGAACTGGGAGGGTGCTGAGGGAATCTTTCAGTCCCAAAGCACTGAGCTTTGTAATCCTTACTCAAGCTAGGGTAGGCTATTGTCAATAGTCCCTTGGTATTTAAGCTCTCCAAACCACTGAGTCATTGGGCCTACTCATCTGAGTCACTGCAGAAGGGAGGGAGCGCTGCAGTTGCACAGAGGACTTTAGCAAAGGCCAATTTTCAGAGATTATCCCTCTGGACAAATGTAAATGTGAAGAAAGTTCAAAAGTCAACAAAGTGCAGCAAGAGGGTATCAGGTAGGGGGTTGGCAGGTGGGCGGTGATGAACACAAGGAGTCAGCTAACGCCTGTCTTCTCCAGGAGACATTCAAGCTGCTTTCCATCCCTGCTCCACATGACCCACGTTTTGCTCTCCTGGTGTTACTGATGGGAAACTCAAAAGATCAGATAAGAAATGAAAAGAAAGTTTGCTCTTTGCCAGGTCAAACATCAGCTAGGAACTGAAAGGAAAAGCCATGGAAAAGTGGAATATATGGTCATTTGTCCTCAAAGGACAACTGATATAAAGACAAGTAGCAAGGAAGTAGCAAGAAAGCCAGCATAACCAGATTTATACTGCCCACTGTTATATACTACTACTACCTATACTGTTGTAGGCACAGGGAATATTTCATGTCTGAAGAAGGGTCTTGGCCAGTGACAAAAGTTCCTGAAGGATCTTTGTAGCTGGTGTAGGTTAGAACAGACTTTAGGATGCTTTAGCTCGCCTATAGGATTGCTTTGACATCTCTAAATGCTGGCATGTAGGGTACTGGGATACTTGGGATTTATCATTGGTTGTGGAAGTGGTCCAGTGGTTGAGTACAGAAAGTACAGCCAGGGATGTAACCTGGGAAAGTCAACATGGATGTATTGTGAGTGAGTTTTAGCAGATTTCTGCTTTCTGCTGCCTGTCTTGCCTGAAATGATCGTCTTCTTCCTTTCAGTTCTCTTAAGGAGAGGTGAAGGCTTCTATCTAACAAGGTTTGGAATATCAATGGGCTAAGAGACAATGTCTGATCAAATTAGGAAAGAAACTGTGGGGATTGATGATCAGGTTCATAATAAAGGAGTTCTATCAGTGGGATTAAGGCCAGGGCCTTTGCTGTGCAACAGACAGGTAGAAAAAGGGGTAAGTTACAGAATAAGAAAGTTTGTTCATAACACAAATTATTCAGTGTAAAAGCAAAAGCCAGCTCTAAAATGTTGAGAAAGGGTTTCTGAAAGCTGAATGACTGTATGTCTATAAATGCAGGGGAATACATGACTTAAAAAGAAACAAACAAACAAAAAAAACAGGTCTGCTCTTTTATTTTAGATAGCAGAAAGCTGTTGTAACCAATGATAACCTGTATGGGAACTTGTACTGATCCTGGTATTGTGTTGTATCACTGATTTTCACATGGTATTAAGGGTAACAAAGAAGGGCAGGCCAGAGTTTCTGCTGAGGCATCAGTTACGATGAAGAGAAACAAGCAGAAGCTTAGCTTGTGGGCAGCAATTTCCCAGAATACATTGGCAACTGGGCAGAGTGAGTGCATTGGCTTGGCTCCCGAGCACATTGGCTCCCCATTCCGGCACAGGAACAAACCTAGGCAGTGTTTGGTAAGTCGGGTCAAATTCCTCAGGGTGGACATGATTCAAGAGTCTCTGATAGTCCATTACTGTGCCTAAAGCCTAAGTGTTGTAGTAACTCTACTGCGCAATAGGAAAGGGAATCGCACGGTGACATTTAATGAAGGTATTTCAGATTTATAAAGTTGTCAGCTACCTATCAGCAATTCAGAGAAATGCAGAAATTACAGCAGTGTTGTTGTAATTATTAGTATGCATTATCTGTCATCACTAGCAACACTCAAGTAGTTAACGTGCCCTTTATTAAGGAGCATCGTGAACAATTGTTTTGTCACACTGATACTTCTAATAACAACTAACACATTGTGTATGATTACTAGTGCTGTCAAACTGTGTTCTCAGCTGGTATTTCTGATATCTGATCTACAGTTCATGTTATTTTATCATCAGTGTTAAGTGAGTGCAATTTTCATGTAAGACCTCCGTTCAGCTGAGGATCTCTCTTCACCACCTCAGTTTCACAGAATTGCAAGGACTCACCTTACTGGGGCATCGCCATCATCCCATGAGAGGTAGAAAGTGATAGGAGGGGACACGGTGAGAACAGCAAGGCTTTTGCTGATGGTGAGATTGGATTTGGGGTAGATCTGGAGTGCTGAGTGGCTCTGATGCTGGCGGACATGGCTTCTTAACCAGGGAGGTTCACCTCTCAATGAGGTGTAGGCACCTTAGGGTTAACTTACGGCACTGTGTGAGACTGATTGGGAGTTTCTGAGAAGCAAATATGCTTGCTGGGAACAGCATGCTGGAAATATTAGCTCTACCCAAACTAATTTTGCTTGTTTCTGAGCTAGCTCAGAGCTATTGCAGCATCTCTCCGAGGCACAACAATGTGCAGCTCTCTGATACACTACCTCCAGAAGTCAGAAAGATGTGCTCCGTTAAAAATGGGAAGGAACTAAAGGTCCTTGCCAACAGACTTTAGAACTGACTATGTCTTAATTTGTCCGTGGCAGAGTGTCTTACTCAGTAGGTGAGAATTTAGCTATGAGTATATTGAGTAGCAGCCAGCTTGGAACATGAGTCTAATTTACTGTAACTCTTGCTACATTCTGTCTGATCATTATCATGCTGAACAAAATGTTTTTAAAGTGTTTTTATAGGGTTGAGTGACTTATTCAATAATTTATATGATTTTGGAGGGATTAGACGATGAATTTAAGTTATCAAATAATGCCATTATGGCTCAATGGCTGCATTATTATCAGGAAAAAAAATCAGTTGTAGTTACACTCAAAAAGACAGAGACCCTTTATTCAGCCGTTCCCCCAAGAACAATGATATCAAAGACGCTGATAGGTCTCTCAGCTGTAAAAAAGGCTGTCCTTCTTTGTTAGGAAGGAATATATCAGCTGCCGTCTGCTTATCTGTACAACGATTGTGCCATTTATGCCACATATTTTGAGTGTGCCATGCTTTTAAATATCCGCTCCTTGCAAAGGCATGTGAGCCTTCAGTGTACAGAGCTGTGCAAACTCTCTGAGATGCAGAAAGGGAGCCCATGGATTTGCTTGAGTTGGTTTTGCCTTTAATTTCAGGAAGTTTCCCTCTGCAAGAACGCATGGAGCAAAGGAAAGGCATAGTCCTTGTTGTAACTCTCTGGAGACCTTTACTTACACTAGATTGTAAGGTGTGAGTCTGGCTCTTAGGAACTTTTTTTTTTTTTTTTCCAATTAATTTATTATTTTTACTCACCTAACCTAATAGCTGCTCCAGCTAGGGGACCACTGGTATGTCACGATGGATGTGCTTTCCACTGATGGGCTGAGCACTGCAGGATTTCCTCGGAGCCACCTTCTGTCGAGTGCTGGCAGACTAGGGGTGTCACCCAAAGCTTTCATTTTCTCCTTAAAGGTATCCAGTGAAATCATGAAATCCTGCTCACTTGACCTCTGAGCTGGCTTTTCAGACCAGCTTTTAGCAGCTTAGGAAGACTTATCTCAGAGAGGAAAATGAGGTCATGCAGTGTTTGTGGACAAAGACTAGATAAGTCTGATTTGAGCAAGGGAGGAAAATACATTAGATCATCCCTGATCCTTGCAAAATGACTGCGCACAAGATGGGCATTAGTTGGAGTAATTCCCCCAGAAATCCTTGGGAGGAGCAGGCTGGAAGCAAACACGTCTGCGTTAGGGTGTTTTGATTTGGAGGGCTCTGCACGTCACTCTCTGTGTCCCTTACTGACAGCACCAGCCTCTATCAAGGTGCAAAACAAAAGCTTGTGTTAGAAGCAGGAGCAATAAATAAGGAACACATCCAGTTTTATGTCTAAAGGAATGTAAATTACTACTGAGGTATTCACTTGAACAGAGTTTTATTGTAAGCATTCCCCTCCATGCCATTTGGTGTAATAAGACTTTTCTAAAACACTCTTCTCATCCCAAATGCCACCTGGCTGCTCCATGACTGTGTCTCCGACCTTCCAGCTCACATGTACCTTGTACCAACAGCCAGTGGAGCCTGGAAATCTCTGTGTTATGCAAAAAGAAACATTCCCCTCCCCTGCAGCCGTGCTTTCACAGCTTGAGCTCTAAAGGAGGTTGGGGATCTGCATTCCCCAAATTTGTTGCCAGTACCAGGATTTCTGCAGGCTAAATGAAGCTATTAGTGGCATTCTTGCTGCCCTTTTAGTATCTTAATATTTTCAAAGGTGTGTAGGGAATGGAAACGGATAGCTCGAGATAATAATACCATTCAACTCTCTTGTCTGATAATGTACAGGGCTGTACAGGGCTTGCAGGAATCAAAGGCAGAAGAAGTTGATATTTTGGCCCCGATTCACCTAGGCACTAGTCTTCCTTCCTTATCTCTGGGGCACCAAAGGCTCACTGGTTTTAAACCTGGCCATCCCAAACAGAACAAACTTCAGTTCATCTTCATAACTGGGCAGAAGAACAATACTGCAAATATGGGAACTGTCTTTATGTGGACACTGAAAATACCCAGAACCACACAGAAGAATATTTGAAATATAATTATGAGGAGCTCTTTGGATTGTAGCAATATCCCACTGATATCAGGATCAGAAAATTAAGAAATTTATACATCTTCTTGGGTCATGGTCTCAATTGCTAATTTTGACGCATATAATAGCATGATCAGAAGTGTCATTTTGTTTTTTATTTTATTGTTTAAAGGCAAAGACAGTCTCTTTCTAATCCATGTCATTACGCTACCTTACCCTTTTCTACCAATGGTAGAATGAAGGAAGAACATGACAAAGAAGCTCTGCATGTGAAGATAATGCATTCAAGTGTAGTGGCACAACACGCCTCTTCTATGCATTTCATTTGCTTTCTGTCTTTATGAGATGAGAAGTACAGCATTTTTGTGCATCCTTTGGCCTGCTTCCCCTCCAGTGTGTCACAGCAGATAGGAACTTGTCTTTGCGACAGAGCCTGATCCAAAGCCCAGTGGGATCTTTCCAGTGCGTTTGCATTTGGCTCCTGAATGTGTTGCTACAGACATGATGTCCGTGCAATGTCTTATTCCAATTTCTTACCCTCACTTGAGAATTGTTTCATTTCAACACACAGTGTCGTGTCCAAGTCAGCCCCCTTGCTCCTCTACTTGGCAGAAGTACCTCCAATTCACACCATTCATTTCAGAAGCCAGTCTCAACCAGGCACACTCTGGAGTCAAGGAGTTGCCTTCTGTCCATGAACAGCAGGGAGAGCCTGGGTGCCTGGAATGGGTGCCCAACTATCTAATGGCACGAAGTGAATCCATTTCAAGTTCTTACGTGGGACAATACAGCAGCTCCTGCCCATTGCACGTCTAGGAAGGCAGATGGCTCTGGGCATTAACATGGCTGTCTGAATCACTCAGCACTCCCTTGAATGTCGATGCTATAGCAGTTGCGACACCTAATTACCCATGTACAGTAGGTGGTCCAAATTGGAGCGCACAGCAGAGCAGCAGATGTGGGTTGCTGCTGTCAGATTAGATTGAGATTAGATAAAGCTTAATAAACACTATATTTTTGTTAGATTCAGTTCTGATTAGT
This sequence comes from Nettapus auritus, assembly GCA_011076525.1. Taxonomy (NCBI): domain Eukaryota; kingdom Metazoa; phylum Chordata; class Aves; order Anseriformes; family Anatidae; genus Nettapus; species Nettapus auritus. The sequence continues at coordinate 193,601,645 of CM021765.1, forward strand.
GACACAAAACAGTATTACAGAAAAGCACAGGCTGAATGAAGAGGCACGGTTAACATTATTATTAAAATCAAGGAAGCATTTTTACAGAGCAAGACCTTTCTAGTAAGAGGTTATTCCCTGAATTTGACACCTCTTTAGTCTGGAGAACAAGATGACCCTGGAAAGAGCTCTTTGGCATGCCAAGCAGCTATTTCTTAAGTCTGCCCTTTCTACCCCTACACATCCCAAGCCATCCAATTTAAATAATCATACATATTTCAACACATTGGTTTAAACTCACATTATTTGCCATCATATCACTTCTATATTTGTAATAACAAGAGGGTCACAGCGCTGTAGAGGTGCTTTACTCCTACTGTTTGTCAGGGTTCTTAGTATCAAACCAGCTTCACCTCACAAATGTCACATCACAACTCCTTGCCACCCAGCATCAAATCATTATCACAGTATTCCAAATATTGCAAACTCATGATAACAAGATTTTTGCCCTTCAATTCAGGTACATTCTTCTCTGTCAGAGGCTCCTCCTCTGAAACCACAAAGCCCAGTAGACTTCTCCTGCCTGTAGCATCCAAAATATTTACCAGAAACTTTTATTTGGGCCAGACACTTGCAGGAAGATCCATTCACTTCGGATAATATTTATTTCTGTACAAGACAGTACAAACCAGTGAGCCAAGCAAATCACATTTAAACCTTATTTTGAAGGTCAAGAAGGAATATGCTCTCTATTGCCCAAGATTGAATCCAACTTTTGCTTTTCAGGACAGGAAAACGGGTGTCAAGACCATTTTTCAGCAGAACAAATATGCAGACTTAGAATATTTAAATCCTAAATAATCCAAGTTTTCAATAAATGAATGCTTTTCTCTTGTCCTATATCGTTGTCCAGCTGTCAGGATGGCAAACAGATGACCTCTGGCCAAGCCAAACCAAGCCAAGCCAACTTTTTTTTTTTTAACTTCCGTGCTTTCTAACCGAGTATTTACAGAATGTCGTGCAACCCCACTGAGTTTGTTTAGTTCAACTGTCTTCTCCTTGTAGTCTTCTTTTGCTTTCTCGCGTCCTTTTTATAAAAGCACAGTTAAGGGTGAGTTGGGTGTTTCTGCTTCGGTATTTTGTCTGAAATCTCTGGTGTAACACATCTCCACAGGCATTGCAAATGCCTGTGAAAGGTTCCTTATTGCACGGTTATCTCCTCAGCTCTGCTGTCAGGCAGTGAGAAGGATATACTCTGTCACCTGAAAAGCCTGATGCCAATAAGCAGAGTCTTTTCTTAGTTTACGTGTTTAGCAACTTGTGTGGCTGTGACCATCAGGGTGCCGCTTAAAATCCTCATTCTCAAGTCTGTTTGCTGTCTTCTTCCTGGACTGCATTCAAAATCTCCAAAATGTTGGAGAAAAGCTGAGCAGTGTAATGTTCACAAGGGATTTTTATTTTAGTTGCTTCTTAAGATAATACTACTTATATATATTTTAGTAGGAATGCTGTGGAAAGCCTGGGGTGAGAAATACAATGACAGTGAGGAGCGTGGTGAAGAATTACCCCTGCTGGCATCAGAGGCTGAATATCAGTCAAAGCCAGGCTAGCCTTCAGGAAAGCGAAGTTCACAGTGAAGTTTCCTTCATTTGCATTTTTGCTGACACATGAAACAAGGAGCAAAGGACCTCACCAGATGGAATAGCAGGAACGTGGAAAGCTAAAGCAAAGCATTTAGCCACAGCCGCAGAAAAGAGAACTTGATGGTGCCAGGATGTGGTCACTAACACTCTCGGTAGGTTAATTAAGAAGTAGTGTTAGATAAAATGAGAGAAAAGAAAGAGGTGGGCTCAATCTTGCAGCCAAAGACCAAATTCCACCTCTGTAAAAAGATGGAGAGAACCTTCATCTCCCTGGGGCCTCTGCCAGAAGAAGACGATGCAGTTTTCCCCTTAATGAAAGCCTGGAGCTTATCTGGTACTGACCTTTGCTGTTTCCCAAAATGCGGAAAACACCACAACATAATTGGAGGATGATTTGTAGGCACAGGCAATTGTGGTTGCACTTTCCCCTTGTTAATAAAAAGCAGGGGAAATTTATTCCCCTGTGAATAAAAGCACAGCTTGTGATACCCTGCCCACCTGTTCTCTTTTATACGTGAGTAGTTCTATTTTTAAATGGTGGGCGCAAAACAAGTCTTGCACAAGAATAACACGAAACGAGCAGAAGAAGCACATGAAGGTTTTTGTTGGCACCAACCTTCCCATTCTCCTGAGTCACGCTTTATCTGATAGCTGGAATATGGGAGGCTGCGGACAGTCTGTTTTTCTTTCCCACGCTGCAAGGTTTAGGCAGTAAATAGCTTAAATAAATGCCAGAAGTAGAATTCTTTTTAGCTTCATCTGATTTCAGGAAGGCCTTCCTCAGATTATTCCTCCCAGACATGCTGTCCAAAGCAGGACTAGTCTCTGGCGGACCGAGCTATGCTGACCTCTGCAGCTGGCTCCGTTTCAGCTTTCTGAAGGTTGGAGATAAAAAATAGAAGTAACAGATCACTACATCCACACAGTGTTGGGCCTTTCTTTGAGCTGAGTGAGATGCCTGGTTCCTTTTGCAGGGCCTGTGACATTACACAGTGGTTAGAGGCCTTCTGCCACCTTTGACTGGCCTTTTCTTCTTCTGAAACCAGATTAAAAAAGCACCGACTGTGCAGTAGTTTGAAGGCAAACCTCCTGAGAACTTCCCCAGGTAGCAATGCCACCAGAGGGGCAGCAAGCAGCAGATGCATCCAGCGGTGGTGGGGATCCTGGCCCTGCAGATGGCCAGGCTGAAGTCAGAAGTGGGTGAGCTCCACCTGGCTCTGCTGCCCCTCGGACCTGAAGTGCTGAGAGCCCACAGGATACCTGGTGAAGCCACGATGCTTCTTCCATCTCGAGTTCATGATGAAAAACGAGGCAAATCCTGGGAGTGCTCTTTAGGATGCTGTTGTTTTCACATCTTAGTGAAACTTCTATTGGCACAGACAGACCAAGGATATGCAGATCTGTCTGCTGTGGCCACTGCCATCATTTTGTCACGCTCACCACAACAGCGAGAGGGGATGACAGGAGCCTACGTTTTAGGTCCATTCCCACAGACTACCTACCACCCCTCAGATTACTTTGTGTTACACCATTACTGAAGAAGGAGAAGGCCCTTGGGCAGGATGAGGGGAGGCTGCAGTTTGGGCTGCGTGCTGGGGACACATTTACCACAAAGTAGATGGGCAGCCCTACCTCTCACCTCGAGCCCTGCATTGTGCGCCCGCAGAGCACCCAGTGCTGGAAACAATTTGCTGTCCCCCCCCCCCCCCCGCCCTGTGCCCAGTGCCACTTTTCCCCCAGCCCCAGATGCCGATTTCTGTTAGCATCCGTTGTCATCAACGGGGAACAAAGAGATCCAGCCCTACCACCCGCCCCAGGGCTGCCACCCGGGGCTTTAATCGGCGCATGGAGACACAGGTCAGAGGCATTCCTCCGTTCCTCCCGCGCTGCTTTTCAGCTTTTGGCATTGTTTTCCATCAGAGCTCCGAGCCCTCAGCTTAGAGAGCAGATCCCAGGAGGCTCCGGTTTAAAGATGCTCATGTTCTTGCCGCGTATTCTCAGCAGGAGGGCTTTGATCTTCGTACGTGTCCCTGACAGTCATGTCACCCATGTTGTGCCCATTTGTATTCAAGTGTTTGGCTGCAGTGATGTGGTTTTTCTGTTGTTGTTGCTCTTTAATTATTTTTTTTTCTTTCTTCATTAAATGTTTCGTTCAGGTTGCCTTCTCCCCCTTGCCCTCCTGCAGAAAAACAGGCATTTTGTGGTGTTTGCTTTGCTTTGTTTCATTGTCTGTGGAAAATTTTCAGTGTTTCACCACCCCCTTTTTGTGGTTGTTATTTAAAAGTGACACAAATGTGTTTAAACTGGAATTAATGCGGAGGGTGAATCTTATATGAGGAGAGAAACAGAAGGTGCAAAGAAAACCTAGACAAATGCCAGTGGGAAAAGTTAATGAAACTAGAGAATAGCGTGGAAATCAAGAGGATAAAACAATTACAGTAATTTTCTATTGAACTTTACATTAGTGTTTATGATCAAGAAGAGGCACAGACTGTTTTACCCCATTTCCATTAGATCTCTTAGGAAGTAATTGCTATGCAAATACAGCATTAGACCTGACCCAATCCTATAGTGATGACACGAGGCAGGTTCATACTTGGAAGATAGCTGCATGCACATAGCATCCTCCTGAGCTAAATGTCCCTCAACTGAATGTCCCCCAGTGCAGCTTACCTTTGAGCACAAAGAGGCTTTTGTGAACACTCCACACCTAGCTAGTTCATGTAACATTTAGCAGCCCAGGTCTCCACAAGCACATGGATCCTTGGACCACGCTCCCCTACATGGTGCCCATCTACTGTTGGGTTAGTGGGACTGGCAGACTCGCTGCAGGGAAGGAAGTATGAGGCTGGCATGCCAAAAGAGACATGAGATTGCTCTCTTGCCTGATATATGTAAGTCTTCGGTGTCATTTTTAGCACTCCTCTGCAAACTGGACATTTACATGTAAGCATGCATGCAGAAGTGTGCCACCTACTACTGATTTCACCCAGTGCTTCCTCTTCCAAGCCTGTTTTTGATTGCTTATGGATTTTCTAAGAGGGTTGAAATTTTCCATGCTCTGTATCATCCTCAGGCTAGCTAATTTTGGGGAATGTTAATGAACATATGGCAAAGAGACAAGAATGTTTAGATGAATAAGGTATGCATACCCACAGATAACATATACCCACATTAAAGATACAGACAGATAATAACAAGTGTTTAATTCAGTCAGTTTAGGAAGTTTTCACTGCCTCAACTGGAAATTACCACTCCTTTGTGAAGGCAGAGAGGCAAGCACGTACCTCGTCCTGAAGCATTAGGCACACCAGGTCCGCTCACACGAGCTCCTGCTCTGGCTGGAGAAGTGGCAGCTCCATAAACCTCTCTAATTTGGTTCCCTGCAATTGTGTGGTGATAAAGTGAAGGGCTTGGCTTGCTGCAGCGTGGGTTTTGCACATTACAACCACTGCAGATGATAATGCTAAAGTGGAGCGAATTGGTATGTGTCTGATCTTGTAAAAAACTGATAGTCTTCATCATTTATTGTATTGGCACACATTTCAGTGGTAGGTTAGAGTACACAAGGCACTGAAAACCAGCACTCCCTATGGAGGAGAGTCTTTGACCAGGTGCACTAGTGGAGGCTCTTTGCTGGTGTCTGCATGAACCAGGACCTTGTCCTGGTGTAAGCTGAGGTCACTCCAAGCCAAGAGTGCCACCCTGCTCCCGTGGTGGGGTGGGGACCCGGGAGGAAATCGTAGCCCCAGCAAAGTCCGCTGGAGCTCCGCCATCGGCTTCGGTGGAGCCAACATTCCTGTGCTGATGCAGACGTTTCACAATAACCTCCTCTGTCAAACTTTCAACATGTGCGTGCTATTTTCATTACAAATAAACAAAATCTTCACGAGATTGAGACCTTCAGATACACCTTACGGCCGGAGATCGCATTAAAAGCTCATCGCGGTGCATGTGGCGAAATGCTAACCATCCATCCTTGGTGGCTCTGGGAAAGTTTCTGACGTGAACAAACCCCGCTTAGGCTGAATGTGCAGTGATCAAACGTACAGGCAAGGGTTTATTATTTTTGCAGGATGCACACGCGTTCGGAATTCGCCGTGCTCAGGAGCAGAGGCTTGGTTCAGCTTGGCTTTGGGAAAAGGCGGCTCTGTGCGTCCGGCTGCGGGCCCTGGTACGAGGCAGACAGGAAATATGCCAGACTGCCTCAGCAGGAGGCTGCCTCCAACACGTGCAGAAGGGAACAAGGAACTGCTTAATGATTAATCACTGTCAACCTTTGTTCTCGTTAAAGGCTTGCTTGTCGGACAAGGCTGGTAATGAGGCTCTGTTCTGGGCCTGTTGCTATGTGGTTGTGCAAGGGCTGGAGCCGATCCCCGCTCTGTGCAAGACGCAGCTCCCGCTTTGCCCAATTTTAACGGGTTTGGGTGGAAACGTTGTTATAAGAGTGCCTGCTAGTGGCTATAGGGCTGTGCGGCTCTCCAGCAAGTCGCCTCTTCCTTCCTGGGGGTTACGGCAAGATGGCAAATAAATCACTGACGGCTGGAAATCAGTTCACAAGGATCTCAGGAGTGAGCAGCTTGCTTGTCGGTGCTCAGAAGGCAAAAAGCTATAAAAGGCTTCTATGAAGAACTACATAAATAGCTATCTATCTGTAAAACTCCTTTGGTTTCTCATCAAAAGTGGGATTGACTCCTTCGAGATAGCAGGTCACCCATTTTTTGCTAGGAGATTGTGCATGGTATCTGTTTTTATAATTTTTAGGTATACATTTCTTAAATATTATAGGTTTACATCTGCTGGAAAATGCAAAAATGTTGCAGGAGTCAAAAATAAAAAAATAAAAAAAAAGAGAGAGAGAGAGGGAAAAGCTTTTGAAACATCCCTTGCATTTGCCCTCTTGCAGTCCATGGGACTCTGCAGGCGAGCCCAGCTCCTCAGCTGGCCTGCAGGTGACTGGAGGGAGATCCATGACTAACCGTGGTGGATGATAGGATGATGGACAGGGGCTTAGGAAAGCAATGCCTGATTTCCTGCCCTATCATGCCATTTAGGAAATGGCACTCTGCTGTGTGGCAGCATACCCCAGGAAGACACCCACACTACCTCGAAGATCTGGAGCAGCTTGTTCCTGGATGCAACAAGAGCAAAGGAGGAGCAAAATCCTTCCTGGGCAAGCACAGCTGGTTTCACAGCAGGAATAGTTCTCTCAGACACATTTCGGAGCCAGTGGAGGGTTCAGTGCAACTTGCTGGCAGTTGTTTGGGTCAGTCCCATGCTGTGCTGAGGAGCAGAGGATTAGCAAGTTCTGAAGATAGCACTGGGATCCACCTCCCTTTCGGTGAGTCAGAAAACCCTGGCCTTTTAGAAAGCGTGGCCTGCCTGGCTGTCCCAGCAGCTGGCTGTGCTGAAGAACATCTCCCTCTGCATGTTGGGTGCCTGCTGCAGCAAGCAGAGGTGTCCTCCAGCCTTGTCACTTCAATGGGGCTGCAGAAACGAGGCACGTGCTCCCCACCGTCACAATCTTTTCCAGCATCGTAGCATCTGGGGTGATAGGTCCACGTTTCCTCTTTGAGCTCCATTATTTGGAGGACTGACACAGCATTTACTTCTTTTCCCTGGTTGGATGAAGGCACAAGTATTTCTGGCAGATAGCCTGGGCTTGTGAAATTGCCAGCTCTGGTGTCCGTGATTCCTTGCGCATGTGCCTTGAAAACATGGTTGGCCCTGAAATATTTGTCCTGAGAGCTCAGATGGTCAGAGGAGAAAAACGCAGGAGATGGCCTCATGTGACTGAGCCAACTTCTTATAAACACCCCACAAAATTACATAATGGAAATATTTTGTACTCCTCACCCAGCTGTATCTCTAGATATTGGACATAGAAAAACAGGTCTTGGGATCTTGCAATTTTCAGTTTTTTGCCTTTTCTTTTTTTTTTTTTTTTTCCAAATGCTATTTCCTCTGATTTTGGCTAACTGAGAGGCTCAAATATATATATGAATGTGATTTTGCTAGAAACCATAAAACCCTCTCTGGCAGGGCATTAGGTGAAATTCAACCTGTAACAATGACTTCTGCATGATTAACTTGAAAGGCTTTTGGGTCATTCTGTACAGCATCCTTAAAAAGCAGTTCACTAGTGCTTGATTGTTCACACCCGCTCTGTCAGGCATCTTACTTAGGTGTGACTACAGGCATCTAAAATTAGGAGTGTAAGGGAATGTTCCTATCATCTAATTTGGGCTCCTAGCTTGGTTGTCTAAATTAGGCACTTAGAGCCTAATTATACAGCCCGGTCCCTCTCTGTAGTGAAGGGAGGGCTCCAGAAGGCACTTTGGAGGGAATCTGATGGAAGTCAGAGACCTAAACTCAGAGGAAATGCACTTTAGTGCTGTTACTTTCCCATATGGAAAAGGGTTGAACGAGTCCGAGGTGCTCAGAGAGATACCGAACAAGCAATGGTGCAAGGCAGAATCAGGCTGGCTGCATTTCTGCCCAGTCTGTGTTATTTCCAGCCCCGATACGTAAATGAGATCCTCAGCTGTTGCAAATCGGCGTAACCTTGGGAGCTGCCTGGGGCTCTTGCAGCGTACCCTGGCGCGGGAAGCAGCCCTCTGCATTCCAGTCACGAGTGGGAGTGATTCCTAAAAATAAGAAAACACTTTTGCTTTTTTTTTCAGTATAGCTGAAAGAGCTCTTACTCTGCAGGCAGCATGCCTCGGCCCTGCTGCTGTTTGGTTTCCTGGTCTGAGGCCAGGACATGGTACTTAGGGTCGAGACATCCGTGGAAAGCCCAGCACTTTGCAGAAGGGGTGTCTGTGCGTGCACGAGAAGCGGCAGAAAAGAGGTGGCTCAGAGACTGGTTTTTCTGTGTAAGCGTGGTACTGCTATGAGCTCGGCCCTGGGAGCTGCTGAAGAAGCTGAATTTTGGGCTGTGGGAAGGAGGATGCCAGCAGAAGCAGGGGAGGTGCACACCAGGGGCTCACAGAGGGTCTGGAACAAAAGGCAAAGGACGGGTCACTGGACTGACACAAATTCACCCAGCTCCTCCCCTGGAAGGTGCTGGGGAAGCAGCTCTTGGTGAGACACACAGCAGTCACTGAGTGGGCTTCGGTGAACAACTCGGAGGCTGTCACTTTATTTTCTTGTAATTCCTTGTTTCTTTAATCCAGAAGTAACAGGAAAGGAAAGGAAAGGAAAGGAAAGGAAAGGAAAGGAAAGGAAAG
>CM021765.1:193610505-193639606 GCA_011076525.1 Nettapus auritus
AAGGAAAGGAAAGGAAAGGAAAGGAAAGGAAAGGAAAGGAAAGGAAAAAAATACTTGTATAAATACAAGTCAGCTGCATCAGGGAAAGTGAAAAGCAAACCCAGTCTTCAATGTTTTGATTTACTGCTAATTTAAACATTTGAGCATAATGTTCTTTGTGATGCTTGCAAACAAACCCTCAGTTGTGCTACCAGCTCTGCAGCACTTTCACTGCCCCGCCACTCTTCCTGCTTCTCCTTGCTCCTGTATCTCACAGTAACATCAGGGAGGACTCTGCCTTGGCACCCCGAGCACTGCTGTGGCTGCACTCCAGCACCAGGGATGTGGGGGCAACTTCAGAGGTGTGGAGCTGTAGCAAAGTAGGCTATGGTGTGGGATGGCATGGTTCGGTGAGAGCAGGGTAGCAGCAACCCCAGTCTGCTTTTCCCTTGCATGGAGGGTAGCATGTTTTGTGGAAGTGCAGGGGCAGAGTGCCATGTCACCAGTGGCATGGCAGGGACACCTTCTGGTCCATGGGGATGTGAGTGAGGGGGAGAGCAAGGTGTGGGAAGGGGGTCACTGGTGCACAGCTAGCCCCCGGATCTGTTCTACCCTCTCCTGCCTCATCACTGCTCCAGAAGAGCAGCAGGCAGAACGAGGATCACACCACAGCCTCATAGGCTCACACTGACATTTCACGAACAGCAGAGAAAGGACCGAATGCAAAAAAACAAACTGGCTCCAAGTTCTTGATTTATACTGTTTTCTCAGGGCCCTTTTGCCAAGCAGCCAGTGCTTTGCGCCAGTTGCTGTTAGAGAAAAGCTTTCTTTTATAGGTAGCGTGAATGGACACTGCCCAGTTTATCTTAAAATAAAGTCCCTTCCCACAGCTCACATGAGCTGGCAGGGGATGAGGGAGAGAGAGAAGGTTGGGCTCTGTTTTTGATTTTTTGTAAGGCTGGACTACGAAGGCGCATTTGGTGGAGCCTGCATTATCTGTGCGAAAGCACAACAGATGAAATCTATTAATGGATGTAACATGTGGCCGGGTTCAAGCTAGAGTGTCATTTGAATATAGAAGTCAAAGCCAATTTATTGTAACATATTTTTCTTTTCAAAATATTTTAAGAAAGACAAAAAAGTTTGCGCAACAACTTGGCAAGCAGGTCTGTTGAGAGGAGGTATTTTGTATCTTGCAGCTAACATAAGGGCTGAAAAATGTGGCAATGCCGAGCAGTCCTGGATTCCTTCTGGAACTGAAGGAAAGTGTGCGGGATATAATTGTGTAAGAGCCCAATAAATTTTCAAGGGTGGGTTTGTAACACTGCCTTGGGGGCTGCAGGTGGCTCCAGCAGAAAGTCATGGTTTTTATTTCGTTAAGAGACGTCGAATACTTTTATCTAGCTAGCTATGCACTCGTGCGGCCCCATCTAAAAGCCACAGAATTATTTTAAAATAGAAATAACCATAACAATCACTGTGTTTCTTCCATGCCAGATGGTATAAAGATAAGTTGGATTAGTTTGCAGTATGCATGTTACTGTGTGTGAGGGGGTGCGTTTGTGTGCTGAACACACTGAGCAAAAGCTAAGGCACAGAAATGAGCTTCCCTGGGGTTTTCAAAGCAATCAGCATCGGTGCCCCGTGGTCTTTAAGGAGTGGGTAGGCTACCCGGCCAGTCCTTATTTCCTTGGGTGCCTTGGGAGGCAATGGCCTTGGAGCAGAGCTTCCCCAAGGTAGTGCTCAGACACTGGGACTGGTCCTGGTGACTGAGCCTTGGCTTTTCAGGCAGCACCAAGCTGCAGTTTTCATCAATTCCTGTGCTCTGGGGCAACTGCACTGCTGGCTGTTAGGTTAGACAGAATCCAGCAGTTGGGTTCCTACAGTGAATTGCATCAAAGCAGGCAGAAAACTGATGTTTCTCATGACTGTCGTGATCTCCCCAATCTCTGCTATTTTCTTTGCAGCTGGGCAGCTAAGGAATATCTGACTATTGAGTGATAGCCAGCATAGGCTGAATGTTTTTATGGGCTAACACATTTTTGTGTGCGGACTGAGAAAGCTCTTTCCCCCATGCAGTGAAGGTCCAAGTACCAGACCCTGGTGGAGCTAGTAGACAGAAAACATATTGTGGCAAGAGAAACCACGGGTGAAAGAAAATGAACAGCATATTGTCATCCAGTGTCTGTTTGGATCCTGGATGTTCATGTCCTGGAGTTCCCAAGTACCTTCCCCATTGCCTCCTAAGATGACTTTTTGCTGTCCCTTCCTAATGAAGCTGCCCTTGGGGAAGAGGAAGCAGATCTAGGCCCATAGCAAAGTCCTGTCCAGTTACACATTTGTTTTACCAAGGAAGCGGACAAGCTCTAAGCCCATTTATTTAACCCTATGCTAATGGGAAACAGTTAGCAATCTCTCAGAGTCTGCTTTTGTGAGGGAGGTGAAGGGACAAATGGAAACATCACCACTCACCTCACCGCAAAGTCACAACTTGTGACTTCTGTGTTTTCTGACAATACATGTCACTTCTAGCAATGAGGCTCTTCCAGCAACAAGGCTCTAAACATCTCTTGCTGCTGCTCACCAGATGGTAGGAGCCAGCAGATGCAGAGTTTGTTCCCTTGTGGTCAAACAGACTACCATGCGGCCCAGTGGAAGTTTCCGGAAAGATCCCCAGGACGGTTCAGTTACTTCTGTTAGCGTTTCCCAAGCTCCTGGTACAACTTTGAGGTTTGCCACTGGAACCACCTGGCAAGTTTTCAAAGTCTTCCACGAGCGATAAAGTTACCCCATCACTTTCTTATTTTGTCGAAGCCTTTGTGTCGGTCACTTGTCCTGAGCGTCTGTGGGCTGTGTCCTGTACTTGAGCAAATTGTAGAAAAAGGATTATTTCCTTTTCTTGATGCTTGTTATTATTTTCATCCTTCACAAGCCATTTCTTCTGTTTCAGGATCAACACTCTGTGGTAGGCCAGGGAGCTGGCCCCACTCCAAGCTCCAGTTCTTGCTCAAATCCAAACACTGGAAGTGGTTACATGAACTCATCCCAGCAATCAATGTTGAATCAGCAACTGATGGAAAAGAAACAGGCTCTGCAACGGCAAATGATGGAGCAAAAACAACTCCTTCTACAGCAGCAGATGTTGGCAGAAGCTGTAAGTTTTCCAATCCCTTATTTTATAGAAAAAAAAAAGATTTTCATGGAAACAATAGAAAAGAAAGCTAAGACAGGGAGAAGAAAGCCCACAAGACTTTGAGGTCATTTTGGCAAAGCCTAGACCTTCTAGAGTGTGCCTCATATTTTTCAGCACTTTGCTAAGCCCTTTTGAAACCTACTTGGGTTTATATGAAACAATTCAAGTATCTGAGCTACTGTTGTTTCATTATAAGAACAGTCTAAGTATAAGTTCTAAATTCAAGACGTATGAATATGTTCAGTGGTTTCCCAAGTAAGGTAAGCTAATGTGCACTGCAACACTGCTTTGACCGCAGAGGAAAGCTGACTTCTAGGCTCTGCAACTTAGGCAGCATGGTACGAAGTGCCTGTGTGTAAACAAAGATCGGGTACATTGAATTTAGTGTTCAAGACAAATTTGTGTGCTTGGCTGGGATCGTCCCTGAGTTTTCCTTTCTCCATTTCTCTTTATGCATTTCCAGATATTTGTAACCAGTTCTCTATCCATGCTATCTGAGAGACCAGCTGGGAATTTCTTGTCATTTTCTGAGGCATGGAGAATACGTGTGGTCTTGTTGGGAATGATAAATGGTAGAACCCACTAGTTTTGTTCCACAAAAATAGCAATGCAATTGATACCACACAAACTGAGTCCGCTGAAGGTGCTTCATGACCCATCACGCACAGGCAGTGCAATGGGACATCCCATCAGCCCAGAGCAGTAGCACATGCCTTGTGTACAATCGTCTTCACCATTCCTCAGTAGTTCTGCTTGCCAAAGCATGGAGAAGAAAAGTCCTAGAAGAGCAGAGCTTCTCATGTCTTTGGGGCAAGCAGAAAGTAACACTGGTGGCCTGCTGCAACCAGGGAAGGGCTGCAGGGAGGATGCTGGAGAAGGATGGAGGTGACACTGCCACCCGCTTTGCTTCCCCCAGGCAGCAGTAACTGCAGACCCCCAGCCTATGGCATATGTAGGACAGCCTACAGGGTAGAATCTATCATGCTGGCCTGGTATTTTGAATCCAAAACTTTATTTTCTCTATAAAAGCATAAGTTCATAAATACTGGCATACTTAGTGAATTATGTTGAATAATTAAAGAACACAGAAATGGAAAAACATCCATGGTTTTATGTGGATGTTTTCAGAGCAGAAATAAGTCAGATTTTATAGATAATGTCTCGTTGTTTACAAATGTATTTCCATTCCAAAAATACAATTTAAAAAGATTGAGTTTGAAGTTAAGGACTTCATTTGCCCTATAAAGGAAATACTGGTTGGCTTTTTAATTTATGCAGAAAAGAACTGAAGTGTCAAGTCACCTCCGTGCTGCACTTTTCTGTCAGAATTTTTATCAGAATGAAAATGTAATTGCTCATATAGCTATTTTAAAAAATAAGTAAAAGCTAAAAAGAAATTAAAATAGCTCTACAGAATGAGATTTTTATATCAGTTTGCATTTGCTTTTGTGTTGTGGACATAGAAATACACACAAAGCCTAGCTGCAGTTTTTGCAGGTATCACAGGGATTTCCTGGAAGTTAACCTGCCTTTCTTCTTTGCAAGGGTTTGGGCTGGCTGCTATGTTGAAACAAGCCCTATAAATCTTAATCAGGCCACTCACTCCCAGAATGTGTTAGGGAAATGCCTAATACCACAAGAAAGGCTCTTTCCTCTGCTTTTTTTAAGAGCCCCTGGCAAAAGAGAAAAAAAGATTTTTCACAGGAAAGTCCACTTGTGTGTTGTTTCAGGCACCTGAAGAACTCTGATCAGCTTCAGACACCCGCCAGGCTCTTCCACATTGGTGAGCTGGTTTGCCGTTCAGGCAACTCCAAGCTCCTTGAGACAAATACAGCCACAGGTTGCACCTGCTGGATGCCCTCGGCCACTGCCCTTGTGGAAATGTCATTTCCCTTCCTGTCCAGGCTGGGACACACCTGCGGGAGAGCATGGGGAGACTTTGAGATGGATTCCCCAATAACTTCTTCAGCCCTCAAAGAACAAAGCACAGGCCCAGTGGGTTGTAGAGAAGTGGGTGAAGCCCAACCAGTAAGCATGACTCCAGGAGGCACATGCACACCAGCAATGACTTATTTGTGACTGAGGTGGTCAGAGTCACATTGTCCTGCCATGGTGCCCCGTATCCCAAAATCAGAATCATAGAATCCCAGAATGGTTCAGGTTGGAAGGGATCTCTGGGTCCATCTGGTCCAATCCCTGCTCAAGCAGAGACACCCAGAGCAGGGTGCCCAGCACCACATCCAGGAGGTTTTGAAGATCCCCAAGGAGGAGACCCCACAGCAACCTGGGCAACCTGTGCCAGGGCTCCCTCACCTGCCCAGCACAGAAGTGCTGCCTGGTGCTCAGCGGGAGACTCCTGGGTGCCAATTTGTACCCATGGCCTCTTGTCCTGGCACTGGGCACCACTGACAAGAGCCTGGTCCCATCCTCTGTGCACCCTCCCTTCAGGTGTTTACAGACACTAATGAAATCCTCCTGAGCCTTCTGTTCTCCAGGCTGAACAGCCCCCAGACTTCTCTCAACCTCTCCTCACAGCAGAGGTGCTCCAGGCCCTTTGTCATCTTGGTGGCCCTAAATCCCTGTCTCCATTGTACTGAAGAGCCCTGAGTTGCAAACAGTATTCAGGGTGTGGTCTCACCAAGAAGACCTTGGGTGGTAACACTGCAGACACCACGGCACAGCATCAGTATCCAGGAACAGGGTCAGCTTCACCTCATGCTGCTGACTCCAGTGCCCACACTTGGAATCACAGAATAGTTTGAGTTCGAAAGGATTATGACTTGGGTTTCTATCTTTTCTTCACTGGACATGGGCTGCTGCAGGCCCAAAATTAAAAATATCCCCTACTACTTGGCTTTTTCAGCTTTCTTTTCTCACTGCCCTTTCCCTGGTGCTTGTACTCCCAGTGTAAGAGGTAAGACAGTGCCATGTACATGTATGGGGAAGCACAGGGCAGCGATGAGTGGTATGAACAACAACCAGCCCAGCACAGTCCTTGATAAACCTTGGTCATGTCTCCTGCTGGCATCTCTGGTGAGGAAAGATGTGAGGGATGACAAAGTAATGGGTTTTGTTGATTTTTGTGGCAACTCCTCCAATGTAGGAGGAAGAAAAAGAGGGAGGGATGGGACAAAGCATGTTTAATGGCAAGCTGAAATCCTTGAAATCCTCTTTGCCAGCTGTGCACATTGGCTGGTCAGTCTGGGTGAAATGGGCTGATGAATATTAATGCAGCCAAGGGGCAGGTATGGGCCTTGCAGGTCTGGTCCTTTCTTGCTCCTCAACTGCATCCCGGCTGCGTGTTTGGGTTAGACCTGGGTGTTTGCTCTGTCTCTGTGCTCTCTGTCTTTCTCTGTAAGCAAACCCAGTTGCACAGGCAGGGAGGGAACCATCAGCCCCTCTGTCTGATAAGCGAGGGGAGCAGGATGGTGTGGATGTGAGAGGACACTTTGTGCTGCAGTGCAGACATGGCCGATGTTCTCAGAGGCTGAGCAGTTCTTGGTGATTTTAAGGAAAACTAGACCAGGCTCAAACACAAGGTAACCAGCAGAAAGATTTCCAGACAGGCTTCAGTGTGTGATGGCACAGGTTTGCAGATACCATTGAAATCCTCTCCTGTGGACCAGAGAGGGTAAAAGGAAGAAACACTTCAGCTTGTACATACTGAGGAAAGAAAGAGGCAGGTAAAACAAAACCAAAAAATAATAATAATAATAAAAAAATAAAAAAATAATATATTTCTACTTTCTAGGAGAAAATCACTCCACAAGATCAGCTGAACAGACACTTGACACGACCGCCACCTGATTATAAAGACCAAAGAAGGAACGTGGTCAATATGCAACAAGCAAACCAATATCCTGGTAAGTGCCCATGTGCTAAACAAAACTGCTTCCTTCCTTCCAGTTGTAGGACCATCCAGAAGAGCCAGGCATGCACTGATAACAAGGGTTTGACTTAGATCAGTGCAGTGAGTGGTGGCTGCTGCTCCTCTGTGCTGTTTGCCTTATTGCCCTCACCACTGAGATGGATGGGTTGGAGAAGCAGCTGGTGGGTCACTGGGGCTGACACTGCACCTCTCAGGCACAGGGAAGGAGAGGGCAGTGCTCGTCCCTTTAGCACTGCCTGGGGCTGATGTGCACCCAGATACTTGATACAGAGGTCTCTTCATGAATGTGCAGCCTTGCTCCATCCAGATATTTCACATACGTGGTATATCTTGTTTAAGGGAGTGAGATGAGGAACATGCCTCCCTTCAAATGGTAGATCATGTACAGCTGGAAGACTCTTACACTGATGTTTACGTACTTCCTGTGACACCGTCATAGGCAACCAGTGACCATCTGAAATTTTGATCAATTTTTTTAATATGCCATGGTCATGGCCTCAGTGTGGCTCTACAAGCAGCATTTCAGCAGGTCAGTCAAACAGCAATGTGAAAGCCCCTGCTTTCAGCCACAAATGCCCAGGGCAGAAAACTCCAAACAGCTCAGGATAGGCCCTTTGTTTCACCTCCTCAGCTCCTTGGAGAACCTACTTTGGGAGCACAGGACTGCCTGCTTGGCTTTTCGTGCTGCTCACCTTGCTGGTTAGCTGCAAACTGCTCTGAGTCCAAAGGAAGAATAAGGAAAAGATGTTAGGAAGAGAGAGCGGGTCTAGGGAATGCAGCAGATGGGATCAAAGGATGTTCTTTATCCTGCAAAGTGTCTGTGCGTTTAAGGGATCCTTTGCCTTCTAGTGTTCCTTTGTATACAACACACTGAGGGGAAAAAATATGTTTTGGTTTGTTTTTCCATAACTGTTCGCTCTGCAAATTCAGCAGGGATCTGAGCCATTCCTTCCTACCTGTCCTCTGTAGCAGAACGTTTTCACCTTTTTTTGTTTTCAGTGAGCTCCCAAGTGCATCTGGTTCCCATGCCACCCCTGCCCAAGCTGCTGACCATGGCACCAACAGCCCGTGTATGTGTGGAAGGGCCGGGCCGCTCAGGCCACATTCAGTGGCTTTGCTGTTTGCACATCCTAGCAGTGAAAAGCTTGTTGCAGTCTGGAAAGTGCTGCTTTTTGACAGGTCTGAGTGTTTCCCCTCTTCAGTAAAATTGCACAAGCATCACTGATGCCAGGGTAACAACCCACGGTGAGGACAACGCCACAGGGCACAGCGAACCCCATTTGCTGGCTTCATACCTCCTGTGCTATTAAACCAAATGCCTTGACAACACTGGCAGTTTGCTGGGGAATCCTGTGATTTGACGTGTTGTTTAAATGATCGTTCCTGGAATCAGATGATTAACTGAGATTCTTGGCTTTTACTTAAAAAACAATACAGAAAGAAAATGGAAATGACTGCAGCCACATCTGTTAAAGGCTCCAGCATAAGTAGATCTCCATTGTTATGTTGCTCTCCTTCTTCTAAATCTGATGGACTCTTTGCCAGCCTCATGGTATTTGGAGTTGCAACTCCTGGGTTTGTGGCATGTGGGATTGGCAGCACTTGCCCATTCAAATCTCAAGTCCCCACTGAGTAAGCCCAGGCAGGAGAGCAGTTTTTTGGGCGAGCCCGGGAGAAAGGGCTGCGCTGGGAGCTCGCAGCAGAGCTACCAGACAGGGTGATTAGGAAACTCTTGCATAAGGGAGGAACAGCAGGGAATCTGTTCCCTTTTTCTGGGAATAGCTTTGCTCAGGTCAGAGAAGAAGAAAAAACAAAGTTAGCTAAAATACCGGAGGGGCCTGGAGACACATGGTTAAGCATTTTAGTCCTCCGTGCTTTTCCCTGTAGTGCCGTCTGACAGCAATAAACCCCCGCGATGCTAGCAGGTGGATCGGGCAGTGAAGGAGTTTCACAGAATTGCCACAGCCTGGGGTGTCCAGCTGCTGTACGCAGCACTGCTGGGGAAGAAATGTCATCCCATCTGGAAGAAATCAGGATGGAAAATATTTGTGTTAAAAATAAAAAGGATAAAAATAGGAATACAAAGAAAGAGGAACCTTCGGCTTTTGTACAACATGTACAACCCCCATCCCGGCCACTCGTGCCCTTTAAAGTGCGCGGCATTTGCACCAGGAGTGCGATGCCAGCTCCTGGGGCTGCCCCACGGCTGGCAGGGTCACCCCAAGACGGCTTCATCCCAATGGCAAGTGAAGTGACCCTTCCAACGTGTTGCAGCTGTTTCAGTTTGGCTGCAGGGAGAGAACTGGCTCTCCCCAGATGCTGTTCCAGGTCTTTGGGAGCACCACTGATTTCTCTGCCACTCCTGCACCTCACTACCAGCCTAAGGCAGCAAAGGATGAAGGCCCTGATCTCTACCACCCTTACAAAGAAGTGTGACAGTATTTCAAAGAAACAGAGAGCAATGTACAACCAACTAACAAAGCCAAGATGAGGCTAATTGTGAGGTTAGCTGCTTAGCACTGATTTTCTCCATTTCCAGAGCTCAGTTCAGTCAGGTGGCTCCCCAGCAGCAGCCTAGGACCCAGAGGAGAAGCCGATGGTGGGCTCCTCAGGGCAAATCCTGTCCCAGTGGCTGAACAGCTCTGGGGCTGAATTTGGATTTTAGGTCAGCAGGGACAATCTCAGTAGATTATTTATAAATAAGTGCCTCCTGCTTGGAACCAGTTTCTGAGCCTGCCTGCCAGAATAAGGTGAGCTTCTCAGTTTAGGTACCTATGTTTATATCGACTTGGAATAAGCAGCTCTGTTTGTGAAGTCACACTCAGTGTTAATATTGAATTGGGAGCAAATTATTTTAATTTACTTAAAGAAACAAGGAACCTTTTGCTTCTATTACTAAACAGAAATAGCATACATATAAAAATAATGCAAAAACGGCAGAAATATATGATAATTTTTTCTTCAGTTCCAGTCTGAGGGAACTGAACATCATTATGGTGAAATTTCAACAGGAACAGTATATTAAACAGCTGTTACTAAACATAGACTTTTAAAATATGCATGTACATGATTTGTGTTCAAGAGTTTTGAAAGAGCTGGCTGAGAGGTTCTCCAAATTCTTAATGTCACTTTCTATTTAGTCTTGAAACTCCAAGGAAGAAAGCTAAAGCCACAACAAAAATTAAAAGAGTAAGTAGGTAATTGATACTGTAATGACCTAATGCAGAGCTCAGCAAAAATACGGGGGAGCTAATATAGCCTATATAATAAAGAATTTACGAAGGGAATATAATTGATGTCAGGCCATGTGGGTTTATGTAAAGACATCTTTTCAAACTAGCATGGTATTTTTTTCAAAGAAAGCAAAACTTGGGTTGATAAAGGTAATAGTTTTCGGGTAGTGTACTTTAAGCATCTGACTTGGTACTACATATTTTGATTATGAATATGGTTACGAAAAACCAGAACGATACAAAATTAACATGGCACATAAGGAAATGGCTGTTAGGTCTCCAAATATCACTGTAAACAGGCTGTGTGATTACAGCTAAGAGGACACGGTCTGAGGTCATGCTGAACAAGAAAAAATGAGCTTTCTTTACATCCATGCTGGAGTTGTGCAAGAGACATTAAATACTGTGGGTAGCTGTGATGTACAGCCTTGAAATCAAATGCTGAAAACTGGCAAGTTTTGAAAAGAGCTAAGAATGACTGATGGACTGAGAAACATGCCACACATTGAGGCTGATGTACTTGGAGAATGCTGCAGACAGCCACAGTCTTTAAGCACCTGCACAGTAAGAAGGGTTTGGTGATGGACCGAGTGATAAAAATAATCAAACAGACTAATATGTAATTAGATTTTATGATGAAGTTGAAGTTAGTCAAATTCAGCTTGGGTTTGTGGTATGAGGAGGACCAAACCAAGGCAGTGTCTAACAATTGCAACTATCTGCTGTATAGAAAATAGCAAAGCTCCAGCTCTGTATGTAGTTAAACCTCCTCCGTCCCTCCTCTGGAAGAGGCTCATGGAATTACTGAAATGTGAAGACAACTTGGTGGCAAGCCCCATTTGTCAGCTTTTCCCACATTTTGGGAACCAGCTCAGCATTTAGCTCATACAGCACCACGTAGCAAAAAATTCCTCAGCTGACCCACATGTTGTGTGAAGAAATACCTCATTTTGTTTGCCTTGAACTTGACTTCTACCAGCACTTCTTGTAGGACTTGGTGGTCAAGAAGGCCAGCGGCATCCTGTCTTGTATCAGGAATAGTGCAGCCAGCAGGACCAGGGATGTGATTGTCCCCCTGTACTCTGCTCAGGTGAGGCTGCATCTCAAGTGCTGTATTCAGTTTTGGGTCCCTCAGTACAAGAAGGACATTGAGGTGCTAGAACGTGCCCAGAGAAGGGCTACGAAGCTGGTGAAGGGTCTGGAGCACAAGTCCTGTGAGGAACGACTGAGGGAACTGGGTTCTTTGTTCTGGAGAAGAGGAGGCTCAGGGGAGACCTTATTGCTCTCTACAGCTACCTGAAAGGAAGGTGTGGGGAGCTGGGGGCCGGTCTCTTCTCACAGGTAACCGGTGATAGGACTAGAGGGAATGGTCTCAAGTTATGCCAGGGGAGGTTCAGGTTGGAAATGAGGAGACATTTCTTCTCAGAAAGAGCAGTCAGGCACAGGAACGGGTTGCCCAGGGAGGTGGTGGCATCACCATCGCTGGGGGTATTCAAGGAAAGGTTGGACGTGGTACTTGGAGATATGATTTAGTGGGCAACATTAGTGGTAGGGGATGGTTGGACCTGATGATCTTGAAGGTCTTTTCCAACCTTAATGATTCTATGATTCTAAAGTAATTTAAGCTGTGAAGCAGGTGGTCATGTGCAGAGGGGGATTCTCCAAAGTGTTATCTACATCTTGATCTAGATCTACATCTACATCTAGAAAATGTTTGGTCTTCTTCAACCGGACAGTTAGGCCTGGGATTAATTCAGACCCTTGAAGTGCATAAGCAATCAGCCAAGATTGCATAAATGACTTACTGTAGCCTTAATTAGACACTATGAAGCTGCACATTTGCCACAGAAGCGAGCTTGTGTTGTGGTTTGGTGGCTGAAGAGAAAGGAAACCTCTCTTCTTGTGTTTTGCTTGTAGAGGAAGATCCTCCACTGGGCAGCACTGGCCACAAAACATAGATAAGTGGTACTGCCGACTCATAGTTCCAGCTTGGTGATGCACAAAATATGATATTTATGTGCAGAAAAGGCTTCAGAGCAAAGTTTCTTGTTCAAGAAATTTTGAATTTTTAACCTGTTGGTATTTGAATGACACCATGCATCAATGCACTGTTTGTTTTAACACTTCAGTTTTCTTCTTTACAGGTGGTTCACCAGCTGTGAGCATGAGCTCCAGCATGTCCTTATCAAATCCAATTTCAACACATAGCATCATGCCTCAGAACTCCAGCCTCATGTCCACCCCTGCTGGGACCCGAATGCCTTCTGTCCCTTCCGCTCGGAGTATGGGCTGCTACGGGAACCTTCCCTGCAACCAACCGAGCGCATACAACGTGACTTCAGGAATGAACCAAATGCAGCCACACAGAAACCAAAATCAAGTCCTGCCCAGCCAGAACAACCCCATGATGTCTCGACAGCAAACCATGACACAGGGGAACAACGTAGCTACTTTTGGGACCGGGTCAGTGGTCAACTCGCAGCAAGTGAGACCCAGTTTGAACCACGGAGCCACAGGTATCCCCGTGCAGAGACCAGCCAATGTGATGATCACAGCTACCGCCACTGCTCAGAACTGGGCCCCGCAAGAAGCTGCTGTGAAGCAGCAGGACACATTGAAACCCACAGGGGTCCGTTTTCCCACGGGCACTCCTTTTCCCAACCAGTCTTTGCAACGCAACATGGGCAACCCCCATTTTCCTCAGCGTGCATTGGCACCTCCTAATCAGTTAGCAGCAGGAGTCCAAATGAGGCCTCCCCTAAACCAAATGCACCAGACTCTAAATGGACAATCAGCTGGTTCACTACGAGGTCTAAGCATAAGACCTAATCAGCTCAGAGGACAGACTGTGCCTACCCTGAATCAGCCAGGAACGAGTATGACACCTCCGTCATCTCTGCCGTCTACCAGTTTCACATCTACCAACCAAAACTCTCGGGCTTACCAAGGAGGCGACCACGGTAATGACTTAGCGTTTGACTTTCTGAACCAGCAGGGTGACAGTATAGGGCCTGCACTCAACAGTGACTCAGACTTTATAGATTCTTTACTGAAAACGGAACCTGGTAACGATGACTGGATGAAAGACATCAACCTTGATGAAATTTTGGGGAACCACTCGTAAGTGACAGTACCGAGGGTGAAACCGATGACGAAGCAGTAAGGACATTAGCTTTTTCTTTAGATGCCAACAATTTGATTTATTAATTTACACTCCAGTAACTGGGCTGTCCTTTAAAATACCATGTAGGACGATTGCCCTGGTTGAAGAGTTGCTCAAGGAACAACACTGATGTCTCCCCCAATCAAACGATAATGTAAGTGATATTCACACCTGCCACAAAGGAGTGAGAGCACGTGAAGGGTCTGTTCCCCATGCTGGTGCCCAGTGCGTTGCAAACACATCAGTTCGTCTCATGGGTGCTGTGTGGCAAAATGTGTTTAGCTTCCCACGAGCGCAAGCCCCAGACAGTGGTATGGGCTGTGAGACATCATTTCTGTGAGTGCAAGTAACAGCCCAAGTGGTCCACAGCTCTTCAGTCACCGTATTCACAGCCCTTAACTGCCTTGGGACTACTCAGCCCTGACAGGATCAGGCCCCATGTAAATCTCATTGAGTTGCAAAAAACTGTTTACTTCTACGTAGTACAAACTCACATTTGTGTTTCCAATGATTTTGTTTTAAACCCTCTGTGTTTTGTACCACACAAAAGGGTAAGTGGTCCCATCCAAGGAGAGAAGGAAACCGATCGTGTGACAGACATCAGTGCATAACTCAGTGTGCTCTAGTTTTTGTTGTCTGCCTTTCTCCAGCACTTGCAGCCGGTACCAGAGGAGGCTGCCCTCCTGTCAGCAGCACAACCATGCGGGGCATTGAGGAAAACATGAGATGAACAATGCCAAAGCTCAGGAGCCTCGCTTTACCACCTTGCCCTACCCCAGGAATACTAGTGACTTAATGGACAAATTAAATGAGAAAGGTGCTCATGATTTGACCCTCAAAAGCTACTTTCCCAGTCCAGCTCAGAGGAGGGCAAATATACACTGCTAAGCCACAGCAGCTATCCTCATTTTCATTTTAACCCATGGCATGTCAGGTAGCTCAGCCCAGTCCTCTTCTATAAAACAGGCTCATCCCTGCAGAAATGCCAGTCCTGCTCTCTGGGGAGAGGCTCACGTTTTGATTACACATCATTTTGGCTCCATCCCACTTTCCAGAGCTCTCCTTTTCCACCTGGGGGGAGTTGAAAAGGGTCCACCAGTGGCCCAGGTCACTACAGTCTCCTTCAGCAGAGCACGTGTGTGCCACCCCTCACACGTGTGTGACACATCAGTTGTAACCACCAGGGTTACTTGTGGTATCCACTCAGCCACATCTATGCTTGTAAATGAAACAGTTTAGGAAATATTTCTGGGCACTGGCCTCAATCATGTGTTCTGGGTTGTGGGATGGCCCAGATGATGTTGCCTTGACCGATTTCTATGTGTCACTAAGGAGTTAACCTGGGCCATAGAGCGTTTGCAGCCACTTTGCCTTGGAAGCTAACAGAGCAGAGTAGTAAGGATATGGGTTGTTCCACACCACCTGACCTCACTGCTAGACAGTAGTCTTGACCATATTAAATTTTCTTCTACAGGCTTGTTAGCAAGGACATCAGAAGGAGGTCCCATGTCACTATAATACAGCTCCACCATGAGTCCGACAGGAGAATTCATAGATGGGAACAGATCTTGCAATTCAGATGAAAATGCAGTTCTTTAAAATGATGTGGTGCGACGTGTTTCACAGCCTCCTCTGGATTAGCTAAAACTAGATGTGGCAAAGGAATACAATGCCTATGTTCACAAGCCACAGCACCAAGAGGCACCGCTCTACCCCATGCAAGTGCTTTATTCATCCTTGTTAGTGGCAGAGGGATGAGTAGACTATCTGACAGTAGCCTCTGCACTTAACTGACCTAGTTCTCAAGAGAGGTTTTAATAAGGCTTTTCTAGTTGTTTTGCTTTGTCATTTCATGTGGGCACAATTTTTTGTGATGCTTCAAGAAGCACAGTCACACGCACAAGTGCCAGCACCGCCAGTAAAGGTGTAACATGGGCATTTAGATAGACATACCAGTTGAGGTGGGCTGATCCATGATGCTTCTCATTCCCAGACATAAGAGGGATGAGAAACCATGCTGAAGAGTCCCTTCTGCCCCAGCTCGTGATGGTTGCACAACCCTGCATTGCACAATGTCTCAGCTGCCCAGAAAGTTGCATTTTCTCCTCAGTTTTGACTGGAGCTTATGCAGTCCCTTTGATATGCCAGTACAAATTTTTTCAAGTCTTTAAGCAGCTTTTCAGCTCAGGCCACTGGCAACCCACCTCAGTTTGGGGTGATACAGATGGAGTCTAACAAATGAGTCCTCTATAAATTTGTGCAAAACTAGGCTGAAATGGTAGCTATGGGAGTTTAATGTGGAAGGAAGATCAGCTCATCTGTCTTGTGCACAGGCACACAACCCATGAGCAGTGACTGCCGAATTTCTTGTATGAACAGACAACTGTGATGCTACTAAGGCTGAGGCTGAGTTAGTCTCATCACAAGCAATGATCACAGTAGGCTGGTAAAGTCAGCTACTCTCACATGCCATTGAGAAAACCACCACTGGTTTTTGTACTAAGACCAGACTGTTTTTCAGATCCTCAAATGATGTAAAATAAATCGTTCAGCTGAGGTTCCAAGCCTTCAAGCTGTTGTCCAGTGCTGGATTCAATGCTGAGCTTCGTCCTATTGGCCTTATCCTACAGTGGAGAAGGCACTGGGCTGTCAGGGCCATGCCCAGGATCAGGTTGTCATTCTGTCTTAGTAAATTCAACAAGGTAGAGGCCATTTGCAGTCCTATAAAGATGCCTGATGCATTTCAAATGTGAGCTTTTGAAAGACACTTGCAACCAAAACTTGAATCTGGTATAATTTCTTCAGAACACCTGTGTCTGAACAGAGTTAGTGTCCTTGTTTCTCTTTCTTTGCAATGGCTAAGTGCACTACCCTTATAGTCTATTTTTCATCATCAGCTGGGCACTCTTCACAGTATTGGGTTGTAAATATAAAGAATTATTTGTTTTGTAAACTTTTGTAAAAAAAAACAAAAACAAAAACAAAAAGTAATAATATTTTGGTAGGAATAATAAAATCATATTATTTGGGTTATATTTATACATATGTGAAATAAATATACTATCAAAAGTTGTATTTTATACAAAAAGTCAATGGTTACCTTTTGTATTCTATATACAAAGTTTTGTATGATACGATTGTTTATTTTTATCTGCAGACTTCAACTTTGGATTTTGGGGGAGGGCAGAATGGGATCATGGTTAAATAGCTGGGCCTGACCCCAAGCTCACTGAAACCAATGGAGTCTTTCCATTGCCTTCACAGGGCTTTGAATCAAGCCTTTAAATCAACTTCAGATATATTTGAAATCTGAAGCTCTCTGGAAACCTCAACATGAAAACATTCCAGGTTTCACATTTTTTCCCTGAAAAAGGCTTTTATTATTATTATTGTTGATGTTGTTGTAACTCTCGGGAGGCAGGTGGGACCTATGTAACTGTCATGTCCTTGTTGCATGTATGTCTGCTTTATATTTTCCCCATATTATAAACCAGTGTTCGCTATACAGACTGAAAAGAGAAGTTGCTGTACAGAAATGTTTGTGTTTATGCATTTTTACATGTGGCTGTATATACCTCCTAGTACTATGCAGTGACACTTATTTGACTCCATTTATTTTTCACCTAAACATGAATAGTATGTTTTTCAGTAGCTATCAAAACTCTGCCAAGTAAATCAATCAAAATTATCCCAAGTGTCTCTTTTCTTAATGTGAATTTTAAAATTAATGTCTGTTTAGTCAACTGCTCGTTCGCCTGGGTAAATTAAAATTACAGTGCTATTTTAGGAGGGGGTGAGGAAAATGTGCATCTGGCAGCTTCTGGGAGTTCTCTCTGCCTTTTAGCAAGAGAGCTGGGATTTTTTCCTGCTGACTGGAGCCCTGGTTTCCATACCAGCACGGGTTAACAAACAACACATGGGTGTTTTTGCTCCTGGAGTATCAGCTGATGTAGTCTTGCAGCACAACAGTTTGCATACATGCTCCTAAAACCCTGCAGTAGCAATGAGCTTGCAAGTATCTATAGACCCAGACCGTTCACATATGACATGATCCAACATTTTAATTGCCCTCTTCAAGCCTTTTACCAAGGATGTGAAACCTAGCTTGTGCATCACCTGAGACACACCTGCAAAACAGCCCCGAGGAAGGGATTTCTCATCCCTGGAGAGGCTTTCCTCACTAGCTGAGCTCCATTTCCAAGAGGACGGAGGTGAGGCAGGAGGCTGCTGGGCAGAGATGCTGGCATTTCCCCTGCACCCCACAATGCAGGCTGCCCATGCTGCCCTGTCCCATATCTCCTGCAGCTCTCTCCTTGCGTCAACATCTCCAGTGCAGGTGGCAGACAGCAAGCAGGGAGCATGGGCTCCCCTCCCCCGAAACAGGTCAAGAGACATGCCCTAAAGGTGCCTCCTTTAGGACCTAAAGGTCTACCCCAGCTGTGAAGGCAGTCAGACAACTACTTCAGACACCTGCCCTGGAGGCACATCTGCTTGGATGAAACCTCCTTAGTGAAAGTAGCAGTGCCAAGGACCCAAGCAGGTCCCACATCCACCACCAGGAACCATTCCCCCTGTGGATGCAGACTCCCTCCTCTGGGAGTTAAGAGGGTGTGATAGCACGGCCACAAGACACCCTGTGCCACTTAGTCTCAATGCTAGCAAATGTCCCCAGATGTATTTTGTGAGCCTGGGCAGATGTGGCCATGTGGAAGGGCTGGGGGTCAGGGATGACAGTGAATATTTCCCCTGCCTGGCCATTTACACAACAGCAGGAACCACACCAGGTCTGGGTGTTGATGTTCGCATTGCTGTCACGTAGTTACAAGGCTGGATTCACTTATTCCTCTTCCCCAAGTCCAGCAGTGGCAGATCCAGGTGGGGGCTCTGGGAGCTGCATGGCTCGTGGCCGAGTGGCTCCACTGGCGTGCGACTGCAACCCTCGCTCCCCAGACGCGGTGTGCATTCCTCTGCATGGCTTGAGACAACAAAGATGCACTATCTGCGTGTTTTGGAGGGCTGCCTGCGATGTTTTTCCTCTGGCTGACTGGTCTGCCTTGTTCTGCGGACACAGTAACTCTTTTATTCTACATGCCCGCGAGCATTAGGAAAATCCTGTAGTACTGCTCAGCTTTTGGGTGAAATGCTGAGTGTAGGAGCATCCGTGAAGCTCGTGCTAAAGTTAGCAAAATCTATCCCTCGGTATCAATTTAACTTGAAGGAAAAGGTTCTGGTGATAGTGAAGGTCAATGAACAGCATGTAAGGCAGTTATGTTGGGGTGACATGGGGAAAATAAAACCACGGAATCCATTCAGATTGCCTTTTGTGTTGACCTTGTCTCTAACTACAACAGGGAAGTTCAAATGTAAAACTACTCCAGCAGCTAATCTTCTGCTAAATTAGTGGCCGAAGCACCCTAAGCTCAGGGTATGAGTTGACTGAGAAATCCTCATCAGGAATTATTACGTTATTGTTTGAGGATCTGGTTTGGAAAGCTCCTTCTCGCAGGAATAGCCCATGGGGTTCGTTCCACGTACTGATCTCATGACAAATGACTGGGCACACAAGGGAGTCAGGTCAATATATGAATGTAATTCATGTATGAGTGTAATTTCCATCAACGAAAAGCATTTTTCTCTAGGGAAGGCATATTTGAGCAAGTTGGCTGCATCTCTTTAACTTTATTTTAGAAGGAATTTGATAAATTTTCCAAGAGAGTAGTTTTTAAGAAGAGAAATCTGTCCAAATGCACCTGGAATATTATTCTGATTCATCAGACTCACCAGTAAATTTAAGGTAAATAGTGAGGAATGCCTAAGAACAAATGCATTGGCCAAAACATGCCTTTATGAATCTGCACATGAACCTTGCCAAGGATGGTCTATTGCTTTTTTGAGTTCCTTTCGCTCAGAAGAACAATTATTTTTTTTTTTTCCATGTTTTCAAATATAATCTGCTAGCTTCTTACATACAGATACCAACAGATCATCAGCCTTGTAGAAAACGACTAGAGTATTTCAAGAGGGTTACAAGGAGAAACTTTTAAATGCTGAAAAAGAAGCAAATAGTTAAAAAAAGAAAAGAGGGGGGAGGGGGAAGAAAAAGCGATCCTGGAGAACATTTCATTACTTTCTCAACATTGAATACAGTCTTCCTGCAAGTGACTAAAGCACACAAAACAGTACAAAACCCCAGAAATCTCCTTTTGTTATAGCACTTTTTAAAGCCTCGACACTGGCCTATTTTGGTTTTCTTTTTCATTTTTCTTTTCATTTTTTTTTTTTTTTTAAATGAAAGTGTCCTTTTAATACACTTTGCCGTGCCCTAAACCTCTCGCTATGAGATCAGTCCTAGCTTACAGTAAGCGAGAGCAAGCAATAAAGAAAAAACTCCTGACAGCCACCAACACCACGACACAGCATAGCTGTGCATTTGGACAGATGATTAGCTCCAGAAATGCTACTTTATATTAAGCTAGCCAAGCTTTCATCAGGTAATGCCTAAAGACCCGGACTAAATGTCTTCCTGGGTCCTCACAGGAAGGCAGTAAAACCATGGAAAACAAGCAGGAAGTTTTCATGTTGAGGAAGAAATGGAAAAGAATCGGTAAAGGCAGTTTTGTGGGGTTGAAGTCAATGAATACTCACAAATTCACACAAACATCATGCTCCAATCCTGTAGCACAGTTATTTGAACCCCTCCCTGCTCCCATATCATAAAAACACCGCAGGAGGCCTCAGAGACATTTGTCCCGATGGTCTTGCCTGCTCCATCAGTCTTTTTCTTGGGGGATGAAGTTAAGGAAATCTTCCATTTGAGCCCCTTTCCTGTAGAGAGGGGGTTTTATTCTCTGCTTGCCCTTTTGTGCTAAAGTTACCAAGGCACGCTGGCTAATCGCTGGAATGATCAGAAGGTCATTGAGATACCCCAAATCCAACCCTGAGCATGTCTAAGTTGACGTCTTTGTTCGCTTCACGAGACCAAACCGGAGGAGTTTGTGTGCGGATTAGATATCTGCAATTCAATCCAGATGATCACTTTCTTATGGAAAACCATCCCTCCCCGTACCACCCAGAAAGAGCCACCGTGGAAGGAAGCATCACGGGCTTCTGTTCCGCCCCAGTAGACGCTGCAGGCTTTAAAGGCAGAGCTGGAAGAAGACGTACAGCTGCGAAAGGGGGCAGGCTTACAAACGTGTGAACGCCATGTGCTTGTAAGGGTATTTAAAGGATTAGGGGAGAATTAGATGTTTGTCTGCCTTTGCTGTTCGGCAGGGCTTCAAGGCTGGAAGATGGTACTAAAAGAGATATTTCCCCTTCTACAATATGGGAAGGGGACTCCCAAAATAATATGGAAAAAGCAGGCATGATCTAACAGATTTATACACAAATACGCCAGGTGATTCTGATCAGATGGGGGAAGAACACACTATTCAGCAGCATAAAATGGTGATACAAGTTAATAATTTAAAAACCAGTGAATAAGTGATACTTATTCACAAAGTGACACTTGCTGTGGCCAACCCTAGGAGCAGTTCCCTTGCGTAGGATGGGGTGGGCAGCTGGAGGCGGTCGCCAGCTCAGCTGCTGCTGATAAATCTGCCTTCTATCCAGAATCAGAGCTCTTAAATCCCAACACAGTGAACAGGCACCACCACTGCTTCCTCTGCAACCTTTTAGGAAAAGAAAATAAAAAAGTAGATATGTTTCTCAGACAGAAACAGGTGGTGAGGCTTGCAGGTCAGCACCTGCTGTTAAGGATTCAAGTAAATTCAGTGCCTTAGCTGCAAAGGGAGGGATGGAGAGCATCTAAAGGAGAACAGACGTCTTTCTCAGATAGGTTATGACATCAAATCAGATTTTTACTGAACTGAGAAACTTGCAGCTCCAGGAATAGGGTCAAAGTGGTCTTAAGATACTGTGGATGTTCCTGATCCTGATGTTATTCTGCATAGGTTAGGCCACTTCGGGGACCTGGGATAAATCATGGCATGCAGCCAACAAGAACTACCCCCTGGACACCATGGCTTTGCTGGGGACAGCCCCATGCTGCGGCTGCTCCTTGAGCTGGGCCTTTGTCTCCTCCATCATCTTCTCAAAATACCTGGGCCAGAGCTTCCGAAAGCACCTTTAGAAGGCAGACCGACGGCTGTTTCTGCATGAGAGGACATCTCTTCCAGCTGAATTTGGAGCTTTTATGGATTCTTTTTCACTGCTCTTATTCTTTTATTCATTATAGAAGGAGCGGAGCAAAGGTGGAAAGCTCGCTCATTATATCTTTCCCCTCTCCCGCTCCAGCCTATCTGTCTGAAAGGTGTTATCACTGAAACGGTTATTTTGAACTAGTAGCAATTGATATTATCCTTGGAGGATAAAGGAAAATTCTCTGCAACAGCAAATATTCATTCTGAGCAAAGGCAGGCCAAGTTCCGTGAGCTGCCCATCACCTGGCACAGCTGCATTACTTGTGGCTTCACAGGCCCAACAGTGAAGAAAATACCTTTTTTCATCTTCACTGCAGCCACAGGATAAGTTAAAAATGTGTTAGGTTTTGTGTTCGGTTTAATCAGGGTGGGAATGTGGTCTATAGAGTATTATCCAAGCATTTTTACAACAGGCGCTGAACTAGTAGATATTCAGGCGATTGAGCAGGATATTGACACAGCCAAAGGTTTAACATCTTGTCCATGAAGAAATTTTTGAGTGGAAAAAGGGCATTTCTCTCTTCCTTCTTTTTCTTTCTAAACCTGAATGAATCTCTTACGGGGGATGCTGGTTCACCCTACATTGAGGTTACTCAATGCTTTCTTTTTCAAAGGATTCTCACGAGCTTTTCTCCAGGTAGGGATCACACCTCCATTTGTTGGAAGCAGCTATTTGATATCTGGTGTGGGCAATGCCCTCGGGGCAAAGGAGTATCTTCTCCCTGAGAAGTTCCCCTCTGCTTCAGCAGATGTTTAATGCTAAACCTCTGGTCTTTCACTTTTCTCAATTTCCTCACGCTGGAAAAAAAATAAAAAAAATAAAAAACCTGGCAATGTGCCCGAGTGACTGAAGCATCTGAGGGAGCTGTGAAGCACGCTGGCAGTTCATGCTCAGGCTCATTCTGGATTCCTGCTGGTTTCAGGCGCTGCCAACCCCACAAGCACCTCTGCTCTCTGCCTTTGCTTTCGTAGCAGCACTGGCCAAAGCAAACGTGTCCCAGCCAAAGCATCAGACTCCGAGCTGTCTCAGCTTACATACCATCAGAGCTCGTCTATCAGCACGCTGAGGACGGGCTCAACCCGTTGGCAGAGCAGCAACAGAAATTGCCTGCAGACACTGCCGAGCCGCAGGAGCAACCACAGCTGGCAGCCGGAGAGCTTTGCTTCATGCCACAGCCCGGCCACGGCACCCCGAGGCCACTCTGCTGGACTGAGGGGAACAGGGCAGGGACTGGAATTGCTAAGAAACATTGCCTTAGGCTTCTTTCTTCTCCCTCCCCAGTGGCGCCACCAGATCCAGCACTAAAACTGACTTCTTATCCTTCCCCTTCCCCGTTGGGGGGCAGGAACTGCCCAGCTTCCAGAGCTGAGAAGTGAGGGCCACATCTTCCTCTCATCAGCTCCTCAACAGCGGCACACATCCCTCCCAGCCTCCCAGGCAAAGTGCAGGGACACAAGGCCCTGGTCTTTCAAGGGCAGCAAAGAGGACACTGGATTGTACTCCTCCTCCTCATCCTTTGAACCAAACAGATACAGTGACTATTTTCAAACATCCCGGGGCCCAAACCCACAGACATGCTCAAAGAAATGAGGTGTCAGGACCGTCAGTCTGTGAGCTGCAGTGCTGCACACTTGAGGCCACTCGCTGCAGAGGACAGTAAGGTGGCTTATTACACCCACGTAGATAATTGATGCTTAGTTTTGGCCTTCAGAAATTACAGGAGCTTGTGTCAGCACTACATTAGTGTCCTGCTCTTCAAGGTACGAGTAGCTGACATCCCGATGCTGGAATACGGCCAGAAATGGCATGTTTGGAGTTGCTTGTGAAACCTGAGTTCAACCGATGCTTATGTGCAGCCATTACAATGAATTTTAGTTACGCAGCCCCATCGTGCTTTTCTTCCTTTTGAATCTTCACTAAATCCAGAGCACAGATGGGATGTCTGCATGGCACCCATTCAGGTTATATGGGGAAATTAAAGCCAAGCACTTCCTAACTTTTGGTACACATGGCATCGTAGCCTAAATGTTTCTTTCGTGCCTTCATTTGTTGAATGCAACACAGATTTGACTACAAAACAAGTGGCAAGATAGGCACAAGCTGGCTGCTACCCAACTCAGCCTTGTCTTTAGCAAATGAAACAACACACGGCAAGGACAATTAAGAACACCCTACGCTGGTCAGTGTTTCCTGTGCTAATAGGAACAGTCTGAGACTGCTTGTAGGCTACCACATGTTTCTATTTTGGGGGACACTCCAGACCAGCTGCTACAAAGGATGACCCACCGCCAGGTATTTTCGTGGCAGGAAAGGACAGGTATGTCCTGCACATTTGGAGGCACTGGGGTGTTTGACAAGGCACAGCTTGGCGGCACTGTGCCAGAGGATGGGTAGGGTGCAGGGACCTGGTGTAGCCCCATCCGTGGCTCACCCAGTGGTGATTCTGAAAAGGCAACGTGTTTGTCGTGAAGGTAGCAGGTTGAAGCAGTCTCTCCACCCCAGTCAGTAAGCTCACAGTTAAGCAGTGTGATTAATCCAGGCTCCAGCACTTCAGTTTGCTCCTCATGCTTCTTATTCGTCAGTCTTGACAACGCTGTGATCTGCAAATGCAGTACCACTGGAAACGGAAATAAGCCGTTTCCCTTGCTGCATCCAGCGGCATAGCGTGCCCTCGCTACCTTCCTGAAGGTTTTCCACAGCTC
Organism: Nettapus auritus; assembly: GCA_011076525.1. Classification (NCBI taxonomy): domain Eukaryota; kingdom Metazoa; phylum Chordata; class Aves; order Anseriformes; family Anatidae; genus Nettapus; species Nettapus auritus. The sequence continues at coordinate 193,634,867 of CM021765.1, forward strand.
ACCCAGCGCAGAGAGGTTAGCAACACAGAGCAGATACTCAAACACCTCTCAAACACTTCACTTCTATTGCACTCGCTGTTAAGCCTGCAACTTGCCAGCCCTTTCGTCACCAGAGCTGCACATCCAATTGCTTCTAAAAGAAAGCCTTCCATGTGGAAATATGAGTCATCAAGGTAAATAAAAGGAATTAATTCCTACTTCATTTTATAGTCTAGATGTGTCCTTCTTGCTTTTAATATCATTTCCAGATCTTGCCATCATCATTTCACTGTTTTATTAAAACAATAACACAAATGCACATTTTCCTTAATAGGAAGAGAAACGTGAATGAGATAAAATCAAGAATTCTTAACCATTTCCCTAATTGTAGCTATTAAATACACCAGTTGTAGATTAAGATCTCACTCTGAGAAATCTGTGCACACATACACAACCTAGAGACAGTACTATTTCAGATAATGCAGACATAAAATTACTGGTATTTAAAATGCCTGCTTGAAAATTGGTGTATCAGGGTTATCAAATAGAGTAAAGATTTGTGATCCAAGAGGTGCAGAGACCCTCACCCTGCATATAAACACCTATTACTGATAATCTTAATGAGAATGCTCTGTGCAGATGCTGTGATCTCAGAAAATCACTCTCCTAATGGTCGATAATGTTAAAAGAAATGTTGCCTAAACATTCTTCTGTCCTGCCTGATCACCCTACAAGTTCTGGAAATGCACTTATTTCCAGCAGCGGTGGTTTAACAAGTGCCAGAACTTCCAAATTTAACTCCTGTGAGTTATTCTTACTTAGCCTTTGCCAGACTGGAGACCATTACACAGATGGCAAGGAGCTGCTGAAGTGTTGCAGCCCAAACCTGTAGACAGCCAGACAGCTGCTGTGATGTATTTAGTCCTCCAGGAAGAAAGCTACAATACCACTTTATTCAAAGTGACATTAAAAATTGATCTCCTAAAACGAGGCTGTGTTTCGCAGCGTGTAATAGAGGTCCCATCCCGAGAGCCCCTGGAAAGCAGCACGCAGCTGGTGAGACGGCCTCCTGCTCTCCAGAATGGGGTGTCTGCACCTCCAGGCTCCAGTCTGCGACAGCACTGAAGCACCTCCCTCGCCAGCCTCGGACTGGACTGCTGTTGCTTAGCCATAAGCAAACGCACACTGCACTACGCTGCAATAAATCAGTGTCTGCAGATGCCATTAAAAATTAAAAGCATAAGGCAGTTAAAAGGCGGGTGAAGTGCCCGACTCCAGGCAGCGGTCCGTATGCACCGAGCACACGTTGGAATGGGTCCTGACACAGCCATTAGCCCGTCTGATATGTGATGTCTCGCTGCTCCCTGCGAGCTGGTGGTGGGAGTGAGGGCGAGAAACTGCTCCCCAGGCAGAGCAGCAAGGGGGATAAATACTCAGCCTGTCAGCCATGCTCTGAAAACAAGTAGCAAGATACTGCATGCAGGAGTAGGCTCCTGCACAGATCTCCACACCTGTAACACCCTGTGCATGTACACTACTACATAAAAAAGGTGTGAAGTGACAAAAAAACAATAATGTGTCAGAGGCCCACTGATCATTAGCTTCTGCTTCTATCAGGCATGTGGGCTGCAAGGCAAAAGCACGCTCTGGGTGTCATCGCAGCCAGTAAGGAACCACACCACGGGTGAAGCAGGGTAACCACTCCGATCAGGATAACCTCAAGAACAGAAATCCCGGAGACATGGTGACAACTGAAGTGTGGCCATAAGTCCCTCTCTGGGTTTTGACGAGATTCCAGTTTGATGGCACAGGCATCGTGCATCAGCAGGACCAAATCTGTGCATGTGCCCCATGACCATCTTGTAACAGATGTTCTTGCAACCACAAGCAGCTCGAACTCCAAATCGCAGCCGCAGCATGTTGTTCTTCATCAGCCTCTCCGTGTGTGCCAAAGCTCTCGCTGTTTCTGACCTCATAGTCTATCAGCTGATGGAGCTCGACAAAAGGAACACATGCCACCTCCAACGTGCTCTGGTGATCATACATCACAGTGGGATCCAGGCAGTGACAATCTGCCCTTCCCAAGGCGCTGAGAATCTTTTATCAGCTGCCCACTGCCCTTAAGCTGTACATCAAGGAGACAAGGAAACGTAATAAATCTGAGAGCCACTTTAATGAATCAAAGGGAGAGACGAGGGTGTCTCTGGTTGTGTGGTTTTCAGAACAATTATGGGATTGAGTCATGCTCCAGATTTGTTGGACCCGCTGATGTGGACTACTAGAGAAGAAGGCACAGTGTGTGAAGCTGCTATTGCCATGAATTATTTAGTGCTGGTTAACAGGGCACAGGCAGGGGTACAGGAATGCATGAGTAGTGTGGGGAAGATATGGGCGATTCACAGTGCTCCATCAAGGAGATTAAGTTTTAGATTGGATATGATTTTAACATTAGGGTTGGAGTGAAGGAGACAAGGGCACCATTTTCAAAAGGGATTAAGGCACCCGTCCCTCATTATTTATAGGCTTTTCAGATAACTGTGTTGGATTGTGTGACGGGGAGGAGGGGGAGGGAAGGGAATGCCTGATGAGCTGTACCATGCAACAGCAGGTTATGACGGATTTCAGTGGGAAATGCTTTCTTAGAATTGATTCAGCACATGGTCCTGCCTCGTGATGCACCCTTTGACCGGTGTAGAAGCATGACTCCTCTGCTCCGGCCCCCGATGCCCCAGCTACATTCAGTCAAGGAGTCAAAGACCTTGACCAAACATTCCCACAAGACCCCTGTGAGCAGGGAGACAGAGCCAGGTTGTGCCTGGATGCTGGGCAGTGTGACTGACCTTAGCTTTGGGGAGCGCTGTGCTCATGGTGTGAGACACGAGGCCTGTGTGTGAGACATGAGAGCCTGTGTGCTGAGCAGCAGCAAAGCCAGGGAGTTCCAGGCATGGATATTTGTAACATCTGGCACATTCATCTCTTATGCCAGATGTATGCACTACACACACAGAGAGCTAAAAAGACCCTTACTTAACAGACAAGTAGTTTAAATACAATGGATGCAAACACTACCTCCCTTTCACACTTCAAGGACTGAGCCAAAAATTTTACTTCCCCTCACTTAATCATGTTTTACATGCTACATAAAATTATTCCCTTTCCTCTCTATTCACTAGAGCTTTGACAGCCTCTAAACACCTAAGAAAGAGGGGCTATATATTTTACACTTCTTTTGCATTATAATCAAAAGTTAGAACTAAGTACGATTTCAAAACGTACTGGAGGATGCCTGCTCATCTTTACTGGGAAGTATCTTTCACACCTTTACTTCAAGAAACTTTCTTGTCAATCTTTAAGGATATCATTTACTTCAGCTGTGTCAGTGACATCTTTAAAGATGAATACAGATAATTTTATTATTTATCCTTCACGTTATTTTTCCTCTGCTGTTTCCTGTGCTCAAATCACAAAACGATGGTGCATAAAAAAAAAACAGCTGATGATACTTGTAAAATAATGGTAATAAAATGGATGTGGCAAGCAAAAGTAGGCTAACATACTGAAATGTGCTTATTTTGTATCAGTTATAAAACAGTCTTGTGAATTGCCCTTAATTGGTTTTGGTTATGTCAGGGCCTTTAGTTAATTCTCCATCACTTTTAAGAGCCCTGAGGTAACTCACTTCACAGACAGAGAATTCTGACTGACTCTGAAAACGTGGTATTGTTGAGCAAAAAGACTCGCTGAGCAGACTGGTAGTTTCTTTCAGCAGCAGGAGAGATCCAGGAGGTGATTAGCTTTGTTCTCATTTACAAAGCACCAGTGGGAATTTCTAAAGGGCTTCGCAGGCCCTGGGGATAAGGCCAAGAACAAAACAGGGCAGTGAAAAGCAAATAGAGCACTTCATCAATAAACTACTTAGAGATGCCACATCAATGGCAAATTAGGAAGAAAAGAAGGCACTCTAATACTTCTACATAGCAAAGGGGGCTTATATATTGTTTTTACTCCTACTTGACTTTTTTAAACAACTGCACCACTATCAAACTACGTCGGACAGTGGGAGTAGAGGTAATAGCAACTCACCATCAGGCTATCAGTCTGATAAGACTTGAAAGGGAGCCCTGCACAGCTCCACACAGCTTCTACAACACCGACCTCTCCAAAGAGTTACCACCTTCAGGAACTCAGTCCTGAAAGAGACTGGGGAGAGACTGCAGCAGTGGGAAAAGGCTTCCAGGAGCTGTGTGACTGCTTCCACAGATGCTGCTGCTTCTGCTGCTGCTACAGCACCCCCTGCCAGCTCCTCTCCAACAAAACGCAGCGGCGGCTCTGGAAGACACAGGCTGCCTGCCTAAACGCAGGTGGGGATGGAAAGATGAAGCAAAAAGGAGTGGGGGGAGACAGTATCGCATCTGCCATTAACAAATGGCACTTCTGAAAAGGTTTCCTGCCTCATACTAGGGGGAAAAAATCAAGATTTCAGAAATTTTTACAGTGAGAACAAAATCAGCACAGGTCTATTAATCATTTTGATAATGTCAAGGCATTTTGTTTTGGTTTTCACCCTGCAATAAAACACTTGTAATTAATTTTAAAAACAAAAATCTCACTTCTAAACAGAGAACAGTTTGCATTTTAGAAAAGCTTACACGAGCTCTGTTCTTTACGCTAAAAAGAAAGGCTAGCAAACTCATTTGCCAATTTATAAACTTTTTTTTCAGAACTCTAAGCAAAAAAAAAAAAAAAAAAAAAAAAAAAAAA
>CM021765.1:193639706-193876308 GCA_011076525.1 Nettapus auritus
CAAAAAAAAAAAAAAAAAAAAAAAAAGCAGTGAAAAAATGCTTCAACAAAGCTGTGCTTTCAAGTTTAAACCAGCTTGAAAACCATCCCACATCAAGCTTGCTCAACAGCAACCGAAAGACACTGCAGGAAAAGCGAGGGAGGAAATTTCACAGCAGCCTAATGCTGTCTCAGGCGGGGCTGCTCCAACATCCTGCTCGTCTTCACCGGCGTGCGAGTGACTCAAAGTGCTCTGGAGTTATACCCCAGTGACAGGAACAGAACGGGAAACAGGCAGAGATACATCATCTAACTTGCTCTTTGGAGAGCAAAGTCATGTTTAAGTAACTATTTTACAGCCCCAGAGCATTCAAGCTGTTTCAAATGGGGACGTCCATTTGGGGTGATGTTCGTGACATTGGGTGTTCGCTTTACCAGCAAGCAGCACAGATGAGCGGGGTTTAGCGGAAACCCACCTGCCTACTAACAGATCCCCAGTGTTTTTGTTTCTTGTCTGCCTCGTAGGATTTTTGTCAAAACAGCTGTGTGTTCAGGCAGCCTCGCTGTGCGTGCGGGGAGCGGCAGCTGCAATTCCCCAGTCTTTGTAAATAATGTTAGGAGCTCTTCTCTCGCTCGCCAGATTGCTTCAAGGAACTGAACGTTGCCCTTCCTGCAGAACTACCTGCATTTCGATAACGATCTTTGATGGTAAATAAATGGGCACAAACCATGATATCTGTACTCAAGCTGTCAGCCTGGTAACTTCTTCCTCCATGCCTGCACAGCAGAACTGCTCTGGCACCTTGTGGAGCTGTGTAATTTGGGCCTGGTGGAGCGCACATCTCCGACCCCATCATCTTCAGATGGAATCCTTGAGCAGATAGTGGTGATTAAGGATTTTGGGAGCACAATTATCTTTTAGTATGTGAACAGAACTTGGCATAACGGGGGGTCTGTGCCTCCTGCAACCTAGTGTAACAGAAATAATGCCACAGACAGGGCCTCCTCGCTTCTAGGGATAGCTCTGGTGTCCAGATGCACAGGGGAGAGGAAGGAGGAACGGTGATGGGATTTGACCAGGCTACCAAGGGCGGCTCCTCGCCCATTCGGACCCACCCAGCCGACACCTCCCCGCTCCCTCCCTTCCCCCCCCATCCCCACCCTTCTTCCCCCGCTGCCACACACCACCCCGAACAACCGCAGACCCCTCGCCACCCCCAGCCACGAGCTGATCCCCCGGGGGGGGAAGGCTGCGGCTGCCGGGGGCCGAGCCGAGCCGAGCCGCCCCGCCTCAGCCCGCCCTTCCCCGCGCAGCACGCCGGGCCGACATGGCCGCTTCCTGCGCCCTGGGCTGACAGCCGCCCGCCCCGGGGCCGCCCCGCCGCCCGGCATGGAGGAGAGCTCCAGCTGCGAGAGCCTCGGCGCCGGGCGGCCGGCGGCCGTGGTGAGGCCGCCCAGCGGGGATTCCCTCTCCAGGTAACGGGCAGGGGCTTCCCCCAAACCCGCCCGGGGCCGTAGCGGGATGTGGGATGCGGGGAGAGGGTGCTCGGCGGGATGCGGGGCACGGCGTTGGGGCGGCCGCTGGGCAGCCGAGGTGGGGTTTTTAAAGATTTGGTAGGGATGGAGGTGCCCCCGCCATCAGCGGTTAGGGAAGTGGTCTCTAATCAAAGCTACGTTCGGTGGGTTTGGGGAATAAGCAGAAAAGGTGGGGGTTTGCTGGGAAGGCAGGAGGGATGCCAGGAGCATCCCGGGGTGCTGCACCCCGAGGTGTGCTCGCTGCGTGCCGGACTACCTGGGCTGGGCCTTGTTCTGTATCTTCAGTAACAAATCCGCTAGGATATACCAAACGCTTGTAATTTTGTCCCCTCCCAGCTTTAATTTGCAGTCTTAATGGGCTTTTAATTCTCTGTGGGTAATTTCCGAGGTCCTTAAGTCACACAAACTGAAAAGAGGCATCCCGCGCCTCGCACAGGTTATCAGGGAGGAAATGAGAGCTATGCAAAATAGTCATCTAATACAGCATCTGTGTACTGTATTTATACCCATAAAAATCAGTTTTCCCTGTTGGTATTACATGAATTTGGGACTGAATACGCAATAATTACATTGGTCTAAAGTTCAAGACTCGTGGAAACGCTTGATAATTACATTTCAGGTGAAATTCATTGTAGAAGTTGAGGCGAGACCTCATCGATGTGTATAAATATCTGAGGGGAGGGTGTCAAGAGGATGGAGCCAGTCTCTTCAGTTGTGCCCAGCACCAGGACGAGAGGCAACAGGCACAAACTGAAGCACAGGAGGTTCCAGCTGAATATGAGGGGGCACTTCTTTACTGTGAGGGTGACAGAGCACCGGGACAGGCTGCCCAGAGGTTGTGGAGTCTCCTTCTCTGAAGATATCCCAAACCCACCTGGATGCCATCCTGTGCTCTAGGTGATCCTGCTTGGCAGGGGGGTTGGACTGGGTGATCTCCAGAGGTCCCTTCCAACCTCAGTCATTCTATGACTCTGTGACTCAAATGCACGTCTTGCTGTTGGGTATAGAAGGACAATGCAGGGAAGGGATGGGACCTCGGAGTGCCTCAGCCCTCTGTCCCAGCAGGGACAGGGCTGGGGTCAGGTCAGGCTGCACAGGGCTTTTATCCAGCCTGGTCTTGGAAACCTGCAAGGACAGAGACCGCGCAACCTCTCTGGGCAGCGCATCTCCTCAATACCTTCTGTGGAGGCACTAGGGATGCTCATGGATCCATCCAAAGTCCTCTCTGCTCCAGGCTGGACAAGCCCAGCTCCCCCAGCCTCTCCTCAAAGGGCATGTACTCCAGCCCCACAATCCCAGTGGCCTCTCCTGAGCTCCCTCTGGTTCATCAGTGTCTTTTCTGTACTAGGGGGCTAAAAGCAGTATGCCCAGAAGCAGTATGGTGAGTGCTGAGTAGAGGGTATGATCCTTTCCCTGGATCTCCAGGCTCTGCCCCTGTTCCTACAGCCCGTGGTAGGGTTGGCCTCTTTACCAGGTCACCCCACAGCCTCACATTCAGCTTTATTGCCCCCCAGGAAGGCACAACCCAGTTTGCATCTGGGGTTCTTCCTTCTTGAATCCTTTGTGACTCCTCATCCTCATTTTTCCCTCCTTCATCAGATTGTTCTGTTCTCCATAACAGTTTCTTTGTGCAGTTTACTTGTGCCCTGCCAGATGCCTAGAGGCCTCTTTTCATCTTTTCCTCACATCCACAGTATACACTTATTTTTCCCTCTGCATCAGCTTGGACCCATCTGAAGGTCAGTCACCATAAGAGACACTAGGGCCTGAGGCCATGGAAGGAAAGCTTAGCTTGGAAGAGCCTCTCTCAGCAGCATGCCCTGCACAGATGGAATTGCTGGGAAATTGGGATGATAAACCTGTCTCTACTGAGCATGCACAAGACGCTTCTCCAGGTCTTGAAAAGGCCCACACTTGAACAGATTTCTTGGTGTATTAAAAGCTTATCCAAAAACTTTCAGGATTTCAAGTCTCTGCTCCAATGTCTAACTTGCAGGAGAAAGCTAGCCAAGTTTTTTGATATGTTCCAAACAACATTTCTTTTTTTCTAGCTGGGTATCAGAAATACATCTTTTTCATTTGCTGTTATTAATTGAAAATTAATATTCTCGTCTTGAGTATTCTGTGAAGTGGTTAGTTGGAATGGTTAAGATCAAAGCAAAACTATATGGGAGTAAAATGAAGTTCTTGTAATGAGAGATGTCTGGTGACCATCAGAATGTTTATTATCAGCTCCCCCTGCAAATCTGGTGATACATGTACATAAATAATCATTTTTCATATTAACTGGACTAAGATCCCTTGCTCTTTTTTATTTTTTTTTTAAGATTTTTTTCATTAAATCTGCAGTGCAATCTGATTTTGTGCACCAGAACAATCTCTGAAGCTAATACATTGAAACATATTTGTACGCACATACTTATTTTCATCTCTTTGTTATTGTGTTTATTTATTTGTTAGTGTTTTTTTAAAGTTCATTTTGGGGTCGATGTGAGGAACACAATGAATTGCAAGGGTGTTGTCATCAGGTTTTGTAATCCCTTTTATTTAAAAGGAACGACAATAACGAATAGAAAGGCACTCATCCCAGATTCACACTTAACTGGCAATGTGAAGAGTGAGAGTTTTGTTTTACTGATCTTATGCAAAATTCCTAATACTCGGAAAGGTGCTAGTGTCAAATACATCTAGCAATACATTCTTTGGATTCTTTCAGCTCCAGCTCAGAAGCTAAGTGAGTTTCATATTTCTAGAGATATTTACGATCCAGCACCTCAGCAAGGTACGTCTGATAGTGTTTACTCACACAGAAAGTTGCTCACATAAATAAATGCTTTAAAAATATATATATTAGTATGTTCATTTGTCTTTCAATAGTGAAAATGGGATATTGTAATAATGGTATTTGACCGCAAAAGTTGCTTTGACATTTTAATAGACGCAAGAAACGTGCAGTACCAGTGTGCCTTGAGTAAGATATGAGAATAACCAAACAAATGTTATCTACTCTCTGCCCCAACTATAAATAATTGAAAAAGTGTGAGAGGCTCACAGTATAACTATTTGTGCATTGTAGAAAACCCCCAGCTCCATGTGGAAATACTGAGTTGGTTTCAAATGAGCTAATTAACCCAACTGCCCTCATAATTGTGCTGATAGAGCCATTGGGTGGCAGAGCACTGGGTTCTGCAGCTCTGCATGGTTTCCAAAGGACAGTATTTAGGACGGGCTTTCCCCCAGGTCCTGTCCTGTTCCTGTGGAAGACAGGTGAGCATGAGCCAACTGCTCCTGAAGAGCTGCAGTGGTAGGGTACTAGCAGCTTGCAAGGAGCACTTGCTTGTTCGATTCAGGCCAGGAACAACCCATGGGACAGAAAGGAGCAGGGTAAAACACTGATCCTAACATCATCTTTGATAAACTACAGCATGGCTACATGCAGAAGAGCAAGCTTTACTGAGTGGTTTGGACTTCTTATATATCTTATAATGGCCTGTTGATGCTGGCTGAGTGAGAAATACCTTTCACCTGTGGTAGGTAACCAGACTTCTTTGGAAAGACCTCTCTTGAAATGAATTTTTAGGTGGAGTTGTGGTTTTGCTTTTTAATTTGAAGCTGCACATGGGCCCTCTGACCTTTGGAATTCAAAGTAACAGCCAGCAAAATTCTGCCGTGACCTTCCCTTTTGTGAAGGAAAAGCCAGATATAGCCAGGAATGACTTTAACAAAGTACATGACTTTAAGGAAAAGGTGACATCAGACTTCAGATATCTAATTTACTTTTCATTAACGGGGATTAGGTGCTTTGTTTGTGCAGCATGTGACTATGTGCCTTAGTCTCTGAATGAACATATCTCCTTGTGTTCCTATAAAATGTTCTCTGAGAAGCATATTACAGCCCAGTCTGAACAACGGTCAAAGAAAACAGCTGAGAGTCTTTCTTTTTGATCCACTGAAGGTAAATTTGTACTGCCTGTGCAAATGTGTGGAGGTGGTTGTACTGGAAGGAAACTGCTGCAGGAGATGTCAGTGATATTTCAACCTCGGTGTGAAATGAGAGAAAGAGATAAGGCAGCGGGCAGATGTTTCCTGCCAGCGTGAGTGTAGCAGTGTTTGATGTTACCACTTTCTGGTTGCTTGTTGCCACCTCTCTGCTGGTGATTACCATCCGCTGAGGTCTGCAGATAGAGTGGATCCTGCGCACTGCACTTCTGCTGAAGCATATGAAAATAATCACTCTCCTTGTCCTTATGTTTGCAGGGATAACGCTGAAAACATAAGCTCTGTGTAAATCAGTGCAGCAAGGCCTGCTGAAGCAATAGCTCCATGAGGTATGAACTCCCCCGTTCATCTCAAATAAGGTCCTGTCAATACCTGGTCTGATTTAAGGCTGTGTTGAAGGAATTCTTTCCCTGCAGATGAGAGCGGTGCTGCAAGGAGCTGGGTCTGTAAGCTGTTGGCTGAGGAGGGCTCGCTTGCACCACATTGCTACCAGATGTGTGAGATTTGCTGATTGAGTTGTTTTGTGATGAGTCATTGAAGTTAGGGTTTGAAAAGGAAGATTTTTGCCAGTTCTGGCGTTCGGTGAAATGTGAGGGGCTGTCTTTTTCTTCCTGGAGTTTGAGAGCGTTTCTTGCATTTGATTTCTTGTATGTACAAAGCAGGGTTTCTTAAGAGTTATTGCCATTGAAGACAAGTACATTGCTGGCTGAATGTTGATAATGAACTGATTTTCTGTATCTGAGAAACTTAACACTGTGCCTAGAACCAATTAGCAGCTCCAGGCAGGCTCATTATCATTAATTTTAATAAGTGAGTGATAATTTATAACACTTACTTGCAACTAAGGTCCATTCTGAGATAGGTTTTTCAAGCACTGTATATTGTGAAGATAAAGAACACTTTTGCCTGCATGAGTTGTAAAATCACAGAATCACAGCATGGTTTTGGTTGGAAGGGGCCTTAAAGCCCACCCAGCTCCAACCTCCCACCACACCAGGTTGCCCAAAGCCCCATCCAGCCTGGCCGTGAGCACCTCCAGGGATGGGGCATCCAAAACTTAAATGGGAATCCGTTGTTAGAATCTGTGGATTTGGGGCAGAAAATCATGAAAATAAGGATCTGAAGTCTGTTTGAATTGCTATTTTTTTGCACTTGGGAAGAGAAACTATTACCTCTGAAGAACATAGGAATTGTTTTTAGTAGCAGTCTTTGGGACCTACGTTTGAGCTCCTGCCTCTCTTGGCACATGAGACCTTCAGCCTTAGTTTTCCAGTCGGGCACATGCAAATTCCTTTGTCCAGGCTCTAAACGCTCAGTAAAAGTGCACACGTTTGGTTTTTAAGTATGTTTCCATTTGAGAGTACAAAATACAACTGACATTCACCTGTTTCTTGTATCGTAATTAACGTTATATTGCTTTTTAGAGGCCTCACAGGAATTTGGGGTGTCGTAGCTCTAGCTGCTGTATAAATAGAGGAAAAAAAGTCATTTCTGTGTTGAAAAGCCAGGGACCAGCTATTGAAATACGCTTAAGCCAGCACTACTCTATTTTTACTAATGCCTGGCGGGTAACTTCTCTAAGCTGTTGGATGTGCAGCAGAGTGCTGAGGCTCCGTGCTGAGATACTGGGCGAAGAGCGAGAAAGCCTGAGGACGAGATGAAAAACTGCTGTGGAGAGATGAAGCAAGAGCTGACAGCTGGTGAGGAGTAAAGCTAGGCTCAGAACACGGCTCTCTTGGGTCCTGTCAGGCGCTGCCTTTTCTGAAGAGAGACGGTGCTGTTACGTTGACTAACAGCCTGTTTGCTAGACAGTTTTAAGTCTTACACATAGTTCCTTAACCACGGGCTATTTACAGCAGAGACACCATCGCAGAACCCAAATGTTAAGACTTCAGCTGACCCGGTGATGCCAAATTACACAACTCCTATCCGTTATGTGATCGTCCTGCTATAACTTAAGTTACAGGTTAACGCTGATCTTGAACTGTTTTATCTATTTTAATGGTCACTTTTCCTTTCCTAATTCTTTTATTGCTCCTGTACGAAGACAAGAACTGCATTTGAGAAGGTCATCGTAACGTCTCTTGAATGGCTCAGCAGAATCAATAGTCCACAGCTTCCTTTTCATGAATGTTTTCCTGATGACCTGCTTTGCTGTTACTGTTTCTTCACGCTGAAGGTATCGGGTGATGTAAAAAGAGAGCCGATCCATACCCCAAACAGCTTGTGTTACCAGAAGCGGGAGGAAAAAACCAGCAAGCATATGTTAGAAATGTGTCAGAAGTCTTCCAGAGGTCACGCCGATAAGGTGCTATATGCAAGGTGTAGTTGTAAAAGGGGATGTGAGAAAAGTGATCTTGTCATTTCTCCACGGGAAGCCCGTTCCAGCGTAACGAAGAGGGTGACGGGAAGGTAATGAAGTGCTTCGCTTGTAGAGGTGATGGGGATAACCCAGCGATGGGAGAGTGCAGAAGAGACGTTTTCACAGTAATTACCCCAAGTCTTCGTTTTTAACTAAAAAACATCTGGCTGTTTTATAGCCCCAGTAACTGGGAGCTAATTGAAGAAAAATTCTGTGAAAGACAACAACAGAAAATCAGTGGAACTTTTCAAAAACAAACTCTGTTTTTCCTTTTCCTACCATCTGTGGTTTCTTTTGCCAGACAATGTTCTCACTCAGTAATTTTCCAGTGATTTCAAGGTAGTTCTGTTCCTTGCTTCTCTTTTGCCTGTCTGCTCCATAAATTCTTTTCCATTGTTTTCTAAGCCCTGCTGTATTTGATGAAGGAAACACATTAGCAGTTTTCTCGTCCATAACCCCTACAAAGCGGTATTTGTAGTCATTTTGCTCCCACTTGACAGATTTCGTCATTGTGTAGTCTCCTGGCTGTGGCTCCAGTATCACTGATGTTAGATCACCTGAAGATTTGCATTTGATTTGGATCAGGTGTGGGTGTGTGATAATGTTTCTGCTGTTAGTTAGAGAGCACAAGTTTATGGTGTTTTTTTCCTTTATTCTGGGAAGACAGGCGACACCTGGTTAGAATAAAACAACAGTTTTCTCTGGATTAATTTACTGTGATATAAAGAGCCTATGCGCCAGCACAAAGTGTTGCACTCAAAATCTTGGTCATGGACAAAAAGGCAAAGCAGCTTTATGTAGCAAGAATTTATTGTTAGGGCAACTGAAATCCTGAAAGTCAAGTCAATATATGTCCAGATTAAATTGTTATGGAAAAAGAATAATAATACAGTTAAAACTGTCATACGTGCAGTTGTTAGTTTCTGCCCATTTTCCTGGAGTTAGGCTCACCCCTCTCCTGCTCCTCTGTTTTTTAAGGCTGAGGGTTTTATTGTGGTGGTGGTGGCTCTTACAGAGAGTTGTCAGCGTCCGTTGCTGTGAGGAGTGAGGTTCTTGGTGGTGAATTCTTCTTTCCTTACTGCAGGATCCACCTGGGATCATTTCAGTGCATTTGATAATACAGCTTTACACCTTTCTTTCTTTATCAGTCTGCAGTTCCATGTTGCCTCTCTTTTTTACTATAGCTGGTTGTTTTTACAGATACTAGATATTCTTTCTTTGTTCTTTGTTACCCCTAAAACCAATTTTGTCCAGCTCCTGGTCTGCATTTCTTCAGCTGACCATTGGTGAGTTGTTTATAGCCATGAGATCTCCATGCCAAGCCCTTATCATCCTTTGCTTGTGCTCCTCTGTGCCACGTTCTGCATTTTCACATCTCCAAGCCTCTGCTGTCAAGCTGGGCTATTGTATTTCTCTATACAACATCATTGTGTTAGTTGTAAATATCTCATTTTACATAGAATAACTGCTTAGTACTGCCATCAGTACAAAATTGTGGTTGCACCATACGCAGATAACAGAAATAAAACAGATATCGACACCTAGCCAAAGAGAAAAATTGCTGTCACAACTAAACCAAGTACAATAAAGCTGCCGGCAGGGCAAGCTTAGCAAGCCTCAGCCCTGAGCCCATGAAAACTCACTGCAAAGCCTACAACCTGTTACAAGGGATGGCAATACTTTATTACAGGGCTTAAAATGTTAACCCAATTGTATTTTTGAACAAAAATTTAACTGGTGGAGTGAGTATATGTCTTAAATTTGTTGATGTATCTTACATTACTTGGTGTTTCATGAGCAAATTGGTTTGGTAGTTTTTTTTTTTTTCTTTCCTGGCACAAAAGACACTGATATCTGAATTACTGAACTCCTGAACCACAGCCTCGTTCGTACCTCCTGCCTCTCCTGAGAGTAAAGCATTCCTGCTATGTTTATTGTTCTGTTAGGAAATTCCATCGTTGATTTCGGTTGGTACCACTGCTGGGAGACCGTGGCCTTCTCAAAGGGCAAGATTGTGCAGGTAGGTGGCAGGACCAAGCTCATCAGCTGTTTCAGGTCTGCGCTGAGCTGGACGTGTAACTGCATGTGTGACCGGAGGGGCTGTCCTGCTGCTGGAGAGCAGATGCTGGAGGGAGTGGGGAGTGACTGCAGCCTGTGCTGCCAGAGAGGCACTGCTGAAGGGACTGATGACTAAACCAGGCTCTCAGCGCAAAGCTTGGTTTAACCAGCTGTTGGGATACCTCTAACGAGGAAAAAGCGATCAGCATCTCATTTGTAAGCAGAACACCTCTGGCAAAGAGATGAAAAATGGAGGATCTTCTGCTTCTGTTTCACCTAGGTTGGCTTTCAGAGTAGGCTTCTCTTGAAAATCCAGGCTAAATCCTTCAGCCTAGGAGTGATCATCCCATTTCTACACTGAAAATGGCCCCACACACCCATGACAAAGTTTTTCCCAAGCCTTTTTGCTCAAAGGCGAAGGATGCTACCAGAATGGTTGTTGAATGCCAGGGTGAGAGGAAGAATAGGATGGGGCTTTGTGGATGTGCTCAGGGCTTGTGCCCTTCACTTGAAGACACTACTGGGGTACAGCTCCTGGTGGCCACTGCTGCTTCTAGCACCATGGGGCTGATAAGTCTCCTTTTTTTTTCATTTCCTCTAATAACTTCTAATCAATTAATAACTTATGACTTCTAATTCTGGACTCTACCTTGTGCTTCCACCTAGCATAAATAACAATACAGGCATCCTGGATGAGATTTGCCTGCAGACCTCTCTGATGCACGTCTCTGCTGGTCTCTGGGTTTCTTTTTGTAGACAATGGGGAGGACTGACTCATCTCGGTTTCTCCCCAGTGAATGTACGAGAGCCTACAGCGACGACTTCAGATGCAAACACCTCCACCCCCTCCTCATCTTGCGTCAGGGACAAAAAGTGTATTGAGTTTGGCTTGGTCTCCGCTCCGAAAAAGGAAGGAGCTATTTCTTAACTCTTGTTATTCCTCTTTTTCACATGGTAGCTAAATCTCTTGGCAACTGAGAAGAGAGCAGAGATTTGTAGCCTGGTTTCCTAAGCCATGTTTCTGCATGTACGGGTGTACATCTGTCTACTGTGACTACCGATAGATTTTGTAACCTTTGAACAAGTTTAACCATGCTTGACAGAGGAGTAAAAGTAATAACTTAGGACAAGTTTTGCATTTAAACAGATGGAGATGTGAAGGGTGTGCACATCAGCTTTTCCGTGAAGGAAAGCATTTGTTCCCTTTTCAACGTAAGGGAATACCTAGATGAGAAAGATGTCATGAACTTGTGCAGATTCTCTTGGACAAGACTTCTTTCGAGTTGGAGAAGTACGTAATCTGTCTCATTTTTACATTTCCTTCTTTTCTTGTGCCTTTTCTGGTGTCCACAAAAGGCTGTGCTCAACTGAAAACAAAACCAAATTCAAACTTCTCTGCCACGTGGCACTCATCTTGTGGAAAGCAGGGTAGGACCCAGCTCAGATTGCCGTATCTCCATGTGAGGCAGGTATCTAAAACCTCCCCACCCTCAGCAGCATCAATACGCTCCCCAAGTAATTCAGCTGAGCAGAGATGGCTATCCACGCTGACAGAGCAGAACTGTGTTCTCGACTCCACTGACAGGATTTCCATCGACTGAGTGGGAGCATGGAAACTGCTGGTATGTGCCAGGAGGAGCTGAGCCTGTCCAGACCTCATTGTTCCTACTCCTTATTGAGTTACGTAGATCTCAGCGTGCACTGATTTCTTCTTGAGGCAAGCAGAAGTGTCGGGAGGAAGCGGCTGTGGCCAGCGGGTGATGGTGGGAGATAAGCTCACATTCAAATGCACGGGAACTGGTATGTACAGAAAATCTTCAGCTGAGCTCATAAACTTTGTATGTCTCATGTCAACGTAAGGTGTAAGACCTTTGTTTTCAGCATGTACCCAACCTACAACTGGCCAGCGGTGGGAGTGCGCAGAGCCCTTTGGCAAATTTGGGCCATAACAGGAGGAGTCGATGGCTGCTGAGCACTTTGGAAACCGGGCTTTGTATCTAGGTAATAATTGGGATTTTAGGTAATAATTGGGATTATACTCTTGGAAAACCTGGACCCAGGTGTGAGTGGTGAACCTGGGGACTTTGAAGAACCTCAGTCTTCAGAGTTGTTGAGCACGTAGATCTTCCACCAGCTTCAGGGGAGCCCAACATTTATGAAAACCTCCTGTGTTGTCTTGGTTTGAACTTCTGGAAATAAACCCACAAAATTATCAAACACTTGATAGTATTTTAACTTTATAACTCCTCAAGGGACCACCTTTGTGCAGTGTCTGTGATACCAACAGAGCACTGCTGTTCCAAATCCTTTTTTGAGCTGTGGCAGAGTGCACAGCTGCACGGTGACTGTGAAAGCATATCAAGGTGTTACGCTGCCTATAGCTAGGTGATACGTGACTCTGCAGACTGGCTGTATTTATATATTCTTTCCTCCTTCATTTGATTAGTCCCAGTATGGAGCAGCTCCTGTCTTTGATGAGTAAATTGCCGGTATTTTTAATTCCTGTGGGAGTTTGGTTTATTGGGGTGAGGGGGTTGTGTGGTACGTGTTTGAAAGAAAATCAGAACATTTAACAATACGTGTTACTTTCTTACCCGGGTGTTTTTTAAACAGGGAAGTAGAAAAGAATCTAAGGAAAAACTGAAAGAGCACATGAACTGGGGGAGGCACACGTACGTTTGGATAAACCATATGTAACTGGGTCTTAGCATGTAACCAGAAACAAGTACTACCAGAATACAAGTAGTGAAAGAGAAGTTGTTATACCTGTCCATTTATCCAGATTTCCTTCCTGTCCTAAGATAAGTACCTCCCAGGATAGGTAGTATTTTGATTCCTTTTCTTGATGAAATTAATAGGTTTCTTTAAACAAAACAGAGAACAAAAAAATGACAAGGATTCTAAAACAAGCAAACAAATAATTTATTTTTGCTTATAAATGCTTTGCTATATGCGATCATATGTTGCTCTCTGTTTTTTTGTTTCTCCTTACTCTCAAACTCTAGAGTTATTGCAACTCAGGATGGGACTATCAAATTTGCATCAAAAACCTGATTGTTTTTTCTTGCATGTTGTTCTCTGCCTTCATAGACTTTAAAGGAGGGAGGTGGAGGCTTGTATAGTAAATACTGTGAGCAGCAAAAGTGGTTTTGAACAGCGTTTATGATTTCCATAATTACTTTTGTCTGTATTCAAAGTACCCAAGGAGGAAGTTGGATGTTGCCAGCCCTCTGTCTCCTGGTGGGGGGAACCAAGGTGGTAAATTCAATGTTGCTCTGCTGGAGGAGATGTCAACACCACCCAGGTCTTCTGCTTCTCTACACGAAATGTCTTGAGCCCAGGAAATGGCCTCTTGCCCAGGTAGAGCTAAGAGACACGTATAGTCTTGTAGCACCAACAAACGCTTGGATTTAGATTCTCAAGGGTCTGTCCTGGAGATTGGAAACCCCAAAGTTTTTAAGCACAGCCCCAGACGTGTAGAAACACCTGCAGAAAGCGTGTCAAACCTCTCTGACACGAGTGGTAGGGCAGAGCCAGAGCAGCTGGCCTGGCTTTCCCCTTGTCTCGCCTGCAGATGGGTTGCTGGTCCAGCTGTTAATGCTGCAAGTGAAGTTGCTCACAGTTGTGGTGGTTGCTGCAAAGCAAACGTATTTCCATTAGGAACTGGAATCAGACCAAAGTGTTGGATTATCAGCTTGCTTTCAGGAGACAGTAACTAATTTTGGACTCCGAGAAGCTGGTGAAACACAGGTAAATTTAAGTTCCAGCAGAAGTCTAAGAACTCCTTGAAAAATATTTTTTGGCCTTCTGTTTCCTTCCTCGTAGCTGTATATCATCCCATACCAGCCCCTAACGCCCCTTTTGTTCCTCTTGTGAATGCAGATCGTTTCGTAATTATCTTCCACGTGCTGATCAGGACATATTGGTTCAGGCTTCTCATTGCTGCTGTTCTTCCTGTTTTTTTTACCTTCTGGGTCGTTTGACTCATGAAAGCATGATACTTGGGGCTGCTTGCTGCTATTAATTACATGCCCCGTATTGGTTTGTCTTCGGGTGTTGGCTTTCTATTCTTGGAATCCTGCAAATATTTTAGACAATCAGCCTATTGTTTAACAAGTGCTCTACGCACACTGTAGGCCTTTTGTGAATTTCTGGTAAGAAAAAAAATAATAAAAGAATGACTAATGGAGCATGAACAGTGCTTGTGACACTGTAGCCCATTGTGTAACTGTTGAGAGCAGCATTTGCATTCCTAGAAAAGCGTGTTCACGGTCAAAATATAGGACGTTCCCTCCATGGCTCATGGGAACACATGTACTCTAAATTCAGCTCGGGATGCTGCTTAAAAGGACCAACTTTCACAAAATGACATTTTCTTCCCCTGGAACGTGAAGTCAGGCTGAGACCCGGGTTTGCTTGGCAACAGAAGCGAATCCTTCTCATTCAGGCAAGTGGCACGGGGCTATTTTAGATCTGTCACGCACAAGTGCGAGGGTTTGCTTGCTGAAACGGCTCCTTTTTGTGTTGTGAGCTCTGCCTTTGGCAGCCCTGGTGAATGGCGAGGGCACGTTATTTTATTATATAAACTGGATACAAGAGAGAGCCTGGCACTCGGTTCTCTTCTTCCCTTCAAGAGCATGTTTGCGTGTGGCTTTCTGCTGCCTCTGAGCCTGTTGCAGGTCAAGCAGGGCTTGGACAGGGACGTTGAAATGTTTAGAGAAACTATGAGTTCTTAAATGGAGCAGTGGTGTGTCCTGCATGGGGGGGAAATGAGGGGCCTGTGTGCTTAGGGAGGGTGAGGGTGCATTTTATAGGTGCTGTAGGTGGCTTCTGTTGGTACCCAAGTGTTTTCATTTTCTATTCCTCTGTGAAGAATTGAGATTGGGTCTCTGCTC
This sequence comes from Nettapus auritus, assembly GCA_011076525.1. Taxonomy (NCBI): domain Eukaryota; kingdom Metazoa; phylum Chordata; class Aves; order Anseriformes; family Anatidae; genus Nettapus; species Nettapus auritus. Next base: position 193,654,535 of record CM021765.1, read on the forward strand.
ACTGGCCGTGCTGTTCCTTCGGCCCGGCCACGTGAGCTCCTCAGGAGAAGGCCTGTCAGTTGTTGTGGGCACGTACAGTGCCGGGCACGGCAGGATTCCTGTCCCGGGACAGACAGGGGTGTGAAGGTTCTAAAACTGAATTTGTCCAGCTGCAGAGCTCAGTGTGGCCCTGTGGTGGAGCAGATGCCTGCGCAGAACAGGCTCCTGCTGCAAGGCCTCGCTTCAGACAGACACCGGCCGAGCTCTAAGTGCTTTCCTGGAGGAGGGTACGTGTGCAGGGGACTTCCCTTAGGAACATAGGCACCTATAAGGACTTCGGGGTCCTCCTCACCTTGCTCAGCCCCACAGGGAGCTGCTGGAAGTGGGAGAGGCCGATCTCTCAGCAGCTGGATTTCCCAGGCAGTTCCAGCTAGGACAAAGTGATATTCACAGGGAACAAGCGCTGGTTTGTCTCCTGCTGCTCTGACAGGACCCAAAAGGTTTTTTGGTTTCTCTTCCCTTCTGTGAAAGAAACGGGAGCCTTGAAAGTATTGAAGAGGGAGTGCTGTCGGCTTGAACGTGGGAAGCGAGCAGGGAGTGCTCAGTACCTCTGTGTAATTACGCTCTTAAGAAAAGTGCCCAAGTGCTGCAGGTGCTCCTGTTCCTGGCCCTGCTGTCAATTTGAACCTGCTGGATCCTGTTCCCTTGGCATCCGAAGCTTCCAAATGAAATTGTATTTGCCACCAGTCAACATTAATTTGCTGCTTCCACCTTGATTAATTTTTAGGAATGTGCATAATGAGAAACGTTAACAAAAACAGGAAGAAAGGAAATGGAAATTTGCACTCTGCAGTGCTTCTCTCATTTATGACCTTCGCAACTCAGGCTGTACCGCACAGTGGTGCATTTTATCACGTTTTCCATGTTGTTTCTGTGACTATTGAAACACAACACACAGGTTGGTAGAGAAGAAATGGTGTGAGCAGCTGATGCCAATTAACATCTAAGTAATTGGCACACCTTTGCAGGCAAAGAAGCAGCTGCTTGTAGTGGCAAGGAAGGAGTATTCTTAAAGAAGGCATTGGAGAGATGACTTTATCAGCTGTGGCTGCATTTGGGTAGCGTTATTTATCGGAGGGAGCCAGGTTAGTATTTTCAGATATAAGTTGAAAAGAAAAATGCATAAAAATGTCCCAAAGCCCTGTGCATATGCTGTAAATAAAAATGGCTTATTTTCCAGAGATGTGTTTCCCTCCTCCCTCAGCAGGTTTTCTGACAGTTCAGGGTGTTAAACTCACATACATTTTGAAAGTCTGAAAAAATGAAGAGTGAGTAGTTTTTCGGAGAGTTGGTACCCAGTCCCTTTCTGCACAGGACTTTACTTATCTTTAGGAAGGTGTATATTTATATTTATATACATATATATATGTGTATATATATATATATATAATGCATCCTAAAATGCTTTCTTAGAAATGGTGATTCTCAGCATTTGCAAGGAGGGGTGGTTCACCTGCATGATCTCTCACAGTTATGCCATGACTTTTGTCTGATTTTTACCCAGAAGTTGCTGTGAAATTTTATGTTGTAAGTTAAATCAGTTGTCATGACTTCCTTCTCATATCACAAGACCAAAGAAGGAGGCTGTAGAGCATGCTTTCTCCTTCGGCCTGGCTTTCACCAAAAGCTCTTCGAGAGATCTCCTAGGACCTGAATTCACTGGGTTGCTCCTGGACCCTCATGTGGCCAAATCTCCACCTTCAGAAGTTGTGTTTGTGCTTTCTTCTTCCGTGGAAAACTGTTGCTTATATGCTCTAGGAAAGCAGTAATTTCATACTCAAACTCATTAAATAACAGTGAGCAAAGCAAACAGCAGCAAGTTTATGTTCTGTGGCCTTTGCCTTTTTATACACCACATTATTTGAATTTGAACAAGGGTCGAAGGGTGGAAGTTGCCTTGGATGGCTCCGGCAGATGTTGTTTGCTGACAGTTTTTGAAGCGACCCAAGACTTTACCACTGCTTTCCCCCCCAGATATTTCCCCTGCACCTTCACAGCATAATTTTGCGTGCCTTGGATGCTTGTTTGCAGTTTCTTTACATCGTTGTTGACAGTTCAAGCTAAGCGTGCTGGCATTCCTGCACTTCTGCTGCAGTCAGTAATACCTTTCAATTGCCTGAACAAGAATCACCAGAGGGCATCTGTCTGGGGTGATGTTTGAAAACCACCTGGCGTGTTGTGGGATAGTCCTTAATAATAACAATGAGCACTTTATCAAGGGTTGAGTCATTATGCTTGGTTTCCATTGTACTTCTCACATTAATTGTGTATGTATACTCCGTATAGCCCAGGGGTTAATGCTGCACGCAGGTACTGTATGAGACCATTGTGCTGGCACACCTCATTTGGGCTCATTTATCATTCAAAACGTGGCCATAAAAATCCATTTAAATAATAATTACTAAGATGAAAGACACGTATCAGTGTTAATGGCATCCTAAACCCGTTTTCTGCTTCTGCTTGGGGAGAGAGGAAGGAGAAATGGGACAGCAGTAACAGGAGCAAGGTACTTTCCCTGAACCGTTGCAGGGGTCTCTTTAGGCACCTCACAGAGACAGCAGGATGGGTGCTGAGGAGCTGCCTGGGCCTGCAGCATGGGAAGAGCGATGCTCCTGGAGGTCGTTGGTCTTCACAGGTCTGTTCTGGAGCATCTGCACTGTTTCTTTCCTGTAGGAAGAGCCGAAAGTACTTGGTGAGCCTGAATGCTGCGTCCTAGAACCTTAATGATGTTCCAAGGCACTGGTTATTTACACGCTTGCCGAGCTGTATTGAACCAGACTTGCAGCCAGCGGTGGCTGGCACAGCTCCAGGGATCCTTAACCCTTGCCACACATACCTGTGCTCAGAAATGTTTGTTACTGAACCCAGCAGTTATATCTGACCATTGTGCTCCTGCCGTCACGCAGGTTTGCCCCGTGTTGCCTTATTTGTGAGTCAGGTGTTTGGGGTATTTTTCTGCGATAATATAGAATCCTCGGTGGGGTCCTCAGCATTTTAGGCTAACATCAGAATTACCCCATCATGCTGCCAAAACCTCTGTAGGAGTCAGCACTGTAGTGTAAAAAGCTGGGTTAATGTGGAGAAATTGCAGCAGCAGCAGGATTTGCCCAGGTCTCCTCGCCCTGGGTTTGTGTGTCAGCCCCAGGACCCGTCCTGAAGACGTGTCAAGCTGCGTGGCTGGAGGATCTTTCTTCTTACATTGGCAGCAGGAAAGAACCTCCGGATTGACTAAACCACTGAAGCTAATGAACTTCTCGTGTGCCGTCAGGTTAATTAGCTCTCCAAGCAGCGGATCTGGAGCGGTGCAGCTGCCTGAATGTGGCAGGAGGTAGGGAGTCGTGAGGCAGCGGCAGTTTGGTTCTCCGCTTCATCCTGTGAGTAGCTGAAGGGGACAGACACGAGCAGCCTCTGCACAAGGTACACAGAGCTGTGCAAGCGGGATTGTTCATGTGCACACGGGCACTGCTTTCCAAAGCTGTCCCTGATGCCACTGGTGGCTTCTGCAGGAGCATGGGGATGCTGGTGGATGGATGCTGGTGCTAGGAGCCTCTGAAAAATCCCTTCTAAAATGCAAATGCTTTCCTTCATTAAAACCCACTTGAAGCCAGGCGTGATCAACAAACACAAAACACTTTCACAGCTCAGAAACGCTGTGGATTGTGGTTCTCTTTTCTTTCTTCTTCTTTTTTTTTTTTTTCCCCCCGCACAAAGCAGTTTGCCCCTCAGCCTGCCAAAGCAAAATTAACCAAGAATTTCATAAAAATCGTTGGTTTATTATGATTAGATAATCACTGCTTGCATAGTAGGTAAAGGCTGGGATTGTACAGACAAATTGGGCAGACAAGTTGTGTAAGCAGAAAAACTGGTGATTTTTTAATCCTTTTGTTAGTGCTTTCCTCTGGGAGCAGTTAGGAGCAGGCTAGACGGAACGCGGGAATTGCTTGGGTGTAGCTTGCCCTAGCTTGGGGGCAGAGGGAGAGACTGATCTTCCTGGTGAAAGGTCTTTCCAGCTTCATTTTCTGTGACTAAAGGATGTGAAATCTGTGATGCAAATGTTTGTATTAATGCGTTACTGCTCGGTGACTTGGTGGTGGTCACCTGGTGAGGGTGCAAACGAAGGCCAGGCACGTGGGTTAGCTGCTGGTGCGTCCCTTACGCAGTTTATTTCCACCTGTGCTGAATGTCTTCAAAACACTGAGAAGTGACACTCACCTTAAACGTGCATTTCAATGCACACAAGCCTGGGCTGGAAGAGGCTCCTGCCGAAGCTCTGGCTCCCCCGGCTGGAGCTGCCGGAGGAGAAGGCGCGGTGGGGACCTAGGGAGAGGTGTCAGAGCCTGCGGCACCTCCAGCATCTGCCGGCTCTTTGGTGAGAGCTCTGAGTGCCGTCTCCGTATGGAATACTGTACAGAAAGTTAGTGCTGCTTTGAGGAACGGTTACATTGTGATTTTTTTTTTTTCCTTAAAAATTCAAATTAATTAAACACCAGGGTGAGCACGTGGAAGATGAGGTCTGAACGTGAGGAAACCAGGCTGAAACGAGTTGCGAGGGCACGCATCCAAGGGGTCTGAGCTGGTTCAAGTAAAGCAACAGAACGATGTGGTTTAGGGCTAAGCCTAATTTAGCATGCCTGCGGGCTGCTGCGAGCAGAAGTGCTCTCAGCCTTCCTCATCGTCTCCAGATACGGATTCCTTCCTCCTCCTGTGTGCTGCCTCTGATTTATACGGCCACATAGTGAGTCCAACCGGCTTTGTTATCCAGCAGAAGACTTTCCTCAAGTTTAGCAAGTGTTTGCTGCCCTGGGAGATGAGCAAGTGGAACCGTGTGTCCCCACGATGCTTGCCCGGGTCGAGAAGAGGAGGAGGAGGTCAGTTTGGTTGTCCCATGAAACCACACACTAATTCTGTAACACTGTACACAGGAGCTCCTTGGGTCTGTGAGAACAGCAGGCTTTGCTGATTTGTTTCCCGTTACGTTGGTGTGCGATTATTTTCTGTCTGGGCCAGATACGGCGGCATTGTGTGCTCGGTGATGCTGTCTGTGGCTGGTAAACTCAAGAGTTAAGCGAGCTGGAAAGCTGAGCGATTAGCTGTTGAGCTGCACACAATAAATGCATTCAGTGGAATCGTGCTATTCAATTGGCACAACAGTATCGTGTATTTTAATTTTTTTTTTTTTACTGTTCCCAAAACTTCCATTTCTAAGTTTCTGTTTCATAGGATTAAAAAGTTGCCAGTACTCTTTAATCCTTGGAGGGAAAGGAGTCACTCCCAGCAAGAGCCCAATTTTAGCCTAGTACCTCCTGTTTCTAACGCTGCCCGTGTAATACTTTGCCAAACTTCGAAGAATAGAAATAAAACCAGAACATTTTGGCCTTTCAGTGGCTGTTTACCAGCAGTTAAGCAGCAAAACAATTTTCAGACAATTAACAGATCTCCAGGCCCTTTGGAAGCTCAGATAAAGCTGTTTGACGGTCGTCAAATGTCTCATTAATACAACTAATGGTAATACTCCTGGGAATATCCTGCCTTTGCCAGGGCTCGGTTCGCAGCTCGGTAGCTGCTCCTTAAGGGTGCCTTTACACCCAGGTAAAACCTTTCTGGGGTCACTAAGGGCATGGGAATGAGTTGCTCCAGGTATCATTTGCTGCCTTGGTGGGGCTTGGGGGGGGAGACGTTGTTCCACAAGAGGGTTTTTCTTTACAGTCAAGTAGGGTTTTAAAAGCATTATTATCAAATGCTAATTTCGAACAATTATGGTTCTACGAGAGCTTGCAGCATAAAAATGCCATAAAATAAGCTTATTTTAATTGCTTACAGCTGTTCTAGGAAAAAAACTTACAGAAAAAGATGTTTGCTGTTTTGCTTTGTTTTTTAGCAAGCCGCGCTTTGTATCGCTGCAGAGGTATGTGGTATGCTGCAAGAGTCTTCCTGATTCTCCCGGGGGTTGTACTTATACCTGAAAGAGGAAAGCTACGTGTGATGGAAAGAGTTTTAATTCTGAATTTATTCCACGGCTGTAAAGTTGTGGTTGGAGTTGTGCTGGCGTGCATTCAGGATCCTGTCTGTTTTCATCCAGTTGCAGTGCACTAATTTCTCCCATCTGAGGGCCTGAAACTGAGGCCCTTAGTTTCGGTGCTTGAGGATTTGATCAAGTTTGCGATCGTGATAGTGTTGGCTCGCTCTGAGCTGGGATTTGGTGGTGAATCGTGTGTGCTTCGGTAATCTGTAGCTACGGAAGGTAAAACAGGTTCTCTGAAACCACTGCAGGGAACTAAATAACAGAATGGGAAAGGTGGAAACTAGAGAAAATTGCCTGATAGACTGCGAGTGGCTGTATCTGTAAGTTTTTGAGTATTCACGAGCACAGTTTAATTCTGTGGTGTTTGTCTTTACAGTGCTTCCACTTCTCACTCGGACCATTCTGTCCATACCAAGTCTGCTTCTGCTGTGTCATCGGACTCGGTCTCTACCTCAGCAGACAACTTTTCCCCAGATTTAAGGGTATGTATGCTTTGTCTTGACAAAGAAAAAGAAAATACGCGTGTCTGTGTGTATATATAAATATATCTAGTGGCCTCCTTCACTGGCTGTTTCTTGCTCCTCTGAGTTTGGATACGGTGTAATGATTTCAGCTTTCAGGTCAATGCCAAATTTTGTGTAGCCAAGGCATGAAAGGTCCCAAAGTCAAACAAGTGAAATAGAAATTGAACTTTAATCTCTACCATATTATTTCCCTCTTTATAAAGTTGTTTAATCTTCAAAAAGCTGTCTCTGCAACCCACATTTGGAGATGAATTTTCAAAGGAATTCCATTTTCTTTTAAGTGCTTTAAGTAAGTGAAGATCCTCAACCAGCCAGTTAAATATCCTTTTCTTTCCTTTTTTGTGTGTGCGAATATCTATGAGATGTTCTTTTTTGAAAACTCCTGCTTGTTTGTAAACACTGAGTCCTTGGAAGTATCTTCTTTCAGAGAAAGATTGTTATCTTCAGGCTGATAAAGTAGTCTTCTGTTACAATAAATTGCTTTTGCATGAAACGTTCCAAATAAGGCTCTTCTAGGTCTGGTATTGATTTGTTAATGTCACATCCAAAGCTTTAGTTTAGTGTCAGAAAAGTTTTGAAAACTACATGTACATTCCTCTTAGGAAACCGAGGGGTTTGCTGATATTCCTTAGCTTTGCAAAAAGCTCCCCTGAGTATAGAACTGGGGGTATCAGTGCATTCTAGTAACGACTTCTAGCATTTCTCAACTGTGGCTGAGCAGCTCTGTAAAATTGAAACATGATTGCACAAAACCTCTAAACACAAAACTAATTCCTTCCTCTGACAACTGTGATAATTTTTTGTTTCGTGAGTTGTCTCAGTAGTTCATAATTAGCAGAAAGTCCTCCTGTTCATAAGTGACAAGAAAGCGAATGTTTCTTTTTAGAGGAGTCTTATTAGCCAGTATTAAACTACAATTTGAAAATGAATCAGTAGTTTTTTAAACATTGTTTTACACCTTTTACCTACGGATACCAGAAGTAGTTTTCAGCACATATCTGGATAAAGTTATGTGTAACAGTCTGAAGTTTTTCCCCCCGTGAAGCTGAAGTATTCAGTTTCCCCAACATGCATAAAACACAGAGTTTAGGTTAAGTGATTAATTGATACAAATATAAATAAGATTGCAAGCACTGCTACAGCTGTTACTTTGTATATAATGTCATAAATCTTACACTGACTTTTTTTTTTTTTACACTTAATTTTGCACAAGAGGGTGCACAACTTGACTGCTCTTTGATAATTTTAGTTACACGTGGGGATTACCTTCACAGACAGAGAACAAAGCAATGTTGCTCTTCTACATTCAAGGCTTTCTTTGCTTCCTGGTGGTTGAGGTGGCTCAACACATTGTCCTTGTAACTCCAGATGTGTCCTGTGTCTCCTTCCCTCCTTTTGTCACCCTGTCTGCATAACATGTGAGCCCTTTGGAGCAGAGTCACCTCATGCCATATATTTGCCTGGTTCTCCCTCCAACAGGCCCCCCATAGTCACTGGTAATCAAAAATGATGTTTGCAGAGGAATGTTCACTTAGCTACTTAGCTGTGTGATACATTTTTCAGGCTGTAGATGCAGATGTATTGTTTGCTGGAGGTCATTAAAAACCACTACTTCCTTGCTGTGCCACAGTTCCTGTAATTAGCAGAATGATTTCTTTGCAGCCTGCCTTTTTATTTTTTAATTTTAATTATTAAGCAATCTAAATTTCTGCCATGATTGGAATAAATGCCACACCTCTTTCATTTTACAATAGCGTTTAAGGAGAGATGGTGAAGGCAGAGGATTATTTATCTACACTAAAGGTGCTTCAAGCCAAGTATGAGCACATGCCTCCGCTGGCAGAATGCTTCCTGCTGTTAATGTGCATCAGCTCTGTTGGGCCTGAATTCAGCATCTCCTGCTGTGTTCCACCTCAAGCCTGCTCCCTCAGAGGTGGTGCAGGTGGCTGCGATGCTGTCGTGTGTAAGCACAAAGCTGGTTCTTTTGTGCTTGAGTAAGAGCTCGTCGATGCTGGCTGCAGAAAACTGATTCCCATTACCCTACATGTATCACAGAATCACAGAATAGTCTAGGTTGGAAGAGACCTACAAGATCACCGAGTCCAACCTCTGACCTAACGCTAACAAGCCCTCCACTAAGCCATATCCCTAAGCTCTACATCTAAGTGTCTTTTAAAGACCTCCAGGGATGGTGACTCAACCACTTCCCTGGGCAGCCTATTCCAGTGCCTAACAACCCTTTCAGTAATGAAGTTTTTCCTAAAGTCCAACCTAAACCTCCTCTGGCACAACTTCAGCCCATTCCCGCTTGTCCTGTCACCAGGCACATGGGAGAACAGACCAACCGCCACCTCACTACAGCCTCCTTTCAGGTACCTGTAGAGTGCGATAAGGTCGCCCCTGAGCTTCCTCTTCTCCAGGCTAAATAGTCCCAGCTCCCTCAGCCGCTCCTCATAAGACTTGTTCTCCAGACCCTTCACCAGCTTCATAGCCCTTCTCTGGACTCGCTCAAGCACCTCCATATCCTTCTTGTAGTGAGGGGCCCAAAACTGAACACAGTACTTGAGGTGCGGCCTCACCAGAGCCGAGTACAGGGGGACAATCCCTTCCCTGGACCTGCTGGCCATGCTGTTTCTTACACAAGCCAGGATGCTGTTGGCCTTCTTGGCCGCCTGAGCACACTGCTGGCTCATATTCAGCTGACTGTCAACCAAAACTCCCAGGTCCTTCTCTGACAGGCAGCTTTCCAACCACACATCTCCCAGCCTGTAGCTCTGCTTGGGGTTGTTGTGCCCCAGGTGCAGAACCCGGCACTTGGCCTTGTTGAGCTTCATACTGTTGGCCTCGGCCCATCGGTCCAGCCTATCCAGATCATCTTGCAGAGCCTTCCTACCCTCGAGCAGATCAACACACGCACCTAACTTGGTGTCGTCTGCAAACTTACTGAGGGTGCTCTCAATCCCCTCATCCAGATCATCGATGAAGATGTTAAAGAGGACTGGCCCCAGTACCGAGTTCTGGGGGACTCCACTAGTGGCCGGCCTCCAACTGGATTTGACTCCATTCACTAAGACTCTCTGGGCCCGGCCATCCAGCCAGCTCTTAACCCAACAAAGTGTGCGCCAGTCCAAGCCATGAGCAGCCAGCTTCCTGAGGAGAATGCTGTGGGGAACGGTGTCAAATGCCTTACTGAAGTCAAGGTAGACCACATCCACAGCCTTTCCCTCGTTCACTAAGCGTGTCACCTTGTCATAGAAGGAGATCATGTTCATCAACAAGGGCCTGCCCTTCATAAATCCATGCTGACTAGGCCTGATCGCCTGCTTGCCCTGCAACTGCCGCATGATGATGCTCAAAATAATCTGCTCCATGAGCTTCCCTGGCACTGATGTTAAACTAACAGGCCTGTAGTTCCCTGGGTCAGTCCTCCGGCCCTTCTTGTAGATGGGCGTCACGTTTGCTATCCACCAATCAAGTGGGACCTCCCCTGATAGCCAGGACTGTTGATAAATGATGGAAAGTGGCTTGGCCAGCTCTTCTGCCAGTTCTCTCAGTACCCTCGGGTGGATCCCATCCGGCCCCATCGACTTGCGTACATGCAAATGCTGTAGCTGGTCGCCAGCCATCTCCTCGTGGATTGTGGGGGCCACATTCTGCTCCCATCCCCTTCCACCAGCTCAGGGTACTGGGCATCCAGAGAGCAACTGGTTTTGCTGCTAAAGACTGAGGCAAAGAAGGCGTTAAGCACCTCAGCTTTTTCCTCATCTCTGGTAACTAAGTTTCCCCCCACATCCAGTAAAGGGTGGAGATTCTCCTTAGTCCTCCTTTTGGTATTGATGTATTTATAAAAACATTTTTTGTTGTCTTTAACAGCAGTAGCCAGATTGAGCTCCAGATGAACTTTGGCCTTTCTAATTTTGTCCCCGCACTGCCTCACAACATCCTTGTAGTGCCCTTGAGTGGCTCGCCCTCTTTTCCAAAGATTAGAAACCCTCTTTTTTCTCCTAAGCTCGAGCCACAACTCTCTGTTCAGCCAGGCCGGTCTTCTTCTGTGCCGGCTCGTCTTTGGGCATGTGGCGACAGACCGCTCCTGAGCCGTTAGGATTTCTTTCTCGAAGAGCGACCAGCCTTCCTGGGCTCCTCTGTCCTTCAGAACCACCTCCCAAGGGACTCTACCAACCAGTGTCCTGAACAGCTCAAAGTCAGCCCTCCGGAAGTCCAAGACAGAGGTTTTACTGGTCCCCTTCCTGACTTCACCAAGTATCGAGAACTCCACCATTTCGTGGTCACTCTGCCCAAGACAGCCCCTGACCACCACATCTCCCACCAGTCCTTCTCTGTTAGTGAACAGAAGGTCTAGTGGGGCACCTCCCCTGGTAGGCTCGCCAACCAGCTGTGTCAGGAAGCTATCTTCCACGCTCTCCAGAAACCTCCTGGACTGCTTTCTCTGGGCTGTGTTGTGCTTCCAGGATATGTCTGCACTCCAGTCATGGGAGTGGTCCCACCACATTTCCGTGATGGCAACCAAGTCATAGCCTGCATGCTGCACAATGGCTTCCAGCTCCTCCTGCTTGTTACCCTTGCTCCGTGCATTAGTGTAGATGCACTTCAGCCGAGTAAAACGCCCCGTGGTTGAAGAACACAAAACTTCTGTGTTGGCACCAGCCTCTGAACCACATGTTTATAAGGTGGGCTTTCTGTGTCCTCTCTGAACCCCTCCCTGCCACTGTAGGAATGGACGAAAACACCACCTGTACTCCAACTCCGTCCACTAACCGTCCCAGCCCCCTGAAGTCACATTTTATAGCCTTCAGGCTTCTCTCATCAGTGTTATCACTGCCAGCCTGGACTATCAGTAGTGGGTAGTAATCGGAGGGGCGAACCAGGCTGGGAAGCTTTCTGGCAACAAAAAAGCTTCGGCCCCAGGGAGGCAGCAGACCTCCCTACAGGTAGGGTCAGGCCGACAGATAGGGCCCTCCGTTCCCCTGAGAAGGGAGTCGTCCACAACGATCACCCTTCTTTCCTTCTTGGTGGAAGCAGTCTTGAGGTGTGGAGCAGACTTCCTCACCCCAGGCTTCCTGGTTAAACTTCCTTCCACATCCTCATCCACCGCTCCCTCGAGCTCCAGGGCCTCAAGCCTGTTGCGTAAGGGCACCTGGGCAGGTGGGGCAGGTAATGGGGGGGTGTTCCCTGCATCGTTGAGCAGGGACCTGTCTCCATTCCTCCTCAACTCTTAGGTCCCCTCCATCTGCCCGACAGCGACCGGGCAGGGGGTCCACCCCCATGTGGGGAGTCTCATCCCGGTGCCTCTCCTTCGGGCCTTGCAGGGAGTTGCTCCACCAGTCTATCTCCCTCTCACACTCCCTGATGGCCCTCAACCTCTCCACCTCCTCCTTGAGCTCTGCCACCAGGCGGACCAGGTCATCCACCTGCTCGCACCTCAAGCACACAGTGTCTCTGCCTCCTTCAGACGGCAGCAGCAGGCTCTGGCACTCCCTGCACCCAGAGACCTGAACTGCCGCATTTGGGAGCGGGCAGTCTGTCTGGGTGCCTACAGACTTTCTAGCGAGGACGATGGCAGCCTAGCTAGTGGTAGACAGCCGTTAGGTGAGGTGTTCCTATGGGCAGGCGGGATCACTCTGCCCTCCCTGCTCGCCCTGCCTGCGCCAACAGCTGCGCAAACTGCCGTGCCCTGCCCTGTTTGCGCGCCCTATTACCAAGTAATGGGGTATGGTGAGGAAAGCTCAGATTCTGTTAAGACGGGTTGCCTTTCTCTCTCTCTAAGAATTCCAGCGATAACCAGGTCCCCTTCATGGCTGAGAGTGCTGGCAAACAAGCCTGGGAGGGTGCGATGGAGATACGCCCCCTTCCTGTGGACATCTTCTGTTGGTGTCGCCAGTGTGGCTGCAGTCCCACAGCCTCTCCTCAAAGCAATTACAGCCAGTGCTAGTGTGTTTGTGTGTTCTGGGCTCGTTCCTGCAGCCAGGCGCTAGCTTCTCAGTGAGAAGGCTCGGGGATGGAAGGTTTGTTCTGTGTGCTGAGCAGCTAAAACTGATTACTTTCAGCTCTCAAAACAAGGAGAACAGATGTACTCGCTCTGGGCTCATCACTCTGTCCAGTTTTCTCTCAATTTAACATCTCAGTCATGTGACAGTTCCTCAGGTTTTTTTTTTAAGCCCGTTCACTGAGAAGTTCTTCGAGGTCCTGATTGTTCTTCCTATTTTCTTTGACCTTTCTGAGTCGTGGCTTTGCCTTTGAAATTGCAGATGAGTTCGTAGCATTAACTGGAACAGCAGCATGAGTGTGCTCTGCTCCTTATTTCTTCTAAGAACAAGAAGTTTGTTCCACGTTGCTTCTGGAAAAATGTAAGAGAATAAGCAGTGAAGTGGGAACTAACACATCTCTGGTACCTCTGTGATATGGGAGACAAGTGCCTGGGCTCCACGACGTTCTCACAGGAAGGGGTTGCATCAGTGAGCTTTAAGAGGCTGAAAATAAGCATTTCAAGATTGGGAAGTGGATCTGCCAATTGTGGGGTTTATGCTCCTGATGTGTATTTAAATTTTCCTCGCTAGAATGAATTGCTGCATAGATCCATCATCACTCCTACCTCTGCTTGATCTCTGCCTCTGTGTGTGCATCGACTCAAATTTAGGAACTAAATTTCTGTGGTGATGGAAAAACACTTTGTGATAGCTACAATTAGCACTCTTTTTTTTTCTGTGGGGAATTTTTAGCAGGGTAGTAGGCGTCCGTCACAGGGAGGGAACGAGGAAGGACCCACATCATTTCTTGCGGTCTGTGCCTGCGGATTTCTTTTGGAGTGCAATTAACACTCAGTGTGTGTGCGTGCATGTGTGTAATGAGGTAAATGAGACAACCACTGGGGATTCCTACTGAATGCGTGTGCAGTATTTTTCCTAAATCTTTCTCCAAAGTGGTTCATAATAGCTTTCATGATTTTTTGTAATGTGTATTGAGCATTTCAGTATCTGGAGCTAGGATTAAATTTATAGTACACTACAATTTATAGAATTTTCACTTCATAAACGAACTCTAAATAACTTTTGGCTGCTTTAGTTGGCTGTATTTTTTAAATAAAATAAATTAAAATACCACCCCTCGCCCCCTTCAAAAGCCCAAAGCGTTATTGGGCTCTGGTCCCCTACTGCCCCATCCCTGCCTGATCTCAAATCTGAAGCTGTTTAGGATTGATTGAGGGAACGCGCTTTTTGAGGGAATTTTTAGCAAATACACTGCCATGTGTTTTAGCCTAAGTTATTGATCAAGCAAGACCAGAACCGAGTAATTAAAAGTGAAAACGAGCTGGAAATTCATAGATAATTTGTAATTTGGGATGGGAGTTTTAAAACACCTTGGCGCCAATGTTGCCAAAGGGCTTGCCAAAGGTGCACAAGTATCTCTTACAGATTTGGGAACTTGGTGATTATTAAAGTACAAGATTCTGGCTCCAAAGTCCTAAAGGTGGTATCTTCTCTTATGCATGTGGGTAGATGAGGCCGTACAGCTTATAGCACTTCTCTTAAGCTTTGTTGCTAATGCTCTAGCTTATCAGTCGGGGTTTTCACGTTGAGTTGGCTGTTGATTTACAGGATAATGCCTGAAGTTTACTATGCTGAAAGCTTTGGAGTAGCTCTTGGAGAAGGGTTGGATCCCTTCCATCTGCAGTTGGGAAGCAATGCATGCGGCCAGCAGAGTTTGCGGCCACTTTCCTTAAGAACAATACTTTTGCTTGAAAGTTAAAGGTTGATTTTATTTAGTTTGGGATTGTATGCAGCAACAGACCGAACCAGAAATTGGACATTCGTAATGTTGGCTTTATGTTGCTTCTTGCTGCTGTTCTGTGGACAGAGGAAAATCTGTTAGCAAGTCTCCAGCACAGCAGACCCGTATGTCACCTGCTTAATTGTGCGGCCATCAGAAAAAGTGGTCCTAATCTTTGTTTTTGCCATTGTTGTTCGTGACCACTTTGTTTGTGTCCTCCCCTTTGAGGACAACACTAAGATCCACAGTTCCTGTTACTGCTCTGGGGTCCAGCAAGATATTGTACAAGCATATCCCATTCTCCATGATTGTTTGCTCCATCCACAGTAACAATTATTTCCTTTAATATAAGAGAAATCAGTGGATTTGCAATGGACTTATATGAAAGATACAAGAACACTTTCATGGCATTCCCAGGACTCAAAGGTTAGGAAAGGGAGGAAACACACAATTGCTTGCATAACCTTCATTTGTTATCCATTGCGTGTATTGCTGAAGACTTTAGACAAGGCCATGTGGTTTGTTTTGTAAGATACATAACTCATGCATGACAGAAGGTATATGAAGTAGTTTTTTCCTTCCAACACAGTAAATGGATGCCATCCCCGTCTTCAGTAGGTTTCCAGAATGAAATTCTTTTGAGCAAGTCCGCGTTCAAGCTAGCCAACCACAAATTCTCTGTAGTCAATGGAAAGAAAGACGTCGTTTACAATGTGATTTATCGTGGCTTTAAGGAAATGCCACGCTAGGTGAGAACACGATGTCGCTGAGCCATGGAAGCCCTTGCTGCAGTATGTTGTGAACGATGTTTGAAGGGCAGCAACTGGTTGTTCAGAGTGGAGCTCACCTCCAGCTGTGCTACAGTAAAAACGTAGTTTTGTCTTACTGGAAAACTCTCTCTGTTTCTCCTCCAGTTACGCAGAGAGTTCAGAATAACTTGTCCAGATGTAGACCTCTAAAATTGCAGTAAATCCCGTCCCCCAGGCCGTGTTGGGGAGGATTAACCGAAATGCCAGTCGCTGACTTTGCCACCTTCGTGTTACTTTATTCTAGCTGTAGTGCAAAGTGGCTTAGACCAGCTTTATGTAGAACATGTATGTTGTTAGTAGGAAAACATATTGAAGAAAGATGTGATTTTTTTCCCCCGATCCTTTGCTGTAAATCACTAAAACTAGCCTCAGTGAGCTTTTCCATTGCTATCTCCCTGCCAACGCAGGAAGTGTGTCAGGCTTTGGTTATGCGTAACACATGTTCAACGAGGGCTGGGTTGTAGAGAGAGGCATAACTTTTTAAGCTTTAAGCATTCGTTTAAGCTATGTTTTTTACTTTTGCTTTTAAGGCACTTCTTGGTTAGCGGATGATACTAGCTTACAATACTAAATCACGGGGAAAACGTCTGCCTGAGCACCTCCAAGGTAGTTCAAGGCACTGTCCTGCCGGTCGGTCCCATCCCTCACTTGGCAGAGCTCTCTTGTTTCATCCTGGCCCGTGACTCTTCGCGTGGGGTTGCCTGCAAGAAGACTGGCTCACAGCAAATGCAGAGATGTCTCTCGTGATGGGAGCCCTCCTTCCCAGCTCACCGGACTGCGACTAATATAAATTACAGCCCACATTGCCTAAGCCACCGGATGGGGAAGATAATTGACCCGTGGTCACAGAAGGCTTGCTTAGACGCGAACCGGTGATGCTGCAGTGGATGCAAATAAACAGTCCATCTTTTTACGGTCATTTGTGAAGACCTGACCATATGTGTTGCTCTGTGTCACCGCTCTGGGCTCCGTGATAGCCTCACACAGAGGCACACTTCACGTTTCTGCAGATGTACTGAAGTAGAAGCATCCAAGGCAGAAAATCCAAAGTGGCTGAACTCGGTGCCAAATCCAAGAAGGGCTGAAACCTCACACTATCACAGGGATCAAGCAGGGGGACTTAGGGTGTCAGAGAAGTAGGAAAATCTTAGGGGGAACAATTCTGACCGTGTTGAAATTCTGATTTTTGGCTATACTGGTTGCATGTGTGTCTGTGGGAAGTGGGCTTCCTTTCTCCTCTGGAGCTGACGACGAACAAAGGCACAAAAGGCTGGTTCTGGAGGATGAATGATGCTCTTGTCCATAAGCATGGTCATTCCAGGACAGCCCAGCCAGTGACTGGAATTCAGCCCCCGCCGTTAACTTGTTTTTCTAAGACTCCACTCTCCAGGACTGTAAATGCTGTATATTTCATGAGAATTACAAGCTTTTTAATCTGTTTTAAGAGATGGAAAATCTCGGTCCCCTCCCTCCAGGCTCTAGCCACTAAGTCCCTTTCTGTACCTCCCCCGTCAAGGAAACAGAAACACTGAGTAGCCAAACTCTGGGTTGCAAAATATTGATTTCATGCAAATTAGATGGGGGGAAAAAGCCAGATGCAGTCGGTTTTCTGTCTCCTTTACATGGAAATAATACTCCCTAAGTGCTTCTCTAGTTAGAAGAGAGCAAAGACAGCAATCGTAGCTATTCTTTATTATGTAGAGGTACCTGAACGTTTGAATATGAAGTAATGTGAAGTGAAGGAAATCTCTGGAAGTGTTTATGATTGCCATCTACCAGGAACGGAAAATTGAGGAGAAAAAGAAAATGGCCTTCAGATGTTCCTCAATAATATTTTCAGCTCCTCCTGATCAACTGCTGTGTTTCTCCTAGCTACAAAGTGCAAGAGTTCTGCTTTGGCTGATTAAAACTGGGTAAGAGGTGGTTATTTATTTTTCCTATAGTTTTAGTTTTGTAGATCGGAGCACGAATCAGGCAGGAATGAACAAGCACGGTATTTAGAAGGAGCAGTCAGATTTGTGACTGCATGTAGCACCTGCCAAGATTTCATTTTTCCGTAGATGTTTTTGCATCAAATGAAATGTCTTCTTTCCTCCGTGTGTGATTGTTTATTGGTTGTAACTATATAATTATTTATGTCTTGACTCCTTGTCATACATAGCACTAATCTCCAAAGCGAAGTTCCTGGTAACAGAGACACTTTTCTGTGGCTTATTTTGGTTGGCAGAATTTATAACTTTCATTGGTCAGAGCCTTTTCCTGTTATTTTTTCAGACTGATGGTATGAACTTCACTGAACGAGTTTAAGTTTTTCCTTGAAAATTGTAATCTATTTTCCCTTATCTGTTTGCTAAACAAAGCACAGTAAAAGCAAAATGAGGAGAGAGTGAGGCTAGAGTGCTGTCCAAAGTTTTTGAGCAGCCAATGGAGAACAGAACTGTTGTCTTTCAAGAACCCTTGGCTCCGAGGAAGGTTCTGTATTAAAAATTGTTGGACTTGTTTGAATAGATAATATCGGCAATCTTCTGTGCCAGGGACTGTTGCTGTGTTGAGTCAATGACGACTTTCTGCCGGAGCCTAATAAGAGAATTGTCTTGAGGCACCAAGCCATGCAAACTTGAAGAGACGAGCCAGACGTGGCTGGACAAGTGGCCCTCAACAATGTGTTCCTTTGAGCTTCTGAGCTTTGCCTTGTATTTGTGCGGCAAGGGCCCACAGGACTCACCAGCCTGAAGAGAGTGTTCTTCACCACTAGAAGCTTGGGTCTGAGTGGAGAAGGCTCATTGTGGAAAAACAACGCAGAAAACCCCAAGGAAATACTGCAAGGTGGCTGCTTCCTCCTCCAGAGGAGTTCCTTTACTACCCAGCTGTCTATATTATTTTGTTTTATTTTTATTTGTAACACAGTAGTCTTCAGCTTCTTTGTAAAGATTTTTCAAGGCAGTGGGAAGGAAGCAAGTGGATTTCTCAAGCCTTTTTATTCTTTCTCAAAGCTTACACGGTAGGTAGAGATCATAATTTGTGATTTGTTTTTTTTTTTTTTTGGACTAGGAAAGCAAAACTGATGGCTGTTGCAGTCAGTGTGTGTTGTATGTGATTATTGTCTCCTAGAGTATGTCATAATCTGTTGTCAGAACATTTTATTAGTAATTTAAATGCCTCTTGTGATGTTTTTTTACCAAGTTAGGAAGCCTTCTTTGGTTGCATGTTTTCTTAGGAGCTGGATGAGTTTAATGTGGTCATGAACAGTATGTTTGATTCTCCGTGTACTATTCTGAAATGATCCATGCGCCCATGGTGTTTTGTCTTTTTCACCTATTCAACTTCTAATATCACAAAAAGAATAAGACACAAAGCATTTCCCTGCGATTAATATCTTGCTGGTCTGGATATCTAACAGTTTTCCAAAGCATCTGGTCATAATCCTCAGAAAAATCCCCGTGCCTCAGACATGCAGAGATACTGCTGTTCTCTCTGCTGTGTTATTCTTAATGATTCAAATATAATCAACAAAGTCCATTTACTTGCTCAATTTATGTTTTATTACATTTCCAGTAGGATACACAGTACATAAATCTTCTCAGAGTACACTTGAAATAGCCACAAGTGGCAGCTGAAAATCTCTCCAAAGTAGCACGGCATTTGCAATCTAGAGGAGGATTTATCAAGTAAGCACAGCCACTGTTTTACGGCTCTCCTAATTGAGCATGAGGAAGGCAGAAGCATCTTGGCAGCAAAATGCTAGAAAAAAATGTGCCCTCAAAATTTACCCCTTCTCTGCTTTCATAAATGTTTCATTTAGAGAGGAAATCAGTGTACCAATGAAAAAGTATCCAAAATAAGCATTTGGGTCTTGATTCTGCACGTATTAGTGTCAATTCTGCAGCTTTTGTTAACACAGGCTGGACAGAATCAGGCCTCCATGTGTTTTCTAAGGTGAAGAGCTTCTCTATCTGTTTTATTTCAGAGGTTTTCACACCATCACTGGTGTAATGATGCATCCTCATATACCTTACCGTGGTGGCACTGTCCTTTGTTGATTGATGTACATGGCAACAGATGTGAAAGAGGAAAGGGTTGTGGGGTGGCGATACCGGGGAAGCAGCCGGTGAACATGGTCTGAGACAACCAAAAGGCAGTTAGAAGGAGAAAGGCACTGATTGCTGTGATTTACAAAGAAGATTAAAAAATAAAAAATCAAGTATGCAAAAATAATCCTATGGCTAAGCCTTTGGTGATGTGATCTTCTGAGACAGGAGGAAGGAGCTGGCTCTAGCCCTAAAGCTGTCGCTGGTAACTCATCTAACAAGCCCTGTGCTGTCAGATCGTGCCTGTTTTAATGAAGTTGTTGTAATTTTTGGATCTGAGCGTGCTCATCTTTTGCTGCCTCTCTGCACACAGTAAGTTTGGAGCTCTCTGGAGAGTACGGGTTGACTTCTCTGTGGGATGTCCAGGAGACAGGGCACCACTACACTGGGCACAGTGAGACACAGGAGCTGGGTTTTGCCCTGCCAAATGCAGATATCTGCATCACAGTGAGTTACCCTAGTTCTCAATCATCCCAAAGGTGAATCTTCCAGGTCTCCTCCTTTCCACTGGCTATACAGAGAGCCTGTGGTGACTAGCTCAGATGTAGATCCGTGGTTTTAGGTGAAATAGATACTCCTGCAGCGTGCTGGCTGCCCTGCCTGCAGAGTGGCACGAGTGCTGATTCAGGAGGGCACCTAGTCATCTGCCAGGCCTTGAGAGAAAGGCAAAAACAAGGAAGGCTTAGATTTGATAACTACGAGCAGATTCCCAGGTAGTCCATTACAATTTGAAGTATCAGACAAATGTTTTCCTGTAGGAGATAAAACCTTTCCTTGGCTATCAAGTTTCAAATCCACAGCGTCTCTCCCATAGTTAGAAAACAACTTATTTTTACACACAGAGAAGTGTCAGATTTCATTCTTACATACACGCATACACAAATTCTTGTGCCACTAGCATGTATCCTGCCTGCCGCTGCTGACCGGCACATGATCACGAGACAGACGTGCCAAACCCGTGAGTTCAGGGGCTGCAGATGCAAAAGCTTTTTGTGTGCGTGTGCGTATAATGTTTGTCTGTATGCACAGGTTAAATATGTTTACGTCAGGGGACCGGTTAAGAGACCAGTTTCCTGCTGTAGGAAACAGAACAGGGCTATGTGTTGCTGGAACAGACACAGCTCCAAGCCTGGAGAGCTTGGCTTTTGAATAGACAGAGCAGACGTGGTTTTGGGGGGAGGAATAATGCAGGAGCAAGGTGGTCAGTGTAGGCTTGGATGTGTCGCACCAGCGCCGTGGCTTTATACATAATTAATCTATTCAAAATGTGCAAAAATCATTTGGAGTGTGTAGGAGGTTAGTAAAGAGAGATTAACTCGGAAGGGGGGGGGGGAAATGACAATAATTTTTAATTGTCATGCTTTTTAATTTTGTCTAAAACAGAAACGACTCATTTTGTTCATTCTGGTTGTGGTGCAGAATACAGAACTGGGGAGAGACTTAGGCAGCCATTTGTTAACACACACCTGAGGTCTCCCCTTAAAAAAAATGCATAAAGCCAAAAAAAAAAAACACCTTTGTCTGTGTTTGGGTTTCAGGACTCAAGTATTCAGGAGAAAGTGGAAGAGAATAATCAGAAAATGGGTAGGAGAGGCCCCAGGTGCTCCCTTAGCTCACCTCTTTGTCCTGAGGCTGCTGGTTTGCTACCAGAGAGCTGGAGCTGTGGATGTTGTTGTCAGGGCCAAAGGTACTGTCCCAAATCACAGAATGGTTTGGGTTGGAAGGGACCTGAAAGATCATCTAACTCCAACCCCCCTGCCATGGGCCCACTAGTTCAGGTTGGCCAAGCCTGGCCTTGAACACCCTCAGGAATGGGGCATCCACAGCTTCTCTGGGCAGCCTGTGCCAGGGCCTCACCACCCTCTGAGGGAAGAATTTCTGCCTTATTTCTAATCTAAATCTTTCCCTTTTTAGCACTTCTCCTGTGAAGACAGGATGAGGGAGTTGGGGTTGTTCAGCCTGGGGAAGGGAAGGACCCAGGGAGACCTCACAGCGGCCTGCCAGTACCTAAAGGGGGCCAAAGGAAAGCTGGGGTGGGACTCTTTGTCAGAGGTGTGGTGATAGGATAAGGCCTTAAAGTGAAAGAGGGTAGGTTTAGATTAGATACAAGGAGGAAATTCTTCACTTAGGGCGGTGAGGCCCTGGCACAGGCTGCCCAGAGAAGCTGTGGATGCCCCATCCCTGGAGGTGCTCAAGGCCAGGCTGGATGGGGCTTTGGGCATCCTGGTGTGGTGGGAGGTGTCCCTGCCCATGGCAGGGGGTGGAACTGTGTGGGCTTTAAGGTCCCTTCCAACCCAAACCATTCTGTGATTCTATGATTTAAAAAAACACATTAAGCTAGCCCGGGCATCTTTTCTGAACCAGATATGGGAGCAATTACGTGAGCAGCTCTGCTGGCAGGTTTGACAGGAGGCGGTAATCCTGGCTCAGCCTCAGCCAGAGCAGGATGTGTGCTGTCATCCTGGCCGTGCAGCACAGCTGGTAGGTAAAAGCCTGCAGGAAATACAAGAGGAAAACATCAGTTGTTCTGTTCGTAGGCACAGGGAAACTCTGGATTCAGAGTTTGGGGCTCTCTCTCAGGTACCGTGCCCCAGTATCCAGCGATGCTCAGAGCTCCGAGACCTGCACAAGGGTTTCTGGAACAAGGCTCCCTCTGCACCCCCCGAGCTGGCTGCAGCCGCGCAGGATTAGCTGCCTGCGTGTGTCGTGCAGGAACATGAATCGGGAGAGGGATTTTCTGGCTGCTGTGTTAGGAAGCAGTGTGAACACACAGCTGGAGAGGCTTGGCAGAACCACACCATCCTGAATCACAACACGAAGGTGTGAGGGATGAGGCAAGGAGCAATCTTACCCCTGTAGCAGGACGTGAAGCTCCTCGCCTGACCCCATCCACGTGAGCAAAGGAAGCGATCGCTTTGTTGCAGAGATCTGGAGGTTGTGCCCGCAGCAAAGGGTTTTCCTGCCTTTGGCACCGTAAGTGGGAGGCTAGGAGAGAGCTCTGCTTCCTCAGCCGGGGGTAGGTGGGATGGAGCTGACACAGGCTGGCATCCCGGAGTACGAGGAGCAGCTGTGAAATGTCGCAAGTGTGGGTTTGTTCTGCCAAGCTGCTGCTTGAGAGGAGGACAAAGGTAGGTGGTGGCATGAAGTCCTCACACCCTCCCCGAGCTGAGGCAGGGCTGGGTTAGGTGCTGAGGTGCCTGCTCGCTGGCGTGGAGCTGATGGGGAGATGATGTTACTTGGTAAAAGAAGGCAAATAAAGGTTATTCAGGCATGTAACTAACCTCATTGTTCTGGAGATTCAGTTACCAAGCATCATATTTTTCTGAGGAAAAAGATACTGAGGATCTAGCTTAGCTTAGAGGCAAGGCAAACTACTCTACAGGTTTTTGGTGCTTATATTTGTTACAGAAATCAGTGATGGCTGTGACAGACACGGCCAGTGCGTGGCTCTACATCAAAGGGGTCCCGTTCCTAAGTAACACGGTTCTGCCCAGCTCTGGCCCCACTCTTCACTGCAGATCTCAGAGCACTCGTTGTTTTGGTTCCTGCTGAAAATCTAAAAACCTGAGGCTCAAAGCGGTGCAGCATTTCACTTACAGATGTATATGATTGCACCAATGGTGCTGAGGTGTCAGTAGCCAGCCTGCCTCTCAAGGCTACCAGACTGTTGTACCTGAGCTCACCTACCTGCTGCCTTGCCTCCCTGTAGCCCTTTGTTTTGCAAGATGTGCAGAGGGATGAATCTGCATTTTCTTTAGGGTCCAGGAGTGTTATTTTTAGAGCCTTGAAAATAGGCTAAAGTACATAAAAAGGATTTTTCTGACAGCTGACGAACAGTTATGGGGAGGGGGACACACACAGTGAGATGGGGAGGCTTTCACATAATTTCCTATCTCATACAAGGGGCAGAGGATCCCTCCAGGGAGCTAGCATTCTCCAAAGCTGCACATGGCTACTTCATCATCCCCTCCCTTTCTCTCCCCTTGATCTGTTTCCGAAAATGTTCTGTTCTTATCCACCCATTTCTCTTCCCTCCTGTAGCTGCCTGTCCTCTAGCGCTGCCCCAGATGCCTTCTCCCTTGCCCGCTGCCTGCACTGTCAGCTGTACGCAGATTGTGTTTCCCCAAATCGATTTGAAGGAGCCATCGGTGGAGGCGGATTACAGCGAAATGCCTACTGCTCATTTCTAGGTTTCTGCCAGGATGGGTTTCAAGTATTCCTGTTCCAGCTCGGAGGCTCTTTCAAGATCTAGAGCTAGGCAGATGCTGCAAAGACCGGCACACCAGGGCTGGGCTTTCTGACCGTGTCTGTCACAGCTTCTTGGGAAGGGTGAAAGTTATATCCGTGGGGGATGTGCGTGCACGGGCTTTGCAACCATCAGGAAAACAGTCCGTGCATAACCCGAGGTGTGTCGTGTGCCTGAGGTCAGCTGGAGGATGCTAAAAATGATGATTTAGCCCTTAACTCTGCAGAAAAGAACAAAATGAAGCGTGTGGGGGGGAATAAAAGGCAAAAGCCTCAACCCTTAAGTGCTGTGCTTGCAGGAGATCATCTGTCCGCTGCCCTGCGTGGAAGCGAGCGCAGATTTGGATAGCTAACCCCTTCCTCTGACCCTGGGGACTCCGTGTTTCAAAGAGCGTGAGTGAGCAGCTGGATTTTATTAGGCTTAGAAGAGCCAGTTTTTAAACCAAAAAGGCTTTAAACTTTGTCTTTGACAGGATGGTGCGGACACTGATCTGTCTTCCCTCCTGCTTTTCTCTTTGTCCTTCCCTCCCCTGCTTTCAGTGCAGTGTAAAGCCCACCTGAGTGCTGCCCACCTGGTGACCGCAGCAGCTCTTGGCCGTTCTGAATGCTTTCTCTATATCTTATGTCATTCTTGTTTTGGCTTAAGATAGAGGTCTGTCCTCCGAATGTTTACTGCTGGACCTGCTCCCGCCGACATCTGCGGGAGAGCGGCGAGTCCAGCTGGTGGCCTGGGCGATCCCGCAGCAGCTGCTGCCCGTTTGGGCACGGACCTTCGCGGAGGAGTCATGCATCGTGTCCCGAACACAGAGCGTGGTTTTCACTCACGTACTTCCAAGATAAAAGGCAGCGAAGACGCCCACCGCTTAAAGACTAATTAGCGAGAAGCCTCCGTCTCATTTGGCATAATCCGGAGAACATCTGGATGACGCCAAGTTTCAAGCCGGCTGATTTCAAGGCTGTTGTTGGAGCGCAGAAATTGACGCAGAGGAGTTGGGACTGGGGCTACATCACAGGCTTTCGCTGGGGAGGCTGTCAGTCAGGGCTTTGATGGGGTGTGTGATCTTTGGCCAACACAGCTGTGCTGACGAGAAGTCCCCAGCACTGTTATACCAGCAAAGCCCTGTTTTCACCGGTATTGCTTTGGGGGGGAGAGGGAAGGAGAAGTTTTCCTGTGTGTTCAGTGCTGCCAGTGCGAGCTGTGTCCGTGCTGACCGCCCTCTGTCCATCCCCTGTACCCCAGCCCTGCTGCACTGGCAGCCTCCCAGGTAAGAGCTGGTGTAAGGGGGTGCGGTGTGTTCCTGTATTGCTCTTCCTGGCAGGAAGTCGGCACCACACTTGCTCTTTTGTCTTTTTTTTTTATTATTGTATTTTTTTAAGTCACTTGAATGCTTTTTTTTTTTTTTTTAAATGTACATCTTGTTCTCAAGAAGGCTTTGATCTTGGTAATCTTTTCATCTATCCATCAATCTCTTGTGTGAAAATGCTGGAGCGTGCTTTTATTGTGGCATGGGATTTCTTTGGGTTTTATTTTCATTTCTCTGCACAGTTTAGAGAATTTTTCCTCCCCGAGGCTCTCCCTCTGGCTTGATCCTACATGAAAGTTGACCGCAGATGTGTCAGCTGTAAGTGCCACTTTAGGCCATGTCTTTGAATTTTCTTTGTAGGGATTTCCTGGTATCAAATTAAACCAACTCTTCTTCCTTCCTCACATTAAGATAAAGAAGGCATTTTGGCCAGGTCTGCACATTTCTGGGAGCAGCCGTGAGCGCTCTCTGCCTATCTCCACCAGGAAGGATGCACGCCAACTTTAAATCCAAACTCTTGTGGTTGCAGGCGGGGGCTGGACTGGCTTACCTGCTCTTCTCTGCCTTTGTTATTAGGTTGAGCAGTGTGGTTGACTGTGGTTGTGTGGCTGGTTCAGGGCGTGGGCATTGATTCGGATCCATCTACGCTTGGCCGTGTAGACTTAGCCTTAACCGTGGTCACTCACATGTGCTCTTCGTGCCTACTTTGGACATGATGTCCAAACCCATGGCTATGCTTCCATAGTTAGGGACGTGCTTTCTTAAAACGGCTATCTCCTTGTGCTGTGCTGTTCTGGTGAAAACTCTTGTTTAAACACAGTTATATGTGAGAGAGGTGATGCCCTGTGGTTAACTTCCCCCCAAGGGAAGGTGGAGGAGGGGTCTTTTGGCAGACACCCCCTAACCCAGACACCCCAAACCTTATGACCTTTTTTTACAAGTCATGACTACTGAGCCGAATCGAGGTCTTTGCAGTTTTTGGACCCTCACTGAGGCCATCGACATGATAAGGTGTCTCTTGACACTCTGCTTAGCGTAAACTACAGTTCTCTCTATGTGGTAGCATCATGGTACTGGCTGATCACTTTAACCGATCCCTTTGGTTCTGTGTGTAGCTGTGTGACAGAGTTTAGCTTGTGATGGCGCATAGGCTGAGGAGGAGAAGGTTGGGGTGTGAGAGCCCCCTGGTAAGCCTGCTGCCAGAGCACACAGCCCACCCCAGCAGCTTCTCCATCGCAAGCATCCTCGCTTAAACACTTCTGTATGGCCCAGTGGCATGCTCTGAGGTTGCAGGACTGTGCCAAGGTCTCTCACGTGCTCTGTGTTGACCTTTCAGAGACCGAGACACAAGGATCACCTCAGGATCTTTGAGTATTTGTTGTTGTTGATGTTGTTGGCCTGTTGCAGGTAGGTTTAAACTTCTCACTGTATGAAAAAGTAATGCTTTTTTTTTTTTTTTTTCTGCCTCTTTTGTGTAGGTCCTGCGGGAGACTAATAAATTAGCTGAAATGGAAGAGCCACCTTTGCTACCAGGAGAAACCATTAAAGACATGGGTAAGTGAAGAGTAAATTTCCTGTTGTTTGCTGGACCAAATAGAACATCCATAGAGCAAAATGCCTTGGTGGTCGTTGACCAACCATAGCAATTTGCTGATGTTTTGTGACCCATGATCAGGTTGTTTCATTAATCATTGCACATCACGTGAGCCAAGGTAACTGTGTGTTTCCTCTTGGCGTGGAGCAAATACAGCGCTATTCAATCTTCCCTTCCTCTGAAAGTGATATGGAAGAACGTGACTTAAGTCCTAAAAACAAACAAACACACCCCCTTGTCCAAACCCCCAAAAAAGCCAAGCCCCCAAACCAGAACATCTCAATGCTCAGTCCTTTTCTCTGCTGCTTTCCTAAAGACTCGGAACTCTTCCTCTAACCACAGACTGCAGACTGCCCTCTAACTCACTCCCCAGGCACAGTTAGCTCTGACAGCAAGGTTATATTCTGCTCCTGGGAATGGTTTCCAATATCTTTCTCACATATGGATTCTTATATGTCACAAAAACTGAACTTCTTAGACTTCCCATTGGTAGCAGCACTAGTGCAACCCCTCTCTCATGCTTGGCATCCCTTCCCTGTGCTGTGAAGGAATGTAATGCCTTGGAGAACCCTGTTCATCAGATGGACACTGCTGGAATCATACAGCCATGGTAGGGCTAAAGTCAAATAGCCAAGCGTATCCATGTGTGTAGGTATGTGTGTACGTGGGCAAGGTAATTAAGTAAAATTGTTTCTTTAGGAAACCAAGCTAATAAAATGTAAACATGAAGCATGGTGTGGTTTGTAGGTTGGTAAGACCAGCTTGAGATCCTGCCTCGGCTTCCTTACCTGGAAAACATTTCTCTAGCTCCTTTTTCCCTTTACTGAGAAGTCAGATGCATGTGCACATTTCTCTTATTGGATGATGACGACCATTATTATTATTAC
This sequence comes from Nettapus auritus, assembly GCA_011076525.1. NCBI lineage: Eukaryota > Metazoa > Chordata > Aves > Anseriformes > Anatidae > Nettapus > Nettapus auritus. Next base: position 193,681,832 of record CM021765.1, read on the forward strand.
TACTATTATTATTTTAGAACACTTGGAAACTGCATTTTCAATAAAGAGAACTGTAGTGGAAAAGCCAGGCAGGGTGCCCTCACCCTTATTATGTGTTTCATGAGTCTGCTTTCAAGCCTCTGTCAATCTGCTCTTTGAAAAAAGTGATTAATAATCAGCCAGTAATGAAGTATTGGTTTAATTAGAGCTGAAACATTTTGTGTTTAATAGCCCTTCCAGCAGCGACATTTCAATTTAAGTAAATAATGAAGTCGTTAGCATATTTATTTATTTATATTTTAAACCAGAAATTCTGCGCTGCCTGTTTTGCTCCGACCTCATCACTCCCCATCCCCTTTCCCCCTGAACTTTCTAGCTGAGGCTCTGAAAGCAACCAGAGCTGGTTCAGGCTGACGTTACCGCTGCCCTGCAGACCCTGCCTGCCTGCTGTTGATTTTTCAGGATTCCTCGGGAGTCAGCGATGACTATGTAGAAGCAGAGCTGATGTGAGGATGAAATGAGTGCCCTAGAGCCAAGGCGGTTTTCCTCCCTCCCTCCAGGCTGAATCTCGTGGGGTAAAGGCAGAAGAAATTTGGGGAGTCCCAATGAAGACCCAGCAGCTTTGTGCCTCTTGTGCACGGAGGCTGTCACCTGGCTGGGAGGCGAAGCTTTCTTTACTGATTTCACGCAGCCCTTGCAAAATGAATCCCCTAGGGCTCGGAGGCTTAAGGTTATTAAAATGGCTCTGGGATTTTTGTTTTCTTTTCCAAATTTCATGGAGCTGGCAGCTATAGTCGGTGGGTCTCCTTCTGAAAGGATGCCTGTGTGTTCGAGGAGTATTGCTACTTGTCGGTAACAGCATCAGCCGTGGCCACGGCACAGCCAGCCAACTGTTCAGTGACAGAAGGTGTGACGGGGCGCTGGGGGGAGGGAACAATGTGAATGCTGGCGTTTTTAATTGATGTAAACCAGAAAGGCAGTTAGGAGAGGTGTTTGCTGTGGAAAACCAGCAGCACCTCTTGCCTTTTGCTGGCACAAGTGAGAAACGTTGGAGGCCTTTTACGAAGGGGACTGCTTTGAGTCACCGTCACTCAGGTTCAGAAGTAATTGAATTGTTGGAGAGTAACTTGATCACCGGCTTAAGGCTTCAAATCGCTGGCAATTGGGTGCTATCCAGATTTTTGGCTGCTGGAAGTCACTGTAGCTCCGCTGGTTTCAATCAGGGCCATTAGCAGGGACTCTCCATCCCAGGGCTGACTGTGTGTGTAAGGGTGTACAGGAGGACCTCGACATCCTAAAAGCCATCTGTGGGAGAGCTGCTTTCTCTTGATGGCACGAAACAGATTGCTGGCAATCATTAGTTTTTTATGCAGATTGATGCCAGCTTCAAATATAAGCATTCAGTCAGGAATTGCATCCACTTCTCACACGTGGTGTTCTCAGCTAATGGTAGGGCGTTGCTAGGTAAGTATAGCACCGAAGTTTGCTCCAAACACTGACACCCGTACTGGGGTAGTGGTTCTGTACAGATGCGGGATTCTAGGCGACGGTGCTTGCCTGGAGCTTGGCTAACACCCAAACTCTCATCAACGAAACTAAAACTTCCATCTTAGCTCTTAGGCTAGCACCCCCGATTAGGCTTGTTTCCATTTCATGGTCTGGAAGGTAGAACCCCAAGTGCTTTTGCTGTAATAATTTTCCTCCCATAAATTAACCATGAAATTAACTCTTTTTTCTTTTTTTCCTTTTTCTTTCTTTTTTTTTTTTTTTTTAAGCTAAGGATGTTACTTACATCTGCCCCTTCACTGGAGCAATCAGAGGAACCCTCACTGTTACCAATTACAGACTGTATTTTAAAAGCATGGAACGGGTAAGCTTTGGTAACCATCTGCTTTTGTGGGTTGTTCGGTCTTTAGACCTAGGTGTGTTTTGTTTTGTTGGTTCTTTATTTTTATTTTTTGTGTAGCTCTGTGTGAATCATAGCTGTATGGTTGGGCGTATAGGCGTAAGGGAACAGGAGCTGGGTTTTTCATCCCCCTCCCCTTTTTAAACTCACAAATTTCAACTGTCTACAGGACCCTCCTTTTGTCCTAGATGCATCTTTAGGTGTAATCAACAGAGTGGAGAAAATAGGAGGTGCTTCCAGTCGTGGTGAGAATTCATATGGGCTGGAGATTGTATGCAAGGTAAATTTTTATGTCTGTTTTACAGTGGGGGAAGGGGAAAATATATTTTACAAGGTTTTATCTATAGTACTGTAAGTTCTGGATGAGATAGAAACCTTTTTTTCAGGCTTCATGCTAGATAATGTCTTTCTTTGTAGTAGAAACCTAGGTCTGCATCCCAGTAATGCAATCCTCAAGGCTTCTGTGTTGCTCACCAGGATATCCCAGGAAGACTCCACTCGTTGTGCTGCATGGGATGCCTTTCATGCACTTGCATTTCAATAACAAGAACGGGGTGCATGTTTCTCTCTAAATCACTAGCTTGTGTCCACCTGCTGCTGTGTTTTGTGGTGAGGGATGGGCAAGTAGCCTTCAGTTCTTAAGGCTATTCTTCCCTTCCTTTCAAGGGAGTAGATATTTGAAGTATCTTTAATAAAAATTATCAATTCATCTCCCAGTGTCTATTGTAGACTCTCAAACTAGATAAAGCCACTGTCTCCAGACCTAAATCCGTACCTCCGACCCAACTAGGGCACAGCCCCTTTGCTTTCCTGGGTGGCAATGTGGGAAGAGCTGGATTCTGAACCTTGAAGGTCTCAGGCTGCTTAGAGCTCTTTTCAGGCCCCCCTGAAGGCAGAAAGAATGCAACTTTCTGCATAAAAACAGATGGAGGCATGAAAACGAGCCCCAGACAGCTCTGGTCACTGCTGTGATGCTGAGGCACCGGGAAGCTGAGCAGACTCTCAAGCTGCGGGCACGCTGAGTCATGAGCGTTGATATTATCTGTACCAAATCATCCAGCTGCTCCCTCAGCCTACTGCAGTCGTAATCCTCGCTGGCTACCACGGGGTGCCTGTGCTGGCAGGCCAATTTGTTCCCTGCTTTGCTTTGGATTCTTAGTCCTCTTCTCAGCAGTTTTGCCTAGATGCAAACGTGCACACACAGTCAGGTTTGGAGAGAACTGCATTGTTTCCCTGGGTGGGAAACCCAGGCACAGAGAAAATGACAGGTATCTTGGCCCTATACAGTGTATTTAAATATATATATATATTCTACATCCTGCAATTTTCTGTCTGAGACCTGCCGCCCCATCTCAGTCTTGTAAGACAGCTAGGTCTTTAGCCATTTTTCTCACTCCCTGGCTTGCTGTACTGTCTTCATATGCTTGACCTTGATGGATCATTTCCTGCTGGTGGCTTTTAAACTGTTTACTACAAGCGTTTGAGTTGTAGGCTTGGCTGAAAAATCTTGGCACCTTAGAGATGCTTTATTTAGGTTCTGAATTTGATTTTGGAGATGAGTACAGAAAGAAGGTCCTGGCTTGCCATTCGTGGTAACTGTGCTGCTATGCAAAGTGGAGGAGTTGTCAGCTTCACACAGCCTTTTGAGTGCTCTGAGATGGAGGCTTTAAAGGGAGATGGCTTTAGTTATTTTGCACTCAACTAGCTGGACTTGGGCTCCCTACATGCAGTAACTCTACGGAGATGCTTTGTGAGACAGTCCCTTCCAGCAGTCTTCTGGCAGAGCTCAGTTTGGGAGCCCAGTAGGAGCTGGGAGGTCTGCTTCACAAAGCCCTGCCGATCAGAGATAGCTTGTCCCTGAGCCAGGTCTCTCTCCTGGGCTTTCAGCAGGTAGAGAGCTTCGTTTAGAGGCACTGCTGATCAGTGGCACCTCTGCGCTCCCTTTGCCGTGGTTGTGGCAGGCTTTGTTGGAGGCTTTGAGCCAAGCTGAGTTGCTGTGCAGCACTGTTCAATGTGCAATACTAAATCGGTACTAGAAAGAACATCATGACGTGAGCCTGTGTTGAATGCTGGGTTTTGGAGTTCCTTTGGCTGCTCAAGTGAGTTGGAAATCCTACAGTTTGCCTTCCTTCTTTTTCCTAGGACATTAGAAACTTACGATTTGCTCACAAACCTGAAGGGAGAACTAGACGATCCATATTTGAGAACCTGATGAAGTATGCTTTCCCAGTTTCAAATAATCTGGTAAGTGTTCATGGTTTTTCTTCCCCTGCCCCATTACCAAAATATGTGGCAGAGTGGCAGTAAGCTGTTTCGTTGAGTCTCATCTATCTGATACAACATTCACGTGGTGCGTTTTTTGTTGAATGAGTAGAAATGCTGATTTTTAAATCAGTCTGAAAATTAATTCTGTAGGAATTCAGATTGTATAGAAAACAGGAAAAGTCTACAGCTATGGGGCTGGATTACTTCGTGAATGGAGAATGACATACTGATCATCCTCGTAAGGGATGGAAAATATTCAAAGCACAGTGACATCCATCAGAGATTTACAACTAATGGTGACTGCACTACTGGAATGCAGTTCATCTGTTCTGTCATTTTATGACTCTGCAATTGTTGCTTCAAATACTGGCTGAACCACACGATCACTGGATAGTTGAGGGTGGAGGTCACCTGGTCCAACCCGCCCTGTTCAAGCAGGGCCACTTAGAGCAGGTTGCCTAGGATCATGATCATATTGAAAGGGTCTAGTTCTTAATATGTAAGAGTGCTCTTGCACAAGTAGTCTTTTCTTTCTCTCTTTTAGGACAAACTCCTTTTTGTCCATGAAGTATTGGGTCATGGGCAAGAAGGATCAGGGGTACAGAGGAAGGTACATTGTTGTTGTACAAATCACCTACTACAGCAAGTGTGTTGATCTTTTTCACAAAACCCTAAAAGAAAAGTAGTAGGATAGGGGGAAAAAAAGAAGGACCAGTCAGGAGCTGTTCCTGTAGATACTAAATATCCTGAAAATGGGCTCTGAGTGGGCTCTTAAGAGCAATTTTTTTTTTTTCTTTCAGCCACTTTTTGCATTTGAGTACAAAGAGGTTTTTCCAGAAAATGGATGGAAGGTGTATGACCCCATTTGGGAGTACAGAAGACAGGTGAGTACTGTGCCATATCCTTCCTCATGCTCTCTATTTTTCAAAAGTGAGGCTCTGTGCAGCAACACAATTACAGGTTGCATGGAACAGAGAACGATCCTGCTGACAGACGTCTTGCAGGCTGGACTAGGACATTGTTCTCCATAGTGCAGTGACTGATGATAGCAGTGTACAGCTTTAGGGGTGGTAGCATCCACTGGGAGATTATTCAGGCTGCAGGAGGCTGACTTCAGGCTTTGGTAGAAAGGACTATTGCTCTGGCTTAGTCATCAGCCACTGCTGGTGGTAAGGAACTGAGGCAGGTATTTTTGCAGGTATAGGCATCTCATTGTTCAGTTTCACACCCCTATTCTTGCTTGTATTAGTTCTAATTCTTTCAGGATTTCTGTAAGATATCTCAAAAAGGAACTTGGGAGGAATGTGTATTAGTGTAGTGTAGAATGCCTTCATTTTATTGGGAAATCAGAGTAGAGACCGTTCTAATGCATCTAGAATAGACTGGCTGTCAATTAGGAATGTCAGCATAAAAGTCAGAATGTTTCTCCCTGGGGGAAAAAAAAAAAATAAGTAATTGTTATTTTTTTTTATATAATAAAATCATTCTTCTTGTAAAATCCTCAAGTTGAGGAAACAACACACTTTGGTGGCAGTTCTGCCCTGGATACAATAAACTTTTGCCTCATCCAGATCTGTCAGGATAAAATCAATTTTCCTGTGTAAAATTAAGACATTTACAGCCATGTAATTTAAAGATTTATTTGAATCTTTCCCATAAAACAGAAGAAACCAAGACCTATGTCCCAGTGTTCATCTGATTCCTAGCATCCAAAACCTAGGGAGGGGATTCATTTTACTAGCTTTAGTCCTCTAAAATCTGGGCATGCCTTCTAAATTGCTTATCTAGGCCTGTCATTAACAGATGGGGAGAGAGCGCTTCACTGTTGGGGGTGATTTGTTCCCTCCTAAAATAGCTGCCTAAGATAGATCACTGGCTTCTAGGCTGCTATTTGAAAGTGAGATGAATTTTACCCCCTGTCTTCACTGCAAAAAAAGTATGTATTTTGCAATGAGATACCGCAATGTAAAATCGTAGAGACAAACTCAAATTAGTTATGATCAGGTTGACTTTGACTAGTTACACCAGATAACGTAGAGATGATTGCTGCATTTACAGTCTTACCTCCTGGTAGTATTTTAATGATCTGTTTTATAAAGAAGGATCTGCAGCCCAAGATGTGTGGGAAGGATGTTTCTTTATAGGACTGGGAACTTTGGTGTAAAGACTAAAGGGTATGTGTTTGCTATCCAAATAATCTCTACTGAAAAGCACAGCATACACTTAGCTAAGCTTCACTTAAAAAAGATGAAGGACAGAAGACATTCTTACAATACCTGGAAAGAAGGAAGGGTGACCTTTGAGGATTTCAAGGAAAATGAATCCAATTTCTCAATCCTGGCATGTCTGTTTTAGCATCTAGGGCTTTTCTGTCCATATTAGCTTTTGTATTGTGATTGGCCATACCTTGGATTTCCAGGAGCTTGGATATACAGTGGAAGGATACAGACTTATTTATGTGCATGTGATTTGAAGCTTTTCGTGGCCTTTCTGGAATACAAATAAGACTTCTGTGACAGGGTCTTTATTTCTGGTCGTGTGAAGTTGTGTTTAAGTATGTCACGATCGTGACGTTGCTTCAACACGAGCTCCTTTTGTTATGACCTGCCTTTCTATGACGTTTGAATGGACAGGAAGAACTTAGCCCAACTGCTTTTACGTCAAGAAACCGAACTGGTGTCCGTATGCTAACGCCCCCAGCCATTTGCTTATATTGGTAACTGCAAAAATGAATCCAAACCGGGATATTTGCAGCCATGGTCTACGTGAATTTTACCCATGATGGACCACAGTCATTCCCATTCCAGATCACACAATCCATCTGTCCCAGCAGCTTATCTCCCAAAGTGACCAACGCCAGCTGCTGAAGAAGAGGCAAACCATGCTGCGGTAGATGTTTATGTTGTAAGCTGGCCAGGAGGAGAATTTCTCCCCTTTCCTTAGAGTTGATTTAGGTCCTGCAACATGAAGTTTTATTTTCCCTCCAAAACTTTAAGCTATTTCAGTCTGTTTATTTAATTTTGGCATTTATAACTATGGATGTTCAATTTATCTGTGTGAACGTCTTAGCCTTTTTTTCTTTCTCCAGCCATGTTCTGTTAAAGCAATAACGACTACTACAATAAATCAGGATTACGTCCTGAAATGGCAGCAGGGATTCGTTAACAGTGAAACAAAACTGGCATCATCAAATCAGATAATGGGATTACCTGTCTCTGCCTGTATGAATTGTGATCAGAAATAGAAAAGCAGGACGTGTGCACTATCTGCAGGACCTTTTGAAATTGGTTTAAAAGCTAATACGGAAGAGGTGGCCTAGGGCATAAGCAACCCAGCAGTACGGGTAGGCATTAACTTGGTGCATTTTAGGCAAGGCCAGTTGGTTCCCTGTGGGAGCAGGGACACAGAGAGGGGAGCAGAAGCCAACTACAAGGCATCTAGAAAAGACTTTTAGAGGAGGATCCATGGTAGGATCTCTGTCTACACTGGTAGATGTGGCGAGTTCTGCGTGTGGTGAGGATTTTTTTCAGATTCATAGAAGTGTGTTGATATGATAGAGATCACAGCAATTAGGAAAGACATTCAGTAAACCTCCAATTTCGCTGCTAGTGTTCTTGGGAAAGATGGAAATATGTAACTTATTAAAAATCTGCGATTGTGTAAAACTACGGGGAGTAATAAACAACCTGTGGAGAACAAAAGGAACTCAGAGAGATTTGGGATTTAGTCAGTAAATGGAATCACATGTGGCAAATGAAATTTAAAACTGAAATTGCTCCCTGATTTTTATTACACACAGGCTGGCAGAGTATGAAACAGAACTGCAAAGTGAGTAAGACTCAGTTGAAACCAAAAGGCCTTGAGATGCCTTTGGAGTAACTTAAAGCTTTCATTTTCCTTAACAAGGTGGGGAGGATTTGGAAAATATTACAAGGGGCTGTGAAGCTGGAAACGTGTGATGTTTCCCTACAGAAGTTGTGCCTGTCTAATCCTATGCTCTGGTTTTAAGGACCAGGGAGCCACAGTACAGGGCTGTGGCTGCTGCTTTCAGAGAAAGCATGTGGAAATGAGTTGTTTAGAAGAGAAGCTGGAAGTGGCAAGCATCGGTTCACAAGCAGAGTGGGAGAGTTAGAGCACGAGAACAGAAACCTACAGAAGAATGGTGTGTACAATTTAAGAGAGAAAAATGAGAACTGAATCATTAAATGTCCCATAGTTAACTGAGATTCTGCTTATGGAAGGTGTGTCTCTTCTGCAAAACAGGTCACAGCTCTCTTGTGGCACATGGAGACAACCTGGGCTGAGCACATGGCAGAGGGGCCAGCTCGGCCCTGGCAGCTCTACCCTCTGTTGGTGCAGGGATGTGCCTGAGCTAATGTGCTCAGCCTCCTGGTATCTTGTGGTCCAAAACCAGTTTGGGAGGGGAACTGCTGGTCTGTAACTCAGGGTCCTCCTTGGCTTGCCTACGGCAGCTCAGGGTGCACCTGCGTGGCTGAGCTCAGCATTGGTCAGTTAGGTCCAGCAGAGAGATCCTGCCTGGCAAGGACATGATGTTTTTTTCCTGTCAGTGAAAGATTGTCATCTGCTCAAACTTAAACATGTCTGTGTGCTCTGCAAGGTGCTGATTTCAGTGCTGTGCTGGTTTGTCCAGCAGTTTTAACCTGCAGACAAAGTGAACTCCAGAAGGCATGCAGCATGTAGGTCAAGTGATAACTGGGTGGCTGAAGTAAGGCAGGAGTGACTAGCCAGAGGAAAACCAAGCCTGCTTTGTGTGTGGAGATGATGCAACAGCTCTGTCTGTGGTTAGATGATGTGGCTGTAAGGAGCGTAACAGAGGACTGGGGCAACTTTGTGAGTTCAGGCATAGCTTCAGCCTCTAACGTGTCAACTAACATGTTTTTTTGGCAGCCATGTTCCCCAGCAGCTTTGGGGTCACTGTACCCTATTAGCGAGGCATGCTTGGGTTCCTTCTGCAGGTGCCCAAATGGCTGCTCCGGGTGCTGGTCCTGAGCCTTCAGATGATTCTTGAGTTGCACCTGTAACGGTTTGGGTTGACTTGATAGCAGGCTTTTGGGTGCTTACAACTTACCAGGAAGCAGTGCAATGCGTCTTATGTAAAGCACATTGGTATTTCCTCGCATCATGTTTAGCTTTTTCTATTGATTCCAGATGAAGAAAGTGCAAATCTGAAGCAACACGAATAAATGCATTAGTTACACCGCATCATAGCAAATGTCCTGGGAAGATGTGAATTCAGCTCCTCTTCCAGCCCACTTTGCTTTTTTCTGCTTGCTTCTAGTCCTTAGAGTCATGATCTGAATCCAAAGCCCTCTTTGGTTGGCGCTGTGATTCAAGGCTCCTGTGCTGGGGTAAGCAGACGTCCCCTGTGATTCAAAGGAAATGAAAACCTCAGTGACACACACCCTTTTCTTTCTGTGGAGGTTGTCATAGATTTTCTTGGTCTGGGCTATTGTAGAGGAAGGATTTCATTTGGATTTGTCACGGTGGCAGCAAGAGTGGCAGCAGCAAGACTTGGAGATTTGGAGGTGCCAGTTCTGGACTAAGCAGCGTGTGCTCAAGCCATCCTGCCCAGTGTTGTGAGGAGGATGCTTTGCAGTGCCACTGACTGCTTAATCTTCTCTGTGAGCATCAGTAGAATGAAAGGAAGGTCTTCTTCCATGCAACTGCTTGTCAGCCCATTTCACTTGCCAAGACTGTGCCAACAGTATAGTTTTGATTCAAATTCGGGGGTGGAGGGGGTGAAATCTCCAAGCATTGTTGATGGATGCGGTAAAGTCACGTACTGTGAGAAACATCTCAATTTTCTTCAGACAAGATCTTCTGTGAAGCTATTTTATTCGCGATTGCAATGGCGGGCGTCCTGTCAATTAGGAGCACATTTTAGTAAACAAATCATCACCTTTTATTCTCCATTACCTGACGCCTGATCACCTCCTCTGTTTCCTCATTGGCTGAGTACTACAGGTTCACAAGCTACTCGACGCTCCTCTATACCATATATGTACACTTCTTCTTTTTTTCAACTCTTTAATTTCTCCTTTCTTATGTTTTGAGAACTTGTGATCTTTGTTTTACTGTTCTCACACTGCTCATCCTGTTTTTCTCAAGCTTCCACCTTATTTTGGAACAGTGAGGCCTTCTACTGTCCACTTATCTACTTAGCATTTCTCCTTATTATGACTACACAACTACCTTGGGATACAGAAAATTAGTTCTCTACTGCAAAAACACAACTAAGTTTCTCACAGTACTCATTAGGATAGGACTGAGGACAGTTTAGTCATTTAGTGTTAGTTTGCTTCCAGGTAGCAATCTGTTTGATCACTGCTGATGGACAGTGCCAGCTTCTCCCTGGCACAGGAGCCTTGAACTGCACCATCGCCCAGGAGCAGGAGTCCTGTGTTCCCTGGCTGGCTGTAGAGCTGGTGGACCCAGGAGGTCTCAGCCTTACTACGTACAGCACAGCACATGCTAAGCATAGAATCATAGAATCATTAGGGTTGGAAAGGGCCTTCAAGATCATCTGCTCCAACCATCCCCTACCACCAATGTCACCCACTAAACCATGTCCCTAAGCACCATGTCCAACCTTTCCTTGAACACCCCCAGGGACGGTGATTCCACCACTCCCTCCCGTCCCAATGCCTGACTGCTCTTTCTGAGAAGAAATGTCTTCTGATTTCCAACCTGAACCTCCCCTGGCACAACTTGAGGCCATTCCCTCTAGTCCTGTCACTAGTTACCTGTGAGAAGAGGCTGACCCCCAGCTCCCCACAGCTTCCTTTCAGGCAGTTGTAGAGAGCAATGAGGTCTCCCCTGAGCCTCCTCTTCTCCAGACCAAACACCCCCAGTTCCCTCAGCTGCTCCTCATAAGACTTGTGCTCCAGGCCCTTCACCAGCTTCGTAGCCCTTCTCTGGACATGCTCCAGTGCCTCAGTGTCCTTCTTGTACTGAGGGTCGCAAAACTGAACACAGTACTTGAGGTCAACACTTTGCATGAAGTTACACATAAAGGACAAAAGCAGTTGGTCTTACAGGGCTCATACCCGTCAGTAAGTTTGGGCTGTGTGTATGTGTAGCTTAGTCAAGGTTTCTGCCACTTCTTTGGTTTCGGACAGCACCAAAAACAGCTTTTCTCTGAGGTTTTTGGAAACCCATGATCCTGGCAGCTCTGCTAATTCCTTGTAGCAACATTTCCTCAGGGCGGGCCTCAGGACCAGGGGTGGTTCGTGAGGTGGGTGTGAGCAGTATGAGACAGGAGGTCTGTCCTCTGCCTCCTCGGTTTTCTGTCCCTGACCTGCTCTGACAGGATGACTCACCGCTCCGATGGGGAGCTGCCTGCCGTCGGGGTGGGTCGGCCCTAATTGCCACAGCTCATCTGACCTGGGTTAGATTTGTCATTTATTTCCCCCGGGAGCCTTGGCAGCGGTAATCAGCCTCCCACCACCCTCCTTAAAGTGAAGCAGTGTTTCTTAGAGCAAAAGTGTATATTAAGAGCTGATCTTCCTCTAAAACAGGCTCTCTGCTCAACACTCTGGCCATACTCACTGCAGAGAGGACCTGTATTAGGTGTTAATTCTTCCCAGGGATGCTCAGTGTCAGTGCTCATCCCCAGCATGTGTCTAAACCTCTCTGTGCTGGCAGGCAGGGGGAACCGTGCTGTTTTGGTCTGCTGCCTCCCAGCGTTGGCCAAACTAAGTCTGCAGGTTTTCAGGATCCTGGTGTGCTTCAGGAGTTACCTGGAGGGTATTGTCTGGCAAGCTCTGAGTTGCTTCTCACCTAGGGCATGCTGAGTTCAGTGTGTGCCTCTCCCAGCCTGAGTCGGACTGACATAGCTTAGGCTGACAGGAACACTGCAGGTACAGATCCCTGTGCAGATCACATACAGACACACAGCTGGAAACATGTAGTTATGAGGCTATTGGTGTTTTTAGGGGATTGCACAGCTGTACCACAAACACTGAATAAGGCCCAAAAGAGAAGTACCCTTTGTTACTTTCCTATACAAAATGCCCCTGAGCAAATAACACTTGATACGCTCCTGTGCCGTACAGTAGTCCTTATTTACAAATGGAAAGTCTTTGTCAACCCAGTAGTCTCTTTATGTCCCTTGGCATTGCTTTTTGAGGTGTTCTACTGCCTGCTCTCCTTTCTGACCTCCCCTCCGTCCTGTCTGGGAACTCTGCTGTCTGTCTCCAGTTGCCACTCACCACGTTTGAGCTGAGTGCTGTGGGAGGAGCGGGGCTGTCAGCCACCAGTTCTGCCCTGCTTCTAGCTCTTCTGTAAGCACCACTGTGAGAACAGGAGTTATGTTAAAGAAGCTCTCAGGGGATCGCCTCATCTGTAGCCTCCACGGTTCATTTGCCATGGATAAGCCTGCCTGCAGTCTTCTAGTTTTTGTTTTCTTAAATGACCTGAGCAAAACATCTACCTCTCTGAAGTGCAGGTTACCAAGATAATGCAGTCTTGGGCTCCTGCCCTAAATGTTCTTCGTTAACAAAAGTTGCCTTGAATTTCAAGTCTTGGAATTTGACTGTGCCAAGGCCTCAGAGCAACTTGTTTTCTAACCTGCTGTTGTTTCCTCTTCAGGGAATTCCCAATGAAAGCTGGAGGTTGACCAAGATTAACGAGCGCTATGAGCTGTGTGATACGTACCCTGCCATTCTAGCCGTGCCCGTAAACATTCCCGATGAAGAATTAAAACGAGTAGCATCTTTCAGATCAAGAGGACGCATACCAGTGAGTGCAACAAGAGAAGCTGCTTTGATGTGACTTTGTTACATACCTTCGGGCCATAAATAATGGCAAGATCGGGCTGAGTGGATTCCAGGGAGCAAATAAATGGTCAATGGATAATAAAAGTGACAGCAACATGTTTGAGTTAGAAAACAGCATTATCTGCTGCAACTAGTGTTGTGAAAGAGATGTAGACTAAACCAAAATGAAGAGATAAGATAGCTTAACACAACCCACAATGAATCTCAGTTCAGTTCCTGGGAAATGCAGAGTAGTCCTGTTTGGTTGTTGACATTTGTCTGGCCTGCTCTTACTTTCAGGGTAGAGGAATACTTAGGGATACTCAGTGAAAATGCTTATTAAATCAAACCAAGACAAATGACATCATTATGGTGTTTATTTCAGCAGTAACAGAAAATGTTCTGTTTTACCGCTCATTCTTATAGAAAATTAAATCTGTTCCCAAAGTGCTTACATTTTATATAGTGTAACATTGGGTAAGACATAGCCCAGTGATTGCAGAGCGAGAAGGTGTGCTTGTGACTCATACAGCAGTGAGAAAATATTCAGACTAAGGCCTATTCAGTCACCTCTTGTTTGTTTCAACTTCGGGAAGGTAACCAGAATGAATAAGTACAGTAAGTTTGATTCAATCACGATTTAATGGATTCCAGCCTTTTGGAACCAACTAATGTATGGCAGGGTCCCAGAGCAAGCCATTGCAGGTAAAACACTTCGCTGGTTTAATGAATCCACATTTTCCCTCATTTCTTTCTCATTTGTTTCCACAGGTATTGTCATGGATTCACCCAGAAAGTCAAGCAACCATCACTCGCAGTAGCCAGCCAATGGTGGGAGTGAGTGGCAAACGAAGCAAGGAAGATGAAAAGTACCTTCAAGCCATCATGGATTCTAATGCTCAGTCACATAAAATCTTCATATTTGATGCAAGGCCTAGTGTGAATGCTGTGGCCAACAAAGTAAGTTGTTTTTTTTTTTCTTTCCTTTGTCAAAAGCTGGGAATCTAGTCGTCTGGAGCACACATCACACCAACATTTCAGATCATTCCTCAGGATCACAAAGAGTTTTCCAATGAGGATACATACACACTGATCTGATTTTCTAGACAAGAGATTTGCTAGACAAGATCTTCTAGACAGTTTTACACCTGTACTGGTAGCAGTAGTTGTCAGCGTGACTGCTAAAGGTCCACTTGGATTAATCCATAAATTGAAATGAGATTGGAAGGGAAAAAACAAGGTGGCTGAAAAAGACACAGGCTACTGAGGTCAGTAGTATCTACCAGAGAGACTCCAGCATGCTGAATCATGTACATCACCATTCTTCACTCCACGTGGCTGAAAAACTGCCTCCTCTGGCTGTACCAGACTCTGTCCTTGTTAACCCTGAAGGGAGCAGGAGATGCTCAGCACGTCTGAAAATACAGCATCATGATCTTTAATTTGACAAGGAAGCTGGGGTTCTCTAATGTCCAGGAATGTCACTGTGTCCTTCCTGCTGTTGTCTCATGCAGTCACTGTAATCCATGTTTTAATGGTAGAACTGCTTTGCTGCACTAATGCTGAATTATTTTTTACTTTCCCACTACTTAGGAAAGGCAATTAGTGTGTGGGATATCCTCCTCTATAATAGAATGGTAAATTTCTAAATGACAGAGTAGTGAATCTAATGAGCTAGCAGCTTGAATGGGGATAAATGATAATTACTGAGAAAAAGAAAGCTTGTAATGTGATATTATTCAGTAAAAGTTATAGCATTCATTACTGTTGCAGGAAAGAGAGACGAAGTGTGTCTGTGTACATGTTTGTTCTCAATTGTAAGATAAATCCAATGTTTTATGTCTGCTTTAGATAGCACAGTCACTGGAGTATTTTGTCAGCTGATATCTGCTCAGGACAAACTATTGGGATCAAATATCAAATATGCTTTCACTTAGTTAATTTTGTATGGATTTTCTTTTTCTTCAGGCTAAAGGAGGAGGCTATGAGAGCGAGGATGCCTATCAGAATGCAGAATTAGTGTTCCTGGACATTCACAATATTCACGTCATGAGAGAGTCGCTGAGAAAACTGAAAGAAATCGTGTATCCCAATATTGAGGAGACTCACTGGCTGTCTAATTTAGAATCAACTCACTGGCTCGAGCATATCAAGGTATGCATCCACTGGATGAGGCTGAGTAGTCCCACGTTTGTACCAGTCTGTTCATTGGGAAATGTTATTCAGAGCTAACTCCAGTGACAGACTTTCAATTAATAAGAAATTTCAGGATTAAAAATGTTGCTTTTAAATAGGAAATTTTAAATTTACAAAACCACAGTTTCCTGGAATGGGGAATTTTGAAGAGATTGCAAATAGAACAGGAGAGGGAGGTTTTGATATACTGAAAGGTGGTGTTTTCAAAGTGAAGTGCGTTCCTGGGTAATGTGTAATCATAAAAACCCTTGGTAGAGCACAAGAGTCCCAGAGTTTCCAACCTCTTTGCTCTGGGATTCGTGGCATCGTGGTATTACTGCCTGGTCCAGGCCAGCAGGTGTTGGGAGTTCTGCCCCCTCAGCCTTTCAGGAATGCAAGCAGAATCAGAATGACCAGGGCAAAATGCTTCAGCTTCTACAAAGGTTGGATTTCAGACCAAGCTCTTTCTGTCCTAATAAATGTCAAGATCACACTGTCTGCCTGTTAATGCAGAAGGGAGCCAGTCTGCTTCTTGAGCAGTTGCAAAGCAATGACAATTTGTTTTCACGTTGAGACACAGAATGCTCCTGGGCTCAGTTCTTGACCTGTCCAGAGACTGAGCTTAGTGCTAGGGCTCTTTTAGAGTTGTGCCTACATTCTGGTTTAGATGTGTTGTCATCTTGTTGGAACAAAAAATGTGTTCACCAATTTGCTGTCCTAGTTATGAGGTAGTTGGAACTGATTTACCATTCTCCTTGAGGCAGACAGAGCCCTTGGTTTGCCCTGTGTTGTCACTAGCCATTTCTCATGCATAGTTTCTGTTCCAAAGATATTTTTCTAACTTTTTTTTTTTTCTCTTGTCCTAGCTCATTCTCGCTGGAGCCCTTCGGATCGCTGACAAGGTGGAGTCAGGGAAGACATCTGTGGTTGTACACTGCAGCGATGGCTGGGACCGGACAGCCCAGCTCACTTCCCTCTCCCTGCTCATGTTAGATGGCTACTACCGAACCATCAGGGGCTTTGAAGTACTGGTGGAGAAGGAGTGGCTGAGCTTCGGCCACAGGTTTCAGCTGGTGAGTTACTGCCCCTTGGACGGGACTGAACAGAAAGTTATTGCCCACCTTGAAATCACAGGGATTTCTGCTGGGACTTGGCAGCAACCACTGGGGTATTTTGCCTGTCTTTTTCAGTTCAGTCCATTTTCTGAAACCGCTTGGACACTGTCATCTAACATGCCTTGGTATTGAATAGACTGGGGATTTTGCTGGTGACCTTGGTCTCACATTTTCTTTGGGCACATTTTGCTTTTGAGGAGGCTAGTTAATTGTTTAGGCAAAGGACCAGCAGCTTGAGTAGTTTGTGGACGAGTGCCTAGAGTCTTCAGAGAGGCAGCTTTGTCAACCTGTGGCTTGGCTGTTTGTTACGATTTGCATTGATGGGAATTGGGAGAGCACTTCAGTAGTATCCTTTGTCTGTGTTCCTATCGTGTTTTGCTCATAGCTGTTACCAATTTCCCCTGCTAACAGAACAGTGTTACAGAAGAGGCAGGGGATTGCTCCGTTACTTACGTGCTCTTGTTCTGTCTTTGTACAGCGCTGAGGGCTCACGGGAAACACAAGCCAGCAATGTACTATCCTAGGAAGAAGGAATCTTGCCTCATGTCTTATCCAAGGCCACACAGCATGGTCGGGGTTGGAGGCCTGCTTCTGCGGATCCTTTCATAATTGCCTCTCCTGAGGTGGCAGGAGATGGGCTGGGTTACTGTTTGTACAGGGCTTGGAAGCTGCGAGGTGTTGCGTGATGGTTATCACCACGCGCTGTGTCTGTAGGTAGTGGTTAGATCCAGCACACTCTACTACTGAAGTAGCCAGGACAACAGCTGCAACCGAAGCAAAAAGCATTCTTTTTTTTTTTTTTTCTCCTTCTGAACTTTAGCTATTAACTGAAATCAGTGCCAGCATAGCATCTGGAGCCTCTACTCAAACAACTCTTGTTTTAATTTAACATGAAAATATCCCCATAAAGAAATTTCACTTCAAAGACTAAGGGAGTAGCTATCATTTACTCCTTTACCCACTAATGAGGACAAAGCAAAATCAAGATTCATATGAACCTTCCAAAAGCTGCTAATACCGGCTCGCGTGATGGAGATGAGACCCCCACGGTTCCCCCATGAAGCACTGAGTGACTCGTGTTCGTTGTCCTGCTGTTTCAGAGAGTTGGCCATGGAGATAAGAATCATGCAGATGCGGATCGCTCTCCTGTCTTCCTCCAGTTCATCGATTGTGTCTGGCAGATGACAAGACAGGTATATTGCCGGGTGGCACATGTCTCCACAAAGCTATGGTACATCTGCAGGCAAACGCGTTGCTCCTCATTCATGCTCGAATTACAGAGCCAGGAGCTGAGTTCCTCACTTGAGATCAGGCATGGCAGAGAAGGCCTCCAGCTGTCCTGTCCGTCTCCCCAGCACATCTTGCACGTACACGCAACGCACTGCGTGGATTCCTTCTGCCCCTTCGTGGCGTGCTGGTTCTCCCTGTCATGTCTGATTGTTTCTGCATGGTACCTCAACAGCAACCACGGCCCCGTCTGCACACCTCCGTTCGTCCTGCTGGTCGGTGTTGCGTGGTGCCTCCCTGCTCTTCCCTCTGGGAGGTGCTCTGTTGGGCACACAGGTTATTTCCTTTTGGCATCAGGGAATTTCAGTTTCTTTTTATGTGTTATTTCACATATGCTCCAGCCTTTTGTCCGTGGTCTCGTTGCACAGTCTGTCATTAGGGGCAGAACAAGCTTCGACTTGAAGCGGCACTGAGTGTGTGTAAACACAGCGGTCAGACCCTTCAGACCTCTGGCTTTTGCTCAAAATTCCTCTCTGCACATGTAAAGCAGCTTTCCAAGAGAGAGACTCTTGCTCCTGGAAGGAGCAAATATGATCCTGAGTATCCAGTCAGCCAGAGAACAGAGACAAATCCTGTTTTAGAAATGAGACTAAACCACAGAGTGGGAGAATTTTTTTTTCCAATTTACTATTCTAAAATCCCAACCCAACCTATTTTCTGGTTTTGTCCAAAGTTTCCTACAGCGTTTGAGTTCAACGAGTACTTCCTGATAACCATCCTGGATCACCTGTACAGCTGTTTGTTTGGGACGTTCCTGTGCAGCAGTGAGCAGCAGAGAGTGAAGGAGGTAAGAATGCTTCTCTCCAAAGTGACGTTACGGTGCTGCAATTGCTTCAGCTGGACAGATGTTGATAGAAATTTTGTTTTAGCACCCAAAGCTAGTTGTAGGTGCAGTTCTGGGTGCTGCGTCAACTGCTGTCAGTTGGGGATTTTACATTTCAGAGCAACACCTTTCCCTTCTGGACAGGTCTGCTCTTCTCAGCGTGGCCTTCAGCTACTTGCTGCTGGCTCAGTAGCTCCTGGCATTTCCCAACTAGCTAGAAATCCAGTTTTCCTTTGAACTTCAGTTTAGTTTAATCTTTTCTGTGGAAACTGGTACATCTTTGCCCTCCCTTTTCCTTGATGTGGTCCCTTTAGGTCGGTTTAAGCTAACAAGTGTGCATTGTCGTTGTGTACACACAGGTTGCAGCAGGTAACAGGTCTCAATCTGTTCTTGCTGTGCTTGCGTTTTGCTGCAAGCACGAGGCAGGACGTGCCTCCAGGTCCTTCCATCAGCCAGCTCTGCCCTGCAGGCTGCTCTAGGTTTGTTCGTGACCAGGGGAGCTGTGTGTAGCTGTGTACATTCAGATACATTCAAACGCTGCCCTGCTCAACCCCACCTGGGACTTGGAAGGAAAGGGAGCGACCTGCATTCTCTCTGCTACCTGAGGATGAAGGATTTTATCACTGAAAGGTTGCAGCCTACCACCCTGATGTGATTGCATTTGACAGCACACTGTTTTAAAAACTAAACTAAACTAAACTTACTGCAATACAGAAGCGATAGCATTATACAGAAGTGGAATCAGAGACCCTGTTTCTCTGGAGTCCGCAGTGATTGAATAATTGTGATTTGCAGAGATGAAAACCTGCCTGCTGTTTGTGGGTTTGGATTTTTGCTTTGTTTTTGTTTTTCTTGCAAGGCCTCAGCTTAGTGAAGTACTTAATCTACAAAGCCCTTCAACTCCAGTTTCACTGGGACTATTCACAGGCCTAATTACTCCACTACATCAGGGCCTGAGTCAAATGCGGTGGATGGTTTTGTTTTTTTTTTCCCTCCTTCCCCTCCAATTACATACTCCAGCAAGTCCTCCCAGAGCTCTTTAAAGAGGTGAAGTTTAACCAAGGCGCTGAGGGTTCACGCACCACTTCTGCGGTGTCCCCTGGCCGCACCGGTGGCGATTCCTGGGCTGTGCAGGGAGCTGGGTGTTGCCGTACCAGTGCACATGTGTGTGTGCCTGCCTGCAGGCATCCATGTGCTTCGATTACAGAAACCACATCAAAAGAAGAGTGCTTTTTTGTTGTTTTAAGCTACGCGAAGGCAATCAGATCTGTACTAATGACAGGCATGTGTATATGCTGTTGTAAGTACTCATAAAGCTTTGTAGATAAATGCTCGTGTTCATATAGGAAATAAAACCTCCTCTGTGCCTTCTGTTGCAGGGCCTTCCGAAAAAGACTGTGTCGCTTTGGTCTTACATCAACAGCCAGCTCGAGGACTTCACTAACCCCTTGTACGTCAGCTACTCCAACCACGTCCTGTACCCCGTGGCGAGCATGCGCCACCTCGAGCTGTGGGTCGGCTACTATATCCGCTGGAACCCCAGGATGAAGCCACAGGTACCAGGCTTGTTTCACCTTCTTCCAAGGATTCTGCTTTCCTCTCCCTCTGTGCTAGCGCTAATGCTGTCATGGCAGAGCTCCAGGCCTTTAAAGCGAGAAAAGTAATGTTCAAACTTAAGCTGCCACTGCTTAAATCTAAAAACAAAAACCTAAATTCAAATTGCTGAGGCGATCGGCTTCGGGGCAGATGTGCTCTGTAGCGGAGCGGGGGATTGGGACAGGCAGGGCTCTTTTCCCAGCATCGAGGCCACTCGAGGGAGCCGAGGGAGCCGCCACGACCCGGCAGCGCTGTGAGGGACACTGACGAGGCGTAGGCAGAGCCAAAGGAGCCCCCTCCCCGGCCGTTCAAAAGCAGCCCCCAGGGAGCACAGGTGGCCAGGGCGGGCAAACAAGGCAGGGCGCATTGGAAGGGCCATGGTATCCACCAGGCAGAAAGCCATGGCCTCCGCATCTCTCACGGCCTCTCCAGCCACGGTCACCAATGTGGCTACTCAGACTGAGGGCTCGGGGAAACATGCGGCCGTCCAGGTCTTGGGCTGCAGGGTTTGTCCGAGTCTTCTGTCCGTATCTGACAGCAGCAGCAAGGGGTATGCCTGTGGGAGGTGTGCCCAGACTGAAGAGCTGCTTGGCCAGGTAGAGGAGCTTCAGGAGGAGGTGAGCAGGCTGAGGAGCATCAGGGAGTCAGAGAGGGAAATCGACTGGTGGAGGTGTTCTCTACCCTCTCTGAGACAGACTCCCGAGCCTGCCACAGCACAAGTGTCTCCTGCTACGCAGCAGACAAAAGTTCCCTCTTCTCACCAGGCAGCAGGAGAGGACCTAAGCCAAGGAGGGGAATGGAGGCAGGTTCCTGCTCGAGGTGGTAGGCGAGCCCTGTCCCTGCCCACCTCTCCTTCCCATCTACCCCTATATAACAGGTACGAGGGTCTAGAACACGTCAGTCTGAACAATGAAGTAGATGAAACCCCGTCCCAGTTGGAGAGGGTGCTTAAGGCAAGGCCACCTACCCCCCGCATTGCTACATCATCCGTCAAAAAGGAAAGAAGGGTTATTGTCATGGGGGACTCCCTTCTGAAAGGGACAGAGGGCCCGATATGCCGACTGGACCCAACCCACAGGGAAGTCTGTTGCCTCCCTGTGGCTTGGGTGAGAGACTTTGCTAAGAAAGTCAAGCGCCTGGTACAGCCCACTGACTACTACCCGCTCCTGGTCTTTCAGACTGGTAATGACGAGGTAACAACGAGAAGTCTGAGAGCGAACAAAAGGGACCTTAGGGCTTTGGGGCAACTACTTAGAGGATCAGGGGCACAGGTTGTGTTTGCCTTTGTCCTTCCGTTGGGGGGGCTTGGTGCTGACAGGCGGGCTCATCACATTAACACATGGCTTCAGGACTGGTGTAACCGGCAGAACTTTGGGTTCTTTGATCACAGGAAGGTCTATGTGACACCAGGCCTGCTGGCACCAGATGGGACGCGCCTCTCTCAGAGAGGGGTAAGGATTTTCGGTCAGGAGATGGCAGGGCTGATAGATAGGGCTTTAAACTAGAGTTGAAGGGGGAAGGGGATAATACCAGGCATGCCAGTGACGAGCTAAGGGATGGTGCGCTAGAATCAGAGGGACTGTGTGCCAGTGAGGACATTTGGTCAGCTCCACAAGATGCTGTGTGTAGGGAGGCTCATCTGAAGTGCTTCTACACAAATGCACACAGTATGAGGAATAAAATGGATGAACTAGAAGTCTTGGCCCAGTCCCACAGCTACGACATCAGTGGCATAAGTGAAACCTGGTGGGATGAGTCCTGTGGCTGGTGTGTTGCAATAGATGGTTACAGGGACAGGAAGGGTAGGTGAGGTGGCGGGGTGGCGATGTATGTGAAGCATGGGCTGGACTGTGTGGAGCTTCAGGTTGGCGATGGCAAAGTTGAGAGCCTCTGGGTAAGGATTAAGGGATGAACAAATAAAGGGGATGTCGTTGTGGGAGTCTATTACAGATCACCTGGCCAGGATGACAACGCCGATGAATTATTCTTTGCAGAACTGAGAGATGCCTCGAGATCAACTCCCCTTGTCCTTATGGGGGACTTCAACTTGCCAGACGTCAACTGGGATCACCACACAGCTGACATGAGCAAGTGCAGGAGGTTCATAAAGCACCTTGATGATAACTTCTTGGTGCAGGTGCTAAGGGAGCCAACGAGGAACGGTGCCCTCCTAGATCTGTTGCTGGAAAAGAGAGAGGGTCTTGTGGGAGACGTGGCAATTGGTGGCCCTCTCGGTCATAGTGACCATGAAGTGGTTGAGTTTAGAATTTATGGTGACAGAAGGAAAACTGCCACCAAAACTTCAGCCCTGGCTATGGGGAGAGCGGACTTCAGGCTGCTCAGGGAACTAGTCGGCAAGGTCCCCTGGGAAACTGCTTTTGAAGGCATGGGTGTCCATCAGTGCTGGTCAGTCTTTAAGCACTGCCTCCTAAAAGCACAAGATCGGGCAATTCCAAAATATCGGAAGTCAGGCAGGTGGGGCAGGAGGCCGGCCTGGCTGACCAGGGATCTTCTGCTGGAGCTTAGGTGAAAAAAGAAAGTGTACAAGCTGCTGGAAGGAAGGTCGAGCGACGAGGAAGGAATACAGGGATGCTGTTCGTGTTTGTAGGGAGAAAATTCGTCTGGCCAAAGCCCAACTAGAGCTGAAGCTGGCCGTGTCTGTGGGAGACAATAAAAAAGTTTTTTTTTCAGGTATGTGAATAGAAAAAGGAGAACCAGAGAAAACATAGGTCCGCTGCTTGATGGGGAAGGTCAACTCATGTAGGTAAAGCAGAGATGTTTAATGCCTTCTTCGCTTCTGTCTTCAACGCTGATGATGGGCTTCGGGACCCTGGGTGCCCTGTGCTGGAGGACCTTGACGGTGGGAATAACAAACTCCCAACTGACCCTGAATGTGTGCAGGATTTGCTGCTCCACCTGGATCCATACAAGTCCATGGGTCCAGATGGGATTCATCCCAGGGTGCTTAAAGAGCTGGCTGACGTCATCGCGGGACCTCTCTCAATTATTTTTCAATGATCTTGAGAATCTGGAGAGGTCCCAGTAGACTGGAAGCTGGCAAATGTGCCAATTTTCAAGAAGGGTAAGAAAGAAGACCCTGGCAACTACAGGCCTGTCAGCCTCACGTCAGTGCCTGGTAAAATTATGGAGATGATTCTTGAAGCTATTGAAGTGCACCTGGGGACAATGCACTCATTGGTCCCAGCCAACATGGGTTCGTGAGGGGTAGGTCCTGCCTAACAAATTTGATTTCCTTTTACGATAAGATCACCTGTCTAGTTGACCAAGGGAAACCAGCTGCTGTGATCTTTTTGGACTTCAGCAAGGCTTTTGACACAGTTTCCCATAGGATCCTACTGGACAAAATGTCCAGCATACAGCTTAACAAAAACATCATATGATGGGTGAGCAATTGGCTGATGGGCAGGGCTCAAAGGGTTGTGGTAAATGGGGCCACATCAGGCTGGCAGAAGGTCTCTAGTGGGGTCACAGTACAAAAAGGACATTCAACTGTTGGAGAGCGTCCAGAGGAGGGCAACAAAGATGGTGAAGGGCCTGGAGGAGATGACGTATGAGGAGTGGCTGAGGTCACTGGGACTGTTCAGCCTGGAGGAGGCTGAGGGGGGACCTCATAGCGGTCTACAACTTCCTCTCGAGGGGGAGTGGAGAGGCAGGTGACCCATTCTCCATAAACACCAGTGATAGGACCTGTGGGAATGGGGTGAAGCTGAGGCAGGGGAAGTTCAGACTAGATATCAGGAGGAGATTTTTCACTGAGGGTGGTTGCACACTGGAACAGGCTCCCCACTGAAGCAGTCACTGCGCCAACCCTGTATGAATTTAAGAAACGTTTGGACTGTGCACTTAGTCACAGGGTCTAAACTCTTGGGTAGACCTGTGCGGTGCCAGGAGCTGGACTTGATGGTCCTTATGGGTCCCTTCCAACTCGGGATATTCTGAGATCCTATGTTCTGCGAAATGCAGGCAAATGGAAAGAGCAGCATTAAAGCTGGCTGTTGCTTGGCTGGAGATCGCCACCTTGTGAAATCTGCAGGAGCTGAAGCAGCTCAGCAATTTATAATTTTTTTTTGAGTAGCAGCAGAAGTATCCAAGTGTCTTTTCCTTACAAAACAGCCTAGAAACACAAAACTCGTTTGGGTATTTGAGCTTTGGGGCTGCAATTAGATTCCTGGTGGTAGGAACTTGCTGCTTTTTCTGTGTGCCTGCAACTTCGATAACAGCAGAACTGGCTTCCCCAAAGGCAGGCACCTGAGCCGAGCAGCCTGAAGCTGGCCCTAAATGCTTAAGTCACTTTTAGATAGAAGGGATATGACTTCTGCCTCAGTATCTCACTGAAGTTAGCAGAGTTTTGCAAATCTGGAGCCCAACAAATGCTTTTCAGTACTAACTGTTTAACAGTCAGGACTGTGTGAAAATAGTTCGAAAAAATCGTATTGCTCTTTTCCCCAGAGCTCTGAAGTTATGGCCAGGCTGAGATGCCAAGGCCAGCGTCCCCCAGAAACATCACAGATCAGAGCTCTGTAATTGTCATCTTTCAAAATACACGCTAAGTTTTGTTTAACCACTGTTAGAGCAGCTGCATGTGTTGGGTAAAGTAAGAGTATCCCGAAGGTACCGCTACGTGTTTCAGATTCCCACTTCCACGCTTCCCTTCCAGCACTCAGCTCGGTGTTTCCCTGCAGGAGCCTGTCCACAATCGCTACAAGGAGCTTCTTGCCAAGCGGGCCGAGCTGCAGAAGAAAGTGGAGGAACTGCAGCGAGAAATCACCAACCGTTCCACCTCGTCCTCAGAGAGAGCTGGCTCTCCCGCACAGTGCGTCACCCCCGTACAGACTGTTGTATAATACAGACTGGTGTTTTCTTTGCCAACTACTTTCCCAGAACCACCAGGACAGCTTTTCTGAAACCCTCTGGATTTCCATTATGGTATCTGGGAGACACCAACCTATTTATTTATTTCTCTCCAGGGTAATTTATTAGTACTGTAGCACTAGAGGAAGCTTAAGCAGAAACAGAGGAACAACCCAGGCCCCCATGCAATTAGCCTTCTCAGTGGCTGGACGGTGATACACACTACTTGCACTTGCCACATGAAAGAAACCTAGAACTTTTTTTTTTTACCCTTCACTTGTGTTGGAAATCACTTCACTTTCAAAAAGGGACTGTGTGCTAGAATGAAATACTATGTAGGAAAAATGTCTACTCAGGAGTCTGAAAAAGCTCCCCTTTGCTAAAGGTATAGAATCTGACTCTGGGTCAGAGCCTTGAATACACCTGTGTCAAGTCATGAAAGTGCCGTATTAACACATGCATGGCAGTGTGAGGGCATTTGCCAACATGCTAAGAGAAGTAGTGCTAGAATCCAGAACATATCAGCTCTTTTTCCTTTTACTTAGACCTAGGAAGCCATGTAAACGATGCCTTATTTAAGAAAGGGCATCTTCTACCCAGAGAACACACTGGTAGAGGAGCAACCCCCATGACTTAACTTTACAGGACCGTGTTTACTTCTGTCTCTGCAACTTCAGATTTTCGCTTATGGTTTACATAGATCATACCAGGATGTAAATTAAAGCACCTTTGTTTCTGAGGGATGGAGCAGAGCATGGATCCCTCGGTGCTTCCTGCAGCTCTTTGTTCTCCAGTGCCTCATCCGCAGCAGGAGGAAGGGAGTGGGATACCCAGGGGCACACATAAACTGCTGGGATCAGTCATTTCATTTTGCTTGGGTAAGCATAATTAGTGGCGCTTATGCTTCTGTGCAGGCTCATAGTGGCATACTTAACAGAAAGCTGAATTACTTCAACTAAGGGAAGCAACCGTATCAACCAAAGAAGCCTTTTTGCCGACCTTGCGACTGGTACTTAACACTACTCTAGTAGACTAAAGAGCTTGGCTGGTTTCTGAGCCCTAGCTTTGAAGCCTTTTTCCTCATAGCACACTTCAAAAAACAGTGTCACCTGACTAAACTTAGGTAGAAATTCAATTTTAATACAAACTTTCATTGTAGAAGTAGTGATGAAAAACATTTGGTGAAACCACAACTGCTGCATTGCTTTTCAAACAGAAATAAGGGGTTGTAGGTGGTAGGGCTTACGTTGCTGTGGTATATCCACGAGGATCTTAATTCACTCAGGCTGCTTCTCACCTCTGTAAGGAAGAAAATCGTGCATGGCTTGGGCTGGGTCGCTGTGCTGCTCTTGTACAATAGCGTCCCACACTGCGGTCTCCTGCTTCATCTGCTCATCAGCATGCTTTTACTCTTAGCCTTTCTCCCAGGATTGGTATTTTTTGAGAGGGTAGAAGAGCGGACAATTTACACATCAGGAATTCTTACACATAAGGAATTGCCTTTCAAAAGCCGCATTCCATCTAAGGAAGGAATGATTTCCAGCTGCCGTCTATTTCTACCTGCTCTGCTGCGCTCAGCACTCACAGGGAAATCCACTGCCACCTTCTGACAGAATGATTAACAGCTTGTGTAGCATTACTGTGTTTGTACAGCGTGGGCTGAGAGTTCATGGCTTAATAGTGCAAAGAACCCCCACAGAATAGCTTCTGAAGGACTTGAATTTGCTTTAAGGTTGAAGGGCAGATCTGCTCATGTACAATCACTCTAAGACAGCTAATAGACAATAATGCTATGAGCTAACTGGCTGTGTGTATATGTTGCCTTTTTTTTTTATTTATTTAAATGAAGGCTGTTTGGTTTCCTTAACACTAATAACAATAGCTAAATGGATTAAGTTCTTCTTGGGCTCCTTTTCAGCTACCTGGTTCGCCAAACCAAAGGAGGTGTAGGCATGTAAACAAAAATAGCACTGACCTTAGCACGGCAAATCCGAATCTCATACAGTTGGGTTTGCAAAATGCTCTTGTTCCAACTCTGAAATTCAGAATCACAGGGAAACAACTGCTCTTTGGACAAGTTTATCTTACCCCGTACAGACCACTGTTCGCACAGATACAGCACATGGCTGCATAGTAGTACAAAAACAGTTCTAGAATGAAAAATAACCCAATTCTGCAATGTGCAGTGCTTTAGCACCGTGTGGAAATGGAACGTCCACATTTTTCCATGTAATCACAGTAAGTCCAATTTCAGTGGGATAATTTGGGATCAACAACTCAGTGCTTACTCCCTGACACTCCTAGCAGGCTTAACACCAGCCTATGCAGTGCATAGTGACTGAGACACCTGTGGAGCCTAAAATACCCCTAAGCCCTAGCTCATTTAAAACAGCCTGAGGTAATACTGACATTAGCCCTCCTCCAGCCATCCTTTCCAAGCAAAAGCAGTTCTAATTTCAGTTACTGGTTTCAGGCCCCTCCAGGAGGAACTGCTGTCCCAAGGGTTGCTCCAGCTACCCAACACCCATGTCCCCTGCCCAAATGGAGTTAAGGAGGCTGGCACCAGGTGTGCTAGACAGCTTCTGACTTCTCATAGCTGAAAGCTCCTGTGCCTTGGACACAAGGAGATGACCTGGGTACATCACCCAGAGATAATTAAACTCAAATCCCTTCCAGCAGGCTGTAGCTGACTTGCACTGACCCTACAGCAGTCTCTGCTCATGTAGCTCCACACGGGTGGACAGCTGACCTCTCCTCACCTGCAGTTTGCTTGCTCACACCACCAAGAAAATATACTGGGAGGGGCACAGCGCTGCAGCAAGCGCTCAGTGGGTTTAGAGGGAGTGCAGCTTTCCCACACTTGATTCAGCAGGCAAAATGGCTTTATTGTTTTTCAGCTGTATAAACAGATGATCTGGGTCTTCTATACATTCCATTAATAGGAAATTCTTTACATTATTAACATAATAAATAACATTCACTCAGCTGTGCAAGTCAGTGCAAAACGAGTTGCACCACTACCAAGATCGATAGCTCATTTAAGCACATATTTCAAGTTAAAAGCAAGATGCCGGGACTGAATGGCATGATTCAGGCACTTGCGATTTAAAACACTTGTGGTTTATCTCACTCCTTTACCGCCCAAAGCCATGGACTAGAAGAAGGGATGTTATCCACGTTTCCTATAGCCTTTTCATAAAGCACGATTTCTGAAGAAAAAGTCACTCTCCAGACTTAAACACAATCATTAAGCAAAAATAATTTAGGAAAGTCACTTGGCTCCTTTCGAGTACAAACATCCATTGCCATAATGCTGACTAATGGAATGTGCTGAACTAGGAAAGCTTTCTGAGAACTAAAAACACTTTTAAAAAAAGGAGTTTCCCTGTTCTCCCCTTTACGCTCAGTCTGAGGAAGCGCAGCTGCACACAGCTCAGAACTGACAGAAGCCCTCAAGACTTAGGGACATGGCACTTTTCAGACAGATGCACCTCGAAGCCTCCCAACGCACAGGAGTTCAACAACAGCAGTGGGAAGTCACGCTGGCATTTCGCACGAGCCAGCCCACATCAACACCGCGTCGTTTGGTGTGCTGAAAGGAAAAAGGGAAGGACTGCTGCAATCCTAACACAGGAGGGACTGGGGGGGAGACCTGTGCTTGGATGCCTTAAAAATGGAATGCACTTTGAGCTAGGCCACAGTCTATACAACCAAACCCACAGGTGGAGGAATTTAGGACTCTTATTTCCAAAGTGCACTTAGCATACAGTAGTCTCTTTCACACAGCAAGAAAGGCAGCTGCTTTATATCCGGAACGTGAGCAAGCTTGACTGGGGTGGTTTGAGGAACGTCTCCCGTAGAGCAGTCAGTAGTCCCAGCTGATATCGTCTTTCTGTAGCGAGGTTTGTATGGTCTGCATGTCTCTCAACAGCTGAAGGTTTTTCCGACTCTTCTCCCCAGGTTTCACTTTGATGGGAGCAGCATCCTTCCCTTTTGTGGTTACGGTAGTTGTTACTTTAACCTCACTGACAGGGCGCCTGCTGTCTTTTATTTGTTTAGCAGGAATCTTCCTGGACTTGCATTCTCTCTTCAGTCTCTCTAGCTGAAAGCGAAGCCCAAAGGAAAACAACGTCATTACTTAAAGGTCTGCAATTCTTCCAGACAGCTGGAACATCCCACCGCTCACCTCACTCAGATGAGCAAACAGATGCTTCCACATCACCCTGACTACACAGTATTTTATTTTCCTCACACAGCACTGCTGTAGTCACATCTGTAGGGATGGGACTACCAAACTGCAGCACAGCTAGCTTCCACAGGGCCCCTCATTTTATGTAGCGGTGAGCTCCCCTCCCGGTTTATAGCAGGCAGCACTTCTCTTAAACACTGACTCCGAGAACTCTTGTCAGTAGCTAGTCAGAAGGCTAGAGTATATGGAGAATCCCTACTACTGGGGACTACTGCACATCTGTTCCTCTGCAGATCACAAGGGAGATCAAAAGGTAAAATACTTTTAACGGCTTGAAAACATATTTCACATGCATCCATTTGGGATGTCATCGGCAGCACGCTCAGTACATATTTGATGTCTAAGCTACACCAGATGAGGGTGAAGCTTCTTGGTTCACGTGAACTGAGCCGGATTAAATGCATCAGGTTAAGCCCTTCGGAAAAGTTTCACCAGAATGAATGAAGATTAGAGAAAAAAATCGAATTTTTACAGCTCTGAATGAACAGGTGATGTTATTCAAAAATTTTTGAAAGGGGTTTGAAATGAACAGATACAAACGCTTCATAAAACACAACTCAAAACGTTATAAAGAGGCTGTTAACACCAACCAAAGGAGAATCATTAAGAGTCAGCTCAACAGCGAAAGCCCCTGGGAATCTACCTCTCTTTAAATACAGTTTAGGTTACTAGAAGCTCAGAGTTTTCTTCAATGTAAAGAACAGCATTTCATGGGGCCTTTCTTCTGCACGCTACGTGCAGCTGGCTGTAGCTAGGATCTTCCTGCAAAGCAAATGCTTTAGTTAGTTTCCCATAGCTGTGCACGTATGCTGGAAGCAAGAGTGGGACTGATCTGAACGGCCAGGTACCTGATGTGTTCGGAGACATGACCAGAAACACCTCCCAGACTGACTGCTGGCTGTAGACTCTCCCCTTCTTCTCCCATATGCTGTTTCTCAACTTGTGTGCTGCCCAACTGTAGTGGGTTTATGTGGCAAGGTTTTGGTAGCAGGGGGCCATAGGGGTGGCTGCTGTGAGAAGGATCTAGAAGCTGCCCCATGTTTGGTAAGGGCCCCACTGCTGAGCCAGTAAGTGACAGTGTTTTGTGCTTCTGTGAGAGCATATTTAAGACAGGGAAAAAAATGCTGCACCACACAGCATCTGGGAGGGTGAGAGGAGTGAGAAACAGCCTTGCAGGTGCCAAGCTCAGTGAAGAAGGAGGGGGAGAGGTGCTCCAGGTGCTGGAGCAGAAGTCCCCTGCGGCCTGTGGTGAGGACCATGGTGAAGCAGGATGTCCCCCTGCAGCCCATGGAGTACCACGGTGGAGCAGGGTTCCATGCTGCAGCCCGTGGAGGAGACCACAGTGGAGCAGGTGGACCTGCACCGACGGAGGCTGCGGCCTGTGGAAGACCCCTGCCATCACTCCTCTCACCCTCCCAGCTGCTGTGTGGCACAGCATTTTTTTTTTTCTTTCCCATCTTAAATATGCTCTCACAGAGGCGCAAAACAACATCGCTTATTGGCTCAGCTCAGGTCAGCAGTGGAGCCCTCACCAAACATGGGGCAGCTTCTAGATCCTTCTCACAGCAGCCACCCCTATGGCCCCCTGCTACCAAAACCTTGCCACGTAAACCCACCACACCAACCAGCTTGTGCTGTGTTTACAGACTTCCAACAGCTGCAGAATTTACTACTGTACGCTACCTTTTCCCTGTTTTGGGGAAGAACAAATAAGATCTGTTCTTGTAAGAACAGATGCAAAATTCTGCCTGGGATGGGATGAAGAGTGGGCACAAGGTAACATGGCAAGAAATGAAAGACAGAGGCATGCAGACTAACTCTGGGACACCAAGCTAAATAAAGCTAGGCACAATGCTCTATGGTACTTATTTCTACTTCACTCTCTTGCTGCTACATTAGGATGTAAGGCAAAACAAATATCTCAATAGCAACTTCACAGAAGCATGGACGTAGGCACGTAACTCACCTGCAGCCGATGCCTCCGGACCTTGCTGATCTGGTCTGCCTTTGCCTCCATCTTGCCCACCAGCGTCTCAAGTTCCCTTTCCAGATCTTCCCTCACTGCGATGGTTGGAGCTTCCTGGACAAGCTTTGACAGCTGCTGGTGATCACTAGCACGAGATTTAGACAGAACAAAGCTTGCGTTGGGCTCTCTCAGTTTCTCGATCTTGTGCACACAGTTCAGAAACAACACTTCAGGAATCCACAGCATCAGCAGCCCAACACATTCAAGGTGTCCTAACAAACCAGTCAGAACGGTTTTTCTGGTGACTAACATCAGTAAAATCGCACCTCCTGGCAGCAGACTGCTGCAACGCTAAGTTGTCAACAACAGGTGGCTTCAAACTTCAGCACAGGCATTTAAAGTCACCCAGTGACCCCTAGAGGAAGGCACCTCAGCACTTGTCTCATTACTGTTCTGTACATCTGTATCTCCTACAGTTGTGCAGTCAGGTAATAATTCATGCCCTGTTAGCCAGGATGAACAAAACAAGCTTTGGAATATAAAATACTTGTCCACTGCATCGGGGCTGTTAGCACTTTTCCCCTACTCCTCACAAATTTGATCGTGATGCATATAAGCAGAGGTACGGAGCCCACACTGTTTATCAGAATCTACCTTTAACTGCACGGAGAGACGAAAGCCTATGCAGCCAGCAGAAGGGCTCAATTGCATGCTGGAGATTTGACGAAACTAATTCCTTTCCCCAGCAAAACCTTCACAACTTTAAAGCAGAAAGACAAAAATATAAAGCATTCATAATCTGCAACGTCAAATACACCAGACTTACAAACTCATCTGCCCAAATTCATCCTGTAAAGTCAGCAGAACTTCTGAGAGTTCTTCGTGGGATGAGGAAGAGTCCCTGGGCAGCGATGACTTTCTGCTCTTGCTGGCAGGACGAGCAGTACTGGTGGATTTGGCTAGCGGGGTATCATTTACCACGCGGTTGTTACACAAAGCTTTGGTGTGCTGTTTCATCAGGTGCAGGACGTGTTGCACGTTGGCACCAACTGAATGGCTGGGACTGGTAGACTGGAAGGAAAAGACACCGCTTTTAAATGACATCGTCAACAACCTACTTGATTATGATGGGGAACACCAGAACAATATTGATTGTTGTATAAACATGCAGAACAAGCGCTGCTTGACTAGCAGCGTGGAGGGAGCTCATTTTAGGAAATACCAGCTCAGCAAGTTCCCGATACCAGCGGGCCTTTTGAAGATAAGCTGAAAGAAGCTCGTCAAAGAACACGAGATGATCTGACCGCTGGGTGTCAGGAGCGCACCAAGCCAAAGCCACTGAACGAGCTGCAGCTACTGAGCGCGAAGCTTCGCAATTGGGCAGCTCACCTTCCCAGCTACGAAGGGGACATCGCCCAGACACAGTCTGTAATGGGGCTGCGCAGTGAGATGGCTTGTGAGAGAGCATTTCTGCAAGGAAAGAAGAGAAATGTTTATCAAAGATGACAGTACAGCAAACCCCTTTTTCCTTTGCTTTGTAATAAAAAGATGCAGCTTGCTTTCTGATTGCATGCACAGATCCTTATTTTACTCCTCAGTAATCGCCCTTCTCTGCCCACCTCATTACCTTCTCTGGCTGCTTAGTCTTTTTCCTGGGTTTTCTCGCTTTTGGAGAAAGCAATGGTGATACTGCTTGAATCAACAGTCTGTTGGTTTCCAGGCCTGTCTGAAGCTGTAATTGAAGGAATGAGGGAAGTTATTGAAATTATATTAATAGGTTATCAGAGAGAACGTGCTAAGATTTTCAAAGCAAATTTTTAAGATACAAGCTCTCCAAAAGTAAGGGCTGCAAGTGTGTAGGATGCCTCTGCAGTCTAATTTAAACATTAAATAGATTTTTTCCCTCAGATAACACGTCTCGTCACTAATCCGAGTAAGTTAAAGAATCAGTCATACTGAATTACTCCCATGTAGGCAAGTGCCAAAGCACAAGCTGTGTTTTACGCTTGACAAAATATTAGGGAAGTCAGGTAACCAACTCTGACTGCTCAGTTGATTCTGTGGCATACAGTTAGCATGACCACTATTCATTCTGATCTATTAAATTTGACAGGAAGAAAATCTCTTGAAAGAGCTAGGACTAGAACTGACACTGTCAAAGACCTCTATGCACTTTGTTTCTATCAACAAAAAGCTACAGTGTGGCTTTAGAACTCGTTTCCTAACCAATCTCATATAGAAGCATTCACAAAACAATTATACATCGTTAATTTGAGCTTAGCACTCATTAGAAAGGTTAACGCCTGCCACGATACTTACATACTTCTTAGCAGACAGCTGATGAGTATGTAATGACCACAACACTTCAGGGTTAAAAGGCCACCGTCCTTACAGACCCATACCCAACTCTACAGGGCCCTTTTTTGCCTCCTCCTGCCATATATCTAGTTGCAGTTACGAAAAAAAAAAAAGCATACACTTTTTGACCTTGATCTATTTAAAGCAGAAATCCTTCTATGTCCTCAACTACAAGTCAATCTGAATTATTTTTCTTTTCCCACTAGTTTTCTTCCATTGAAGAAACGAAGCTTCAGTGCAGATGCTGTGTCCTGGTTTCAGTTAGGACAGGGTTAATTTTCCTCCTAGTAGCTGGTAAAGGAGTATTCCATACCATCTGGCCTCATGCTAAACAATATAGAGGGGTGGCTAGCCGGGGTGGGGGGCGGCTCCTCAGGGATAGGCTGGGCATCAGTCAGCAGGTGGTGAGCATTGTGCATCATTTGTTTCATACACACCATTATTATTATTGTTTCCTATCTTAATAAACTGTCTCTATCTCAACTCTCGCTTCACTTTTCTGTTCTCTCCCCCATCCCAGAGAGGGAGGGGGAAGGCAAGCAAAGGGCTGCGTGGTGTTTAGCTGCAGGCCGGGTTAAACCACAACGTGCTGTTAGGAAGAGACTTCTCTTGAGAACTTCAGATGTGGGGTAGAGAGGGAAGACAAGGTTTTCATTATTCTCTATGTAGGATACACTATCAGCAAGTTTAGTTGGGAAAGCCGATGAAAAGGAAGAGCTAATTACAGTGCGTACTAGTACAAGAGAAGTTTCCTGTTGTTACCTCAGCTGCTTTTTCCTGAACCAGCTTCCTTGCGTGTTCTTCCTCCTGAAGCTTCTGTTCCAGCTCTTTCATTTTTTTCTAGTCAAAGGTGAATGAAAACAGTGTTACTACTCAAACAAATTTTTTTCCTGAAGTGTAAAACACCAAGAGATTGAGCAAAGCTGGATCAGTTTCACCTGCAATTTCAAATTAGGCGAAGACTTCAGAATTAAAATCACTGCTGAAGTTCTACCTACACAGGCGCAAATAGAGCGGTCAAGTTCTTACGCCTCAGGCTGAACTGAGTTTTCAATTTTTACTTCCACAACTGGTATGTGAATTTCAGTCAGAGCCTACAGGGAGAGTAATACGCAAGGTTGAACTCTTGGACGAGGAATTTTGGAACATCCAGCTGCCTCCTTAATACAGGACAGAGAGGAAAGTTTGTATGATGCCTCTGAGTTACCCTTCAGCAAACATTTCATCTTTTTATGGTAAAAAAATATTGTAAGAATTTTTTTAAGCCCTTTTCAAATAAAAGGGTTAACAGGAGAGGAACACATTTCTTTGTGGACCTTTCAACATGACAAAAACCTGTTTAAGCAGGATACGCTTAAACTCCCAACATGAAAGTTTTTAAAACAACCTTCTAATTTTATACAGCAGAGTGAAAGAGATTCAGAGTTTCAGGGGACACACAAAAACCAACCTTCCATTCTCTTTCCCCAAAGACTGAGTATTATTCACAGCCACTAATCAAACTTCAGCCAGAGAAGCATGCAATTCAAAGCAGCAGCTAATTTTGGACACTTTAATTTGCATTATTTATAAGCCCAGTACCCTGAAAACTCAAAGACGTGTTAAGTATTTCAATTCACCTTTACCTAAATGTTAACAGTAAGATTAATATAACCAAATGTTATACGAAGGTGTTAAAATGCAAATCCTGGATACACATCAAGGACAAAGGCACTGTATAAAGGAACCAGCTTTTCCTGTTGAATCATTTTTTCTCCTTTCCATACGCATGAGAAATATTCCAAGTAACTTAAAATCACGTTCCACCCTTTGTGGGTCAGTTTTTGATTTCCACATGGACATTTAGGTGAAAAAGTTTCATTCAACTTTAACCAGAGGCAGAGAGGTATGACCTCAAAGAGGCAGAGCGCCTTTATTTCTGCCAGCAGGGCTGCTGGGACAAACAACCAGTTAGGTCCTTCAAGAGGAAGTGCCTCTGCTGTGAGGGCAGCTCACATCTGTGCTTCGCTACCCTGCAAATCTGCACCTGCTTGACAGCTGAGCAGGGAAGCGTTGCACCTGGTGCAGGTGTTGCTTCTCACCACCTGGCAAGTAGGGGAGACAAAAGTAAGAGGGGTGGGAGACATACCTGTAGTTACTTCTGCTGTTCACAGCATGGTGGGGTTTTGTCCTCCTTTAAATCTTTGTGTTAACAAGAGATCGATTACTACCAGCTACAGCTCTTAAACACATGCATTCAGATTCTGCCCATCTGACACCCAAGCCCAGAGCCCTAACCGCTCTTTCAGGGCACAGCCCCATCCCCTACCTCCATCCTCAGCCAGAGGCACTCCAAGCCTCTCCATCAGCTGTCCAGACACTGCACTGCATGACTAGAGTTGCAACGAATGTTCACTGAAAATTGTTTTTGAAGTCAGCACTCTGGTAAGGAGACCATGATGTGAATGAGAGCCTCCACAATTCCTTTTTATATGGCTACGCAAGGTAGCAGCTCTGCAAGTTTTGGAGATCAAACGCTCTCAGTAAGAAACACACACACACACAAGTTTCACTCTGGCCAAGTCTGAAATCAGTCTGAAATCCTTGCTCACTCATGAGTGGTCATCTCGCCAGTTCATGTTTCAGTACACTGTGAATGGAAATAGTCCTTCTCATTTACTTGCTTCAAATTAAACTTGCAAATGTTCCCGTGGCCTTGCCACAACTAAAGCTGAGATCACCGGAAACAGCTAAAAACTTAAGAGCTTGTGAAAAAACAATTCCTGTTGCTGAAGCAGTTATTTCAAGCCTGACCCTGGAAGAACCTACTGCTACTTTCAGGCAACAAGAGCCGGGAGATGCTCAGCTCTTTGAAAGAGGCTTGCCCAAATAAAGGAGTCTTTTTTACTCCACAAAGGGAGCCCACCACAGTGGGGTGTCAAGGTTTTGACCAGCTTGTCAAAGCTGCCTTGGATCAGAGACTCCCAGGAAGAGCCGCAGTTTCTAAAAGGTGCTGTAGCAGACCAGCCAGAAGATTTACTATCAAACATCTTAAATACTCCTGGGAAAGCACATGGGAAGGGCTGGTAAGCAGGTGGCAGGTGTAAAATTTTGATTAAGAGTCCAGAGCTACCCCTAATGCCACAGGGTAACAACACACTAACCGCTGCTAAAAGGGGGGTGGAAAATTCGTGGGTGGGAGCCTTTCCTTCCTTAAGCCTACTGTAGTTCCCACTCTTGGGAGTCTCGTGGTGTCTCTACAGCAGCAGAAACAGGGAGGATGTGGAACGGATTTCAGAGGCCAACAGCACAGGCAGTACATAGAAAGAACATGAGCAAGCATAGCTATGCTGAACTTTTAAAAATTCAAAATGAACCCTGAAAAAGCAGATTGGTTGTAATGCACTGATAGACAGCAGCAGCGCTGGAGGCTCAGCAACATCAGACTGAAATTCTGCCATAAAGTAATAATGGTGTTTCTTAAAGAGGGCAAGTGGCAAAAAAAATAAAAAAAACACCAGCAAAACAAACACACACCACACACTCAGGTCAAATCTGGGCTGTAACTGACTAACTGCTAGCATTCAGCAGAGTACAAAGTAACTCAGAAGTGTTTAGAAACACAATCTTCCATGTCTGTGTGCCACTCAAACAAGAGAGGAACACCAAGAGA
Source organism: Nettapus auritus (assembly GCA_011076525.1). NCBI lineage: Eukaryota > Metazoa > Chordata > Aves > Anseriformes > Anatidae > Nettapus > Nettapus auritus. The sequence goes on from CM021765.1 coordinate 193,718,852, forward strand.
CCCTGTCAAGTCCCAGCTGAACTCCGGTTCTTGTAGTGTGTTGTGACTTACAGCCTGACTGACCTGCAGCAGTAACTGGAAGTTTTTACACCACTTCAGCTTTAAAAAGACATTTTAGCTGCTCTCTTGCCGTATTTTTCCTCTTTCGGCTCTGTTATTGACCTGTAACTATGAAGTGCTGATTACAATAAACGAGAGAAATCTGAAGTACGAGTGACAGACCTCTGCTATGGACTGCATGGTAGTGAGCCTGGCGTACTCTTTTTCCAGCATATCCAGCTTTTCCAATTTAGACTGGACTTGGGAATGATCGAGCCGGTCTCTCTCCAACGAGCCCTTGAAGGGAGAAATGAAAAGCAGAACTACTATAAGCACAATGAAACATCTCTATAGCAAGCCTTACATCTGCAGGATAAAGAAGGACCATGAACAGAACAAAGGAACCACTTTCTCCGCACAATTTTAACTGCTGCTACAATTAAGGAGCAACTGGGCATTGTTGGGAAAGTCACACCCAGCCAGAAACAGGTAAAATTCCGCAGTCTCCCCTCCCTCCCAAGCCAAAAATAATAATAAAACCCCTTTATTACTCGCTATTAGAGGCAATATTCTTAATTTTATTCCTTCAGTAAATATTTAACTGACTGAAATAGGATAACCAGAGACTGATGAACAGAGCGGCCTAGGTGATAGATACTCTTCTAAAACAAAATTCAAGCTCGTTTTAGATATAGGTCAAATCTCACAATCACTGATGATAGGAAATAAATTTCACTATTATTTCTAGAGAATCAGTACGTCAGACCCCGTTTATCAAGAAAAGTACCAGTAAAAAAAAATCTCCAGAGTTAAAGCCTGTAAACACAAAAGGGAAGGTTTTTCCGTGGCACACAGGTATTACCCTCTGAGGGATACAGATGAGCTAAGGCAAGCCAGTCACACAGAAGCAGTTCATTCTAATTAACATCAGAACCTACAGAATTGCCTTAGAGACAGATGCACAAAGGTAGAAAATGCCAATGTCCTCATAGGACTGAAAATTAAGGGAAATTACTTGTACCTAAGTATAGAAAGGCCAGCTCAAACACATCTACAGGTGAAGGTATCAAAATCACAGTAAGTATGAGAAGTTGTGACGTAGCCACTGATTTTTTTCCCCCATTTAATCCTGAGATAATGTTGGGAACACACCTGCTTCTCCAAGAGATGTGACTTCTCATTTTCCGCGTGCTGGATCATTTTTCTCATGTAGTCCAGCTGTTTCTCTAAGAGGCTGCACCGAGACTCAGCAGCTGCCAGCTGAGAAGCCAGCTCTGTAGGTAACAAGGCAGAAGAATGAAATCATGCATTGCTTGTGCCTGCTGTTTTCAGGACAGGTCAAAAACAAGCACGAAAAAGACCATCTAAAACTCAGATTAAGCTGAATTAACCAGTCGTGTATTCAAATTCCTAAAATTAAGTATGCTTTTAAAGTTTCTTCAAAATGCCAGGTGTCACAGTAAAACAGACTGAACAAAGATAATTGAGCTACTTTTGTGCATTGGTAAAACTCAAATTTTATCCGCATCAGCGTTCAGCAGTATGCACACAAACATGGCAAGCCACCTTGATTTTTCTTTGACACCTCAGTTCTGTCCTGCTCCCTGTGCTGCATTTGCTCGCTCAGTACTTTCTTGTAGTCTGCCGTTTCTCTGCTGAGGTGTTTGACATTCTCTTCTGCCTGAAGCCGCTCCAACTCCAGCCGGCGGATTTTTTCCTGGAGATTCTTCAGAGCAGAAAATATCGCTGTAATTGAGCGAGTACCTTCTGTTAGTTACACTTCAAGGTAACACTGAGTTTGAAATGCGTTACATGAGAAAGCCAGAGCGTTCCTCACCACCAGCCAGGACCCCTCCCATGAATTATTCCCCTAAACCACAACCGATCCTAAACCAAGTCTCAAATGAAGAGATGCCTTTGGTGCATAGCTTCATCTGAAAGCTTTGGGAAAAGAGGTATCCATTGCCCAGGACAAGTCATACAAATACTCTGCACATTAAGCACAACCAGTGCCTCTTCTGACTTCTTATCAGGAGGAAAAGGTGACAAGTGAGTAGTTAAAGCAGTGGAAGTTCTCTGCATGCTTGTAACTATCCCCCTACAAGTGCACACTAGTGTGACAAGTATAAACAGCGTTCACATTGATGATCTCTGAACAGAATAAGCGTTAGATATCAGAAGAGCTATGAAGATGTTTATTTCTCCAAGCATCAGCTCTTTTGGTTTTGCATTTGTGATGGCCTCACACCCGCAAGATATTACCTCCTTTGTGCCAAGCAGCTTTCCCACTTTCCATCCATCCACCTCCTGCTCTAACAATTATTCAAAGCCTTTATGTATTCGTCACACACACAAGAGACAGCAGCTGTAACGTAACTCGCATCATCTTGTGCTTAGACCATCTGCTGGTAACCTGATGTATCTGCCGGCTGTATTGTTTAAACCTGCAAAGGGACCAGAGCCATCAGCCCCTTCCCCTCCGGTCCTATTAAAGGAAAACGTGAGAACTGCCCTAGAGGCAGCTCATCTAGCAGATTTACCTGCGGGGTCACTCCTTGGTGCTTAAACACACTCTAGAGAACAAATGGAAACACAGGAAAAGTTGAGGCTGCAAATCTGGTTGAGCATCAGATTACAAAAAAGGAAAGACAGTTATCAGGATGAGTTTTCCAGAGTGAAAACACATCAAATCCTGAGATGCAGGATAGAACAGAGTATCAGAACTACCTACTGGAGGTAACTTCAGTAATTAGGAAGTAGGCGACAGCAGCCCCAGTGAAAGGGAAAGTTGTCGATAGCCTGATCCCATCAGCAGGGTCACCCTCTTCCCTGCGTTTATGGCTCTGTTATCAGGATTCAGTTGAAACGGGCGCAGCTGGAACCATAACCAGCTTTGTTACATCATACCTGGAGCTCAGTTAAAACCTCTGTGTGTTTACAGTAACGACAAGCAAAATACATCAGTGCAGCAATCTGAGCAGCGGGTAGGTAAGGGTGAAACCCAACAGGATGCCAGGCAGCAGGCAGGACAGGAAATGTGTGTCAGAGTAACAGATACGATGTAACAGTCATCATCACTGGAGTACTGCAGCCAGCCACAGATGCTGAGACATAACACAAACCAAAATAAGCACAATTTACTCAATTTCTGGATTTTTTTTGTTTTTAAATAGGAGGCAGGAGCAGTAAGGGCTCTAGGAGCAACCAAACCTGTTTTCCCATCTGCAGATAACCCCCAAATCCTTAACCTTACCGCACTATACACTCCTGAACGTTTTCAGGCTTGTGAAGCCTCTGCAAGAACAGGTGCGGGATAAACTGCCTGCTGGATTTTATTTTCACGTGCATTGATATTTACAAATACATTTTTTGAAGAGAAAGGCATTTTAGGACTCCTAACAAGGGATTTAGCTTTCAGATTCTATCCCTTTATCCGTACTTATTCTAGACTTAGCAGATTGCCTGCCTGAAAAGAGCTGCCAGGTGAAAACTTGGAAGTCAGAACTTTGTCACTAACGCAGCACACGACACAATCTACAGAGATGCCCTCGTATCAACCACGTGCAAGCAAGCCCTTTGCTTCACATCCAGTTCTTATTCCATACAAGCCCTTCAGCTTTGTGCTAGCCTCACTCGATGCTGATTGCATTGTGCATCCCAGAGCACATATTACATCTTAAACGGTACTTCAGGAACTCATGTTTCATCTACTAGATCATTAATGTGGAAGTCTCCAGTAATTTCAATATGAATTAGATTATTGGAAGAGGTACTGGAGCCTGGAGTGCTGTGTTTTTCCCCCGTTTTATATTTAGAGTAATTTAAGGGTTCATCCTGACTCTCTCACTTTTCTTTCCATAATGAAGAAAATACCAAGTTTTTTATAGCCTGAAGCCCCCACGCAACACCAGTCTTCAGGGATTATTTACTCAAGGACCCCGAGCCAAGCAGCTCACAAAGGATCCGCCCTGCCCTAGCCTCCAGTTCCCCCAGCTCCCTCCTGCACCTACCCCCAGGCAGCCCTGGGGTACCTCTCCTCGTATGAGGCCAGTTCACTGAACAACAAAAAACTAGCAAGGAATGTTTTTGTTCATCTCAGGTCAGGCAAAATTAATGTTTGGTTCTGGTGTTCACTTCCAGATAAAATGGGAAAGAAAGGAGAAGGAACAAACCAGAACAATAAAAAAGGGGAGTACAACTTCCTTCCCCCCGTGGTAATGGTGAGCTCTCAGTTCAGCACTTTGCCACAAAATGCTCTTTTCTCTATGTTGTAAACACTTCACCAATTCCCACCACACCCTCTGTACACGATGAGCCTTCTCAGCTCATCAACACCAAACCTCTTCCTTTGCTCCAAACCACCTGGAGAACTCAAGTCTCATTTCAAACTTGACCGTGAGCTGGGGAGTGGAATGACTGAGGGATGGGAGGACCAAAGAAGGGACAAAAAAAATAAAATGTATCAAGCCTGTTCTACTCAGCCAGATTTACAGCTCTCTCCTACTGAAGGGGAGCATCCTTCTCCGGGTGTAAGACAGAATCACAGAAAAGTCTAGGTTGGAAGAGACCTACAAGATCACCAAGTCCAACCTCTGACCTAACACTAACAGTCCCCAATAAACCATATCCCTAAGCTCTACATCGAAACGTCTTTTAAAGACCTCCAGGGATGGTGACTCCACCACTTCCCTGGGCAGCCCGTTCCAATGTCTAACAACCCTTTCAGTAAAGAAGTTCTTCCTAAGATCCAACCTAAAATTCCCCCGGCGCAACTTAAGCCCATTCCCCCTCGTCCTGTCACCAGGCACGTGGGAGAACAGACCAACCCCCACCTCGCTACAGCTTCCTTTCAGGTACCTGTAGAGTGTGATAAGGTCACCCCTGAGCCTTTCATTAAGCATGCTTCAGACAGAGAAGCAAAAAGGATCTACAAAACCAGTGACCTGCACATCACTGGAAGGGATGAAGGCTATAGAGACCATACCCGCTGTGGGCATGCGGTTATTTCGTGTGTGGTGCTTTCACCACTGCACAGGCAACTTGGAAACAGGTAAGGAAACAACTTGGCCGAACTGTTACCTCTGCTGTTACTCTCAGGGTAAGGAATTACTGGTTTCCGTGGGGAGCGCAGCAAGTCTGAATTGATGAACGGCTTGTATTTTGGGTAATCTATGTACGACGTTGCCGAGAGTCCATCCGTGGCTGCTGCAGACCCAGGAGCTTTGTGTAGATCACCCTGGAAATAAAACCAAGCTGTTATTCAGCAGGTGCATTTCTCTGTCATAATAAAAGCAGAATCAGTTTGTAAGATGTGGAGAAATACTGCTGCAGGAGACTAATAGCTCAAAGGTTGTATTTCCCTCCTTGGAGTCTTGAATATGTACAAAGTCCCCTCCGCTAATAACAGTATCAGAACAACTTTTTCAAGCTAGTTTCTAATTTCTGCTTTTGTTTGCTACTTATTTATACAGTTGCTTACTATGAAGAGGCACTACACCAGCGAGGGAAAACGGAGCTCTCCCCACTGCAGCCCCAGCCCCTCTTTTCCACCTTTATCTTCCACATCCTTCCATGAACACGCTGAACCTCTCCAGCAGAAGCACCAAGATGACTTGACCCCACAGTCGATTAGTGGCATCGGCACAAGAAAAGCAGCAGAAAAATCAAAGCCAAAAGAGAAGGCACCTCTACCCCTCAGTGTAAAGAGGCTGCTAAAGCAGGTTAACACTTGTCTCAGAAAACACAGCTACGAACGCCACTGATTTTCACAGAACCACAGAAGAGTCTAGGTTGGAAGAGACCTACAAGATCGCCAAGTCCAACCTCTGACCTAACACTAACAAGCCCTCCACTAAGCCATATCCCTAAGCTCTACATCTAAACGTCTTTTAAAGACCTCCGGGGATGGTGACTCAACCACTTCTCTGGGCAGCCTATTCCAGTGACCAACAACCCTTTCAGTAATGAAGTTCTTCCTAATATCCAACCTAAACCTCCCCTGGAGCAACTTTAGCCCATTCCCCCTCGTCCTGTCACCAGGCACGTGGGAGAACAGACCAACCCCCACCTCACTACAGCCTCCTTTCAGGTACCTGTAGAGTGCGATAAGGTCACCCCTGAGCTTCCTCTTCTCCAGGCTAAATAGTCCCAGCTCCCTCAGCCGCTCCTCGTAAGCCTTGTTCTCCAGACCCTTCACCAGCTTCATAGCCCTTCTCTGGACTCACTGAAGCACCTCCATGTCCTTCTTGTAGTGAGGGGCCCAAAACTGAACACACTACTCGAGGTGCGGCCTCACCAGAGCCGAGTACAAGGGGACAATCACATCCCTGGACCTGCTGGCCACGCTGTTTCTTATACAAGCCAGGATGCTGTTGGCCTTCTTGGCTGCCTGAGCACACTGCTGGCTCATATTCAGCCGACTGTCAACCAATACTCTCAGGTTTTCCAGCACTCTACATCTACTTTCTGAGCATTTGCTACATTTTGGAGAACGCAATGATCAGAAGGGCTCACCTTGTTGAGAACATGCTACGCAGTCGGGGCACCAGCAAATTGCAGGTTTTCCAGCAAGGTCCTCCCAAGCCAAAGGGCCACAACACTCTGCCATGTCTGCGGCTTTGACTGAAACCTACCTGGCTTCAGCTTTGTGTACAAGCTTGGTGGATAAGAGTGAAATAAAAACACGACTGCCTAGTTTGAATATGCTAGAGGAATTTCTTTCAACCTTGCCCAACGCTGAACGCTGCCCTAATATAAGTTGAAGGTACCTTCCTACAGCCTGAGGCAGAAGTGGGCTGCAAGAAGACGCAATGCTCTTACAGCTCCTCACAGAACATTTACTTCACTAGTAAGGCAATTGAGCAGTCGCTCACCTTGGCAGGGCTTTTCTAAGCACCAATTATTGGAAGCATATTGTGACCTAAATTAAGATTCAGAACCTATTTGTGCAAGTATCCCGTAGCAAATCAGACAACACACCCAAAATACAATGTAAGTAAGAAAAACAATACAAGAGAAAGAAATAAGAAAAGCCATAGGTTGTTTGAAGCCTACAAACATCTATTTCTCCTGTTATAAAGACAAGAAAATTAAGACCCTAAACACCCCAAACATTTCAGGCGGTGTTTGTTTTATCTGCAAAGCAATACTTCATGTTTGTTATCTCCTCCACAGCATGAGTGCTTTTCTTGGAATACCTGCATTTGCACAAGAACTTTGGCCACTACAGAAAGCTGGTTAAAACAAAAATGCCTACTTAATATATTAGCAAAAATATTTTGAGTAGGTTTGTGTGTAAATGGGCACTGCTTTATGCTCAGTAGCCACACAGAGCAAACTTTGCAGAATGATTAACGTTAAAACGGAAGGAAAGCCCGTTAGCAGAGACCTCGGTCCTGCAGAAATACCAGCGGTACAAGGTGCTGGACTGCTGCAAGCAGAATAACAGAATAGAGCAGAACAAGATCAAGTAGGAAAGTAAAAGCGAATGAAGCAAAGCACAGCATTTGATGCAACATGCAGCAGAGCACCAGCCATGCAAGCCTCATCAGCCCTAATGGTAGAAATTATTGATTCAAATATCAGTCTGGTGTGGATACGGAGCAAAAATATCTGATGATACAGGGTGAAAAATGGGAATCAGTTTGAAACCCAAGTAGGGCTACCAGCTGCCAGACATCAAAACTTTCCTAGGTCCCTTTATTTTTCACCTGGAAAACCTTGTTTATGCAGAATTAAGAATAACTACATAAAACAAACAAACAAAAAGCAAATAAAAAAACCAACCTGCTGGTTTTTTTTTTTTTTTTTTTTTGCCTTTTTTTTTTTTTAACTGGCAAAAGTGACACTTACCTAGCCCACAACAGACTGACCCCTGCAAAGAAGTCATATACTTAAGCAAAAATTACACAGAGCTAAACAACCATAGGCTTTTTGACTAGTTGTACTTCTCCTGTCACCTGGCTGCAGGATACGGGCACGAATTCCGATGGCATCCAGTCAGCGCAGCCCCTGGCTTGAAACAAACCCGACAAAACGTGTGCTGAGGTAGTGCTGCACCGGCTGGAGCTGCTACCAAATATATTCCTGTTACACCTTTAAACAAGCCAGCTTCGCATTCTGTTTCACGAATAACGACTGCTAAATGCTCCTGACTGAAAAAAAAAATGACGGAATTTAGGAAACAAGGTTAAGATCCATTTTTTAAGATCCACTTAAGCCCACGTCTGCCGCTGGACGTCCCCACGAGGAGCACCACGGTGCGCTTACCTCAGGAAAACGCTGAAAATTAAGGAAAAAAAGCCCAAAGAGGTGAATGTGAGAGAAGTTATAATTAGTTCCAGCCCCCAGCCGCCTCCCCGCCCATCTTTTTGGGCAGCCCTGAGACTCCTTGAGGAGCCCGGTTCCCCCCGAAGCCCCCCCCGCCTCCGGCCCTCACCGTGCGCTGCTGCCGCCGCCCGCCCGCCGCCGCCATTTTGTGCGCGGGCGGCCCCCTCCCCTCGGGGCCTGTCCCTTTAAGGGCTCCGCGGCCATGCGGCGGCCATGAGCCGGGCGCGGGTTGACTGACGGCCGAATCGACGAATGGAGAGGGAGGACGACACGGTAAGCCCCACCCTCTGCGGGGCTAGCGGGACGTCGGAGAGCCGCGTTTGAGTGGCGTGGCGGCCGCCCAATGAAAAAGAAGGGTGGGGGCTCTCGGCCAATGGAAGGCCAATCCTCGCGGGGAGCCTCCCCTCGGGCCCCCCGCCCCCCGGTCCGGGTGCGGGTTCGGGCCCCGCGTCCCCGCCGGGAGAGGCGCGGATGGCGGCGGCGGCGCAGGCGGCCGGGCCGGCTCTGTACGCCTGCACCAAGTGCACGCAGCGCTACCCGTTCGAGGAGCTGTCGCAGGGGCAGCAGCTGTGTAAGGTGAGGGGGGGGGAGGCGGGGCGGGAGGCTGGGAGCCAGGGGGAGGTCGGGACCGGGGGGAGGTCGGGACAAGGGAGAGGCCGGGAGCGGGGGGAGACCGGGCAGGGGGAGGCTGAGAGCTGGGGGAGAGGCTGGGACCGGGGGAGGCCGGGATCCGAGGGAGGCCGGGGAGGGGGAAGACTGGAGCCAGGGGAGGACAGCACCCGGGGGGGTGAGGGTAGGGGGAGGCCAGGGCCTTGGGGAGGGCGAGCAGGGGGAGACCGGGATCCAGGGCGGATCAGGAGCAGGGGGAGGTTGGGACCCAAGGGAGGCTGGGCGGGGGAAGCCAAGATCCAGGGGAGACCAGCACCCGGGGGAGGTTGAGACCCAGGGGAGTCCGGCCAGGGAAGGCTGGGATCCAGGGGAGGCCAGCACCCGGGGGACGTTGAGACCCGGGGGAGACCAGGACCAAGGGGAGGTGGGGACGCAAGGGAGGCTGGGCGGGGAGAAGTCAGGATCCAGGAGAGGACAGCACCCAGGTGAGGTTGAGACCCAAGGGAGTCCAACCAGGGGGAGGTTGGGACTCAGGGGAGGCCAGGATCCAGGGGAGACCAGCACCCCGGAGAGGTTGAGACCCAAGGGAGTCCAACCAGGCGGAGGCTGAGACCCAGAGGAGGCCAGGATCATGGGGAGACCAGCACCCAGGGGAGGTTAGGGAGGGGGGAGTTTGAGGCTCAAGGGAGGTCGGACCGTGTCCCGGCAGAAGGAGCTGACCCCGGTGTTTTCTCTCCCCCAGGAGTGCCGCATCGCACACCCCGTTGTCAAGTGCACCTACTGCCGCTCTGAGTTCCAGCAGGAGAGGTACCGGGGTTGGGGGGCGTTGGGGTGCCTGGTCCATGCCGTCAGCACGCCGGGACAGAAAGTGAGTGAATAACCAGGGGCTGGTTCAATATCTGTGTGCTTTTGTCTCTAGCAAAACCAACACCATATGCAAGAAGTGTGCCCAGAACGTCAAGCAGTTCGGAACGGTGAGTAGGCTCTTGTTTCTGAAAGTTCACATTAGGTCTAGCCATCTCATAGCTCTAGAAGTTCAGGTTAGATCCATCCCGCTCTCAGCTCCAAAAGTTCAGGTTAGGTCCATCCATCTCTCGGCTCTAAAAGTTCGGGCTAGGTCCATTCCTCTCTTAGCTCTAAAAGTTCAGGCTAGATCCATCCATGTCTCATTTCTGAAAGTTCACCTTAGGTCCTTCCATCTTTCAGTTCTAAAAGTTCCCATGAGACCCATCCATCTCTCAGTTCTAAAAGTTCACCTTAAGTCCACTTGCCTCCTAAAATTAAAAAGCTTTCAGAACCAAGTAATAAAACCTTTTGGAAAGGTGATGAAAACTACTCTTCATTTCCTTTACGGCTCACAGTTTCTGTTTTTTCAGACTTCAAGCCGTTGTGGTTATGTGTGGTTTAACAGTTATGAATAACTGCAATGTAGTTATTCACAGCAAAAACAATGTTAATTCACTTTACGCATGTAAAGTAGTTCTTTGCATATGCTCATGAATGCACGCTTGACAGCAGGAAGACTATTAGCTGCCTGTGTTCTTAATGAGTGGTAAATGGGAAAATCTAATCATACCACATCGCTTATATTATGTAAGTCTTCAAGTTTTAGATGCGCGTTAATCATCTTAAGCTGCTAAGTAGAAAAGATTTACTTTATTCATGTTACTTTGCATTTGCCCATCTTGAATTTCAGCGTCAGTTCCGTTAGAGAAATTAAACTTTTTAATATATAAACGCACGCGTTATAGCTGAGTGCCCTGCAGACACTTGTTTAGAGAAGGTATCAAGAGAATCTTGTCTGGGAAACAAAAGCCCCTAACTTCTTCATACTTACCATCAAGCACACTAGATGAATTTCAGCTTACTGGAGAAACGTAACAGCTGTTGGTATGTAGTGAGGCATTTTGTGAATGTAAATGATGTAAACTGAACAAAGAACATTCTTTGAAAAGCTTAAAATGTAGAGCAATTAAGAACAGGGCAGATCCAGCCATGTTTTATCGGTAGTTCATAAAAAAAAGGGAACTGCAGGGAAGATAATCAGCTATTTCTGACCTCTGAAAGCTGTCAGGAATTTTATTTTCTACCAGTATATTACTCCAGCTTATTGTCTAATCAGAAACTTGATTATCTGTCCCAGAGGTGCCTGAAGGGCGTTTGTTGTTGCTTCCTTTTTTTTTTTTTAACGTTTCTTAACAGAATTGCAGAGTTGAAGATGCACATCCTGGACGTGCAGGGCTATCAAATCCCTGAGTAGTTGAGTGGAGAGGGATGTTTGCAGAATCTGGAAAGTATAAAAATGGCTTGATAACTCTTCTTTTAAATTTAAGTAATTTGTTTAGCAATGTAGTAAAACAGAGGAAAAAATAAGATCGTTTAAAAAAAAAGGTGAGAATAGCAATCAAAAAGTATTTCTTTCACTGATTTTGTATGTGAGCTTTCATGGAAAGTGCAGAGTGTGTTTTGATCTTCAGAGGGCTATCATCAGAGGGCTAAAGACACAAAAGGCAGGAAAATATATACCTTTTTTTTTTAAGGTATATCATGCGAACCCATAGTAGTTTAGAAGCATCCTGTGTTTGAGTGAACTGCGTTAATACTTGCCGGTTTCTGAAGTGAACTAACCTCAGTTCAACTTACCTCTTTTCCAGCCCAAGCCTTGTCAGTATTGTAATATTATTGCAGCGTTTATTGGCACAAAATGTCAGCGTTGCACCAACTCAGAAAAGAAGTATGGCCCACCTCAAACGTGTGAACAGTGCAAACAGCAGTGTGCTTTTGATCGAAAAGAAGAGGGAAGAAGGAAGGTAGGCTTTGTTCCAGAGCTGCAGTGGCTTAGGTTGACAAAAGAAGATGTTCCTGCTTCATAAAAGGAAGACGAACAGGAGTGTTTGAGTTCACTAATATTAGATTAAAGATGCTGTGCTTTTCAGTATTTGAATTACGTTCATTAACTTGCAATTTTTAGATTCACTACTGGGCTATTTTATTTTAAATTAAATCACTCTTTTTTTAAAGTAGGCTTAAGAATACTCTCGACAGTGGTCGCTGGGAGCAGAGAAGCTGAATAGTTCTTGGTGCTTTGATTTTTTTTTTGTATTTCCCTATTCATTGCCTCTTATGTATGTCCTTAAAGTGATTCTGTCACTTTACCTCTTCCAATTTGACTGCCTTGGCTTAAAATACAGCACCAGAGAGGTAGACTCCTTTTAACCTCCCCGTGTTTTCTCAAATAGCTTTCGTGAGTGCCACTTTCTCATTCCAGAAGGTGCTGAGGAAATGACCTCAAAAGCCTCTTGCCCAAACCCAAGCCTAGTGCTGTTTTTACAGAAGAATGTACTTGGTACAAGTAACACGTTGGCTGGATATCTTGATTCTGCCTGGAATACGATGGGTTGCGAGAGGTTACATGGTGTCTAAGCTAAAAATGATTTGCCCCTTATAAAAGTTATTGTCTTTTCTGTGATATAGAGTAAATCCAGTATTTGCTAAGAATGCCTTCTAGCGTAATTTCGAGTGACAAAAAGAAAAGGAATAAGCTTCACTTTATTAAAGAATAACACGTGTATGTTGGAGATGCAGTAGTGTTGTTTTGTGCCAAAGGGAGGTCTGTATTTCTCCTAAGGATATCAGACAAATTGAAGCTATTGCAAATAATAAGAGTAATGATAGCAAATACTGAAATGCATCACTTTAGTGCAAGTATATGTGGGGAAAAAAAACACGCGTGATTTGTTTCCCAACAGGTTGATGGAAAGTTGTTGTGTTGGCTCTGCACCCTGTCCTACAAGAGAGTGCTACAGAAGACAAAAGAACAGAGGAAGAGTCTAGGATCTTCACATTCTAACTCCTCATCTTCATCTCTTACTGAGAAAGACCAGCATCATTCGAAACACCACCACCATCACCACCACCATCATCGTCACAGCAGTAGTCATCATAAGTAAGTGTTTCAATAATTAAAGTAGCTTTAGGTACCTCTTCTTATTCAGTGTGCTCTTAGTACTGAGATCAAAGTAAAGGAAATAAGAAATGTGGTTTAAAATATGGCATCAAACACAGGAGCAGAAGGTCTGTCAAAGTCTGTCAGAACCTTTGTATTCTCAAAATTTGGCTGAAGAGAAGCCAGCCAAGTGCAGAAATTCTTGGTGGCCATCAAACTCATTGATCATTACGATCAGTAGCAGTCTAGAAAAGATACCTGTAGGATTTCTGCAGAAAAACAAGTTACTTAGGGATAAACTGGGATTTCTAAGCAGCAGCTGCTGTGCAATACCTGCTATGTGGCATGCAGTTACCATCCTAACTTACTTCACTGTGCCTTGTTTGTGTGCACATCCTTGTTAAACGGAGAAGCAGGAAAGGCAGGGGATTGCCGTCGATCTGCGAGCAGTTTGCATCTTTTTGCTAGTTTTAATCAAATCCTGCTGGAAGAGGCAGTTTGTGAGTGGCTGTCCTAGGAAGACACAGGAAAGTAATGCTGCCAGTTCATTGACTGTCACCGATAACATTTTGCATAGTTCTGTCCAATCTCCTGCAACTTTTCTCAGCGTGTCGTTTGTGTCTGTGGTGTAAGCAGCATACCAGCTTTAATTTAGATACCCACCTTATCAAATCACAGCTCCCAGGATTGATTTGTTTCTTCCGCTAGTACAATAGCCGTCATGATTTTTATTTTCATTGACAGGCTTATGGCAGTGTAACTTTAGAACTTCTTTTGTTTTGTATATAGAGTTGGATAATGAATACTACAGCTGCAGTGGTAATGACCCCTGTCATGAAAAGACACGCAAACTTTTTCATTTCTCAAGCTTCACTTTTCCAGTGCTTTTTTGTTTTTGACTGAAACTTGTCTGACTAAGTGTGACATAAAGACAGGAGCAAAATAAGCTGCAATAATATTGAGAATTAGGAGAAGAGAAATGTAAATACAATTAAAAAACAACAACAACAACAACAACAAACTTTTTAAGCACTTGAGAATGAAAATTATTCTTGTCATACAATTAGTGTACTGTTTCTGTTCTCTAATCTACTGAAAATTGAGTTACAAGTTACAACACCTAATTTAATGCATGTGACAGGTGTAGTGAGGATTAAATAAAAAAAGTTAGCTCTTTACTATAATATAGAGCTTCCAATATATTCAAGAGTTATGAAAAAATATGACCTGTATAGAGATATGCTTAATGTTCCTTGCTTAGCAACTTTTTTTCTATATCCTGCCCTGGTTCTATTGCTTGTGGTTCAGTAAGTAAGAATCTCTTTCCCTCTCCATTTCAGTTAATTTCAGTTATTGAGGTGAGAGAATAATACAAGATACAAAATACAAAATCATTGAACTATTTGATTCAATGCAGTCTTCTAAATTTTACTGTTCCTATGTCAATGCTGTTCAGTAAAGTTACTTTTGAAATTACTGGAAACATATCTTTAGAGATGAAAAAGTTATCTTCAGGGATCCAAAACTTAACATTGGTTATATGCCACCGCATAAGCACCATTTTAGGCAATGTTCATGTTGCAGTATGGGAATCCCAAGAATGCTGTTTTAGGTCAGCTTGCTGAGCACGAGATTAGCAATATGAAGTACACAAAAATTGGGAAAATATCAGAAAAAGGTTTAACTGACAGTCCTGAAATCTACCCTTTGCATCTTATGGTAGCATGAATATTTAGCTAAAATATTTTTTTTTAGCGTCCAGACATAATAAAGAGTTGTTATGAGTATGACAGGCTATACAACTGCCCAACTGAAATTTTAAAATAGGTAATTTTTGTAACTAACCAAAAAAAAAATAAAAGGAGGGGGGTAATTTGTTTTAAGTACAGATACCTTTCACACTAGCTTAGAAATAATGGCATGTTTGGTCAGTTACCAAGTACATTTCACATATTTCAGAATCAGCAGTCTGAGTCCAGAACAAGATCAGGGACTATGGAAACAGAGGTAAATATGATATTATTTGTTAACTTCTTGTTAATTTATCTTGCAATTTTTATTTAAAGGACTTTCTTTTTCTTGCATTTCTGGCTAGTCTCTAGCATTCCAGCCAGGAGCATGAGTTAGTTATTTCACATGTACCAAATGGTGTTGTTAGAGAGTTACATAGTACAAGGCTTTAGGTTTACATTTTGTTTGATTTCAGCCATAAATCCTCTGCAGCTATTCAGAATGAAACTCCAAAGAAAAAACCCAAACTGGAATCCAAGCCATCAAATGGAGATAGGTAAAGTTATGTTTTTGTAAAGCTGAGCCATTTCAACCAAACAGAGCACTATTTGTGGCCAGTTTCTTCCTTTTCCTTTTTTTATGTTTGAAGAATGAGGGAGGTGAAACTGTTGTCCAGCTAAACATTGCTGGGTGGCATCTGAGTGCTGTCGGTCAACTAGATTACTTTATTAGCAGAAACCTGGCACTGCATTCCTTCTTTTAGGCTCTTTGGGGTAACATTAAAGGTTAAATAACAAGGCAACAGTTAATAATGAAATAGAATTCCCTAATATCACTGTTTTTTTTTTAGATTAGGTGCAGGGTTGAACCAGCTATTTAATGTTAACCTAGTATCTAAAGAAGTCTTTTGGGCCTTAAAGTGTGAGACTGAATCTTTATTCCGTCTCTGACCAAACAGTTGGAATAAATGTAAAAGTGGCTGCTTCAGTCAAAAGCTATTTGTCCCCCTCAAAGCTAATACTTAATTATATCTCTGCAGGTGTATGTAATGTGTACCATTAGTAAGGTAATTTGCCAGTTGCATCCATTTCTGTCAGGTACATACTTTTTTTGCATTAGTCCTTAAGGATGCTTGTGCAATTATTAATTATACAACATGAACTTTGAAAAAATGAACTGCTTTTTACTATTGATGTTGCAAGTAATTATTGTTTTCTATTTTTAGTAGCTCTATAAATCAATCAGCAGACAGTGGGGGAACTGACAACTTTGTTCTCATAAGTCAGCTGAAAGAAGAAGTAATGTCCCTTAAACGTCTTCTGCAGCAAAGAGATCAGACTATTTTAGAAAAAGATAAAAAGGTAATTTTTTCATCTGCTCAATGAGAACTTTATCATTTTATTGTCGATTTTGTAGACTCCTAGCAATGTCAAAATAGTGAGATTAAAAAAACTGCATCTGATTTTTATTTTTATAGTAACTAATCAGATCTTACCTTTTAAAGGACAAGTCTGGGACTTGAATATATATCTTGTTTATATATTCATGAAAATATATCATGAATACATTTGGGCTCTAAGACAAAGAGGAATTCACCTTACCTTACTTCAGCCACCTAGAAGATAGCTGTCTAGTCCACTGTTACTCAGGCAGCACGTGTCAAGGGTGACAGATAAAATGCCAGACAGTAGTTTTTGTCTTTTAGATATTTTAAATTGAATCACAGCAAAAGTCTCAAATTACCTCTGTAGGCTGATGGACACTCAAGATAAGAGGAGGAATACGAGTAGTAACCATTTCAAATTTAGCATAGCTTTTGCTTACTTTTAAATTTAAGCTACTATAGCCATAATTCATGAGATGGTGTACAAATGTGCATGTACAATGTATTAAAATTGTTTAGTTTTTTAAAAATACTGTTAGTATATGTGTAGTGCAGGTTATCAAGTCCTGGTCAGTGACTAGAAGAGAAGCTTGAATTAGATGCTTGGCAGTCGATGAAAGTTAAGCGCAATATAATTAGGCCCAAGTGACTGCAGTGAAATCACACAGGAGATTCAGCTTTCAAAAACCCTAATGGCTGGCAAGAAAAGAGAAGTAACTCCAAATATGTGCTTCGTTTAGCCTTTATAAGAGCTTAGTTCTTTGCCATCTATTTAACTAGATGGGTTTAAGACACTGTAATGGTGGCTCTAGACTTACTCAGGATTGAGTAAGTTAAGAAGTTATATTAATAACTACACATAACATTTTCAATTAAAAAATTGATTATAGATTTGCATGGTAGTGTATCAAAATTTTCATGGTTAGGAATGTTGATCTCGAAAGGAAATTGCTTCCACTTTCAAGCTACAGATCAGTATCTGAACTTCTACACTTCAGTCTGTTGTGTGAAGGGTATCAAAACTTTTTAGTTTGTATTAATCTTATAATATACTTCTAAATTTTAGAACTGCTTGCTATTTCAAGCCTTTAAGTGGTTAATGTGAAAGAGATGAGTAGGCTGTCATGGATGCTCTTCAGGTAGTTTCTTCAAAGGACAAACATTAAGGCCCTGTTCTCTCTCTTATAAAGCCTGTAGAAGGTCATGAGTCAGTAGGAAATTCACTTATCTATTTTTAAATTTCATCTACTGGATAAAGCTAACACAGAGTTAGGTAAGGAAATGTCACCTACTTCTGCGTACTAACTTGTTTTATGCTGTTCCCATGGGGAGAGCATTTAATAATTTTAATATCCCCACTGTTAAAACTATTTGTTCAACCTCAGAGATCTTTGAATGTAAAGGTTCCTGAGGCATGAGCTATTATTCACTTTCAGAATGTCACTTTCTTCAGCTAGTAGAGCAGGGGAAGAAGAGCTGAGCACATAGTACAGTGTTTGCATAGGTGAAAAATTTACAACAAATGAGTGCATTGTGGGGGGTTTGTTTCTTTTTTTTTAACTGTGAAATAGCAAATGTAAAGATGCTTGCTTAGACAAAAGTTTGCAAATACCAGTCTTGAACCAGATTTGTAGGAGATTCTTGTCCTAAGATTTGTGTAAGGACAGTGCTTGAACAGTTTGGAGTGCTCCAAAAGAAAAATCTTTCAAATGTATAACTTGGGGTAAAACCAGCAACTCAGTACACCAGCTCTGTAGTACTGTGCAATACTAATTCGTCTTTTATTTTAGTCAAGATCTCAGCCATGTTACTTCCAGTGCTTACCGACTGGCGTTGTTTGGCTTTCTGGATAAAATATGAGATACCAAGACATTTCCATAGGTTCCTGAGATTTGACCCTCAGGAAGGAGGCGCAATTTCCTGAAAGTTCTGGATGCATACTTTACTGTAAATAATCCGTAATCCATAAAGATTCTGCAGACTGATTTGAAGGCGTACCTCAGCAGTCCAAGGAATCTTCACAGAATTTGTGCTTTTAGTTGACAGAGCTGAAGGCAGACTTCCAGTACCAGGAGTCCAACTTGAGGACAAAAATGAACAGTATGGAGAAAGCTCACAAGGAAACTGTGGAACAGTTGCAGGTAAGTAGTTGCTTCTTAATACCTGAGCAATATTTCAAATGGAATTATGTATCGGGCTGTTCACTCGCAGCAGTGAAATAGTACCGAGTCTGGAATGATCATTGCTATGTTTAAGTTTGTATGCATTGTACAGCAGTTCTGCAGTCAACAATCTCCATACAAATTAAACTTACTGTAAGAATTGCTTTCTAACCTGAAGAGATAGAGGCTTACCTCCTGTGCCTTCTGAAAGGTTTTGGTTTTTTTTTGGTCTGTCCTCTGATACTTCATTTGTCAGTGTGCTGTTGATCTGATTTTTCGGCTTAGCATAATGCAATCAACAGTTAAATATTTCATGTTAAACTATGTGTCTACTTTGACAGGAAGAAAACCTGAATTAATTGCCTTATAAATCACTGAATGAACAGATGTTCAGTGCAATACCTCAGACACTGAATTCTGCTATGCAAGAAATGCGGTTGCCTGTTCTGTTAAATATGAAATACACATATCAGGCCTTTGAATATTCTCAGCATGTACGTTTTGAAAATGTGTTTCATAAATGCAATGGGAAATTAGTGCATGACAGTACTATGTGAGGCTTTACAGTAATTCATAAAACTTTTTTTTTTTTCCTCTCTGTATTGCAGGCCAAAAACAGAGAACTGCTCAAGCAGGTTGCAGCATTGTCAAAGGGTAAAAAGTTTGATAAGAGTGGGAGTATATTAACGTCTCCTTGAGGAACTGGTTATCCATGGGGTCTACTACTCAACGTAAATATGAGTAATTCTGTGAAGCCCTTAAAACCCTGTGTATTCAAAAAAATATTTTTGCACACCAGATTAGTTGGCATGTTTCCTACACATTTTTATAATTAATATGCAGCTTTTTTTAGTTACTGTTCAGATAAAATACTTCAACTGGCTTGAAGAATGTTTTTTATTTTTTTTATATTGGAAATTTTTGCCAGCAATAGTATTAAAAATGGCATAGAGAACATAGCAGTGCTCTCTCTAAAAGGACAACATGCAATAACAAACTAGGTGTACTTTTTACAAAGCAGCAACTGAGTCTTTTAAACTGTACGGATGTCAGCCAAAAGTTCATGAATCTGCAGTGACGCTGAACACTGGTTTCTGGCAACTGTTCTTTTACTTTGTATCAAAATACAAATTTAGAATGGAAAACATGGTGCTCAAATGAAACTAAAAAAAAAAAAAGACGTATATGTATTTGTAAATACAACTGTAACGGTTATATTCTTAGTTATAACAAGTAATTAGTGTTTTACATTCTTGTGATAGGGATTTACTGAAAGATTATCTATTGTACAGTAACAGAGGCAGCGTGTTTTTTGTAAGATTTACTGTAGATTTTTCTTGCAAGTGCCTTTCTCCAACTGTTTATTTATAGGAATGTTGGTATTTTGTACATAAGGTTTTTATGTTTTAATATGATGTTTAATAAATGTTTTATGTAAATATAAATGTGTGTACAGAGGAATCTGAATCACAGATCAAAGTGGCTAGTGCAGTGCTTGAAGCAGCATCAAGAGCTAGCTAATTCATGGACAGTGAGTATTGGCTTTAGATAACCTTTGTAGCTTGTCTGTGAGGTGTAGAGTTTTGTTAGTGCTGCTCATACCAAACACGTCCTGAACAAAAAAAATGTTTTTTGTTTGTTTGTTTGTTTGTTTGGCGACACTAAAGTTTAGCAGTTTGTTTATATCTCTATTTGGCACCGTGCTATAATTTTGAGTCCATGGCAGGCACTATACCCCCAATGTAACATTTTTAATTAGCAATATACACTCAAATTTAAATATATATTCCCCACCGTCTGATTTAATTACTTAGTTGTAAATTATGGTTACTCTTCTTAATGAACTGCAAGGTTCTCATCCCCTGGTAAAGACAGACAACGTGAAAAGAGTACCAGAACTAACGATCTTGAAATGGAGAGTGGATATGTTGTCAGAGGGAGGGTGTATTAATGTTTTTGGGTAGATTTTGATTCTAAATTACATCAGTTTAGTTTTAACTCTGCTCCTAATGGACATCAGTCATATTTAGAAATTTCTGTTAACCATAACCCCAAGGTCTCTGTTCAGGAAGGTGAGTTACAACTCAGCATAAAGTGGACTTACATGAGTGAAGGTTTAGTTCAGCTCTGGGTTCTGACAGGTAACAGGGTAACTGCTTGTATTTCAGTAAGTTTAACTGTGTAGAATAAACTACTCACCGTTTAATAAAAGAACTGTAACTAAAGTTACAAGAACAAGTAACTAAAGTTGCTTGGCTGTCCATCTATGTACTCAACTGTGAACGCCTTTTCAGCAGTTCAAACAAGTTCCAGCAGTGACAGGCTAGTGAATGATTTGAAAAATCATGCTAGCTTGTTTCGTATGGTTTACGTGTATTTTTATACACTACAATCCACTTCGTATGTTTATAAATTCTCCTTCTTTAAAATTCCTAAACTAGGCTAGAGAATGCTGCTATCCTTTTGGGATGCTAGTCTTTTTTGGTTTTTAATATACAAATTTATGACTTTCGTTAATTCAGAGTAG
The DNA here is from genome assembly GCA_011076525.1 of Nettapus auritus. Classification (NCBI taxonomy): domain Eukaryota; kingdom Metazoa; phylum Chordata; class Aves; order Anseriformes; family Anatidae; genus Nettapus; species Nettapus auritus. The sequence goes on from CM021765.1 coordinate 193,739,578, forward strand.
TATTTTGATACTATTTTTTTCCACTTGAATGGCAACCCACGTTTGGTGAAATTGGTTTTAAAACATGGAACTGCATAGCAAATTGAAATATTTAAATTAGAATCACTTACTGATACCTGTTCAAGCTGCAGTAAGGACATTTTAAAGGAACAAACTGAAGTTCTGTATAAGAAGTAATTCATTTTATAATCCCAGAAAAAAAAAAAAAAAAAAAAAAAAAAAACCTTTTAGGGGCTTCACAGTATTTAGTTCTAATTAAATACCTGCTCTTTTTGTTCCATAACCTAATTTTTTAACTTGATTTTTTTAAAGTTCTAAACTAGACATCTGAATCCCGATCTTGAAAATAGTGTCCTGGAGCTGTAGGTTATTGACCTAATAAACTGATGTTCTTTAAACGTGGATCTGCAAGGAGATTGTTGTAATGTATTGTGCTTTTTAGCCTGTTTCCAGATGTTGATTAGCGTTGACCAGTAATGGCCATTTTGGCTCAAGTTATTTATGTATTTTAAGCCCGTGAATATTGCGGCCCCCTTTTAGCTAGGATGTCTAAATACGCGTTCTGCAGTGAGGCTCTTCAGCTGTCCACATGTATAGACTATTGAAATACTGTACTGGCACACATCTGACTGTTGACATTTTGTACCTTTTCTAAATCCAATGTTTCACAATAAAATCTTGTCAAAACATTAATGTGTCCTTCTAAAATTATTCATAAATTCATATTTCATGTTAGTCCTTCACGGTATGTCAATAATTAAGACTGTGGCACAAAAAAGACAGAATTTAACATTTACATTTGATACTTAGATTTTTGGGAAGATTAGGTACCTTGAGTTGTCTACAAATTGTTGCAGATTAGGATTTCAGATCAAATTCTTAGGAAAAGATTCTGTTTTTCTACAGCAGGATTGTAACACGTAGAAATCTGTTGTTGAGAAGAAGGAAAAAACTTCAGTTTAGGGAAAAAAAAAAAAAAAAAAAAGCTTTAACTGAAATCTAGTGAAATTTAATAGTCTTTATCAGGCTTTTTATATTCCTAAAATGAGGAGGGAAGATAAGCATCAGCACTTGTATTTAAAAGTACCCAAACTTCTCTCTTTGTCAGTTACCTACAGGATAATTCTTCCTTTACATATGTTGTGTACGAGGAGGTGGTTGAGACTGGAAGTGAAGCTGATGTTTTCTGTGTCCATTTTCTTTGTTTAAGGAGAAAGTGGGCACCCATACACTGTGCTCTTAAGTCACAGTGGCTCCTAGTGCTTAAATCTTTTGTGCTGCAATTCGTAGAGTTTTTTTTTGTATTTATCTCAGACATCAGTTCCTCTTCCCAAAATCTAGCAGAATGCTTTTCATTTAAGAATTCAAGTTCAGGATGGGGGAAAAAAGTCAAAACAACAAGACAGTAAGAATCTGTAGCTTTCTGGTCAACACGATTATCTACAAGGAGGTGCACCTTTGGGTTTCAGAGCCCTGCTCTTACAGCAGTGTGGATTTTATATTAGATATAATAATAAATAATACTCGATTATAATATTGAATTGTTCTTAGCCACATCTTAATGCAAATTTTCAGTGGATTTGGTGAAGCCATTTATTTTTAAAGCTGACAACAAAGCAAAGCCATGTGTGGCATCTAGTTTAGATGTAGTTTCCACGTAACCCATGCTAAACTTGTATAACTGGCTATGCAACAGATTGCTTCCCTAGAAGAGATTTGCATCATTAGAAGCAAGTTTCTTTAAAGAAGTTTTATTTAAAACTGATGTAGCCTGTGTATAAGCTGTTCTTGATGGTCTTCAATAAACTTAACAAACTTTTTAAAATGGAGTAAAAGCTGTTCATGTAATGTTTTGTGGCTTCAGATAAGTTGCTAATCTTGTTTCAGTTGAAAATACTACAATAGAAAGTATGTTTTCTCATGTTATGCGCAATTCCTGTTGGTTTCCTCATGGAAAATGTATTGATAAATAAAATGACATATGCTGAGTCACACAGAAGTGGTAGGGGGAACCAGGGCAAAGAGGTTACTGGGGTAGAAGACAGATGTTTGACATGTTCCTGGGGAATGAAGGTGGATGATAAAGGCTAACAGAAAGAAACCTCTGAGCTGTGTTACTTGGATAAGTGACGTGTTGAATCACAAGTTTTCTTCATGCCACAGATAATCTGTGTATGCAAAAGTGGCAATTCCTTAAGGTAAAATGCTTAAATGCATTGTTTAGGGGAGGGTTATTGGTTTGTTTTTCTTTTCATGATAGTAGAGTACAAGTTCAAGAAGCAGACTAAAGATCTTGAAAATATAAAGACGTAAAATACATACGTATAAGAAGTTAGTCATATTGTTTAGGCCTAGAAAAAAAATAGGTAAAACTGTAACAGAGTACTGTACACCTTTGCCACAGCTGGGTAATGGTAGAGGATTCAACATACAACTTGAACCCATTTTGTCTGTCTAATCTACGCATTAGACAGAAATCATCCTTGAACATAAACAGCAATTGAATCATTGATGTTTTCTCTTTCTTTAACCCCAAACAAAAAGCAAGTCTGGATTTGCAAGTTTCCCTGTCAAATCATTTCAGTATGCTGGTGCTGCTCTGACATTTTTATTCCAGGAATTTCTTGTCTCTATTTCTTCTTCTGCTGGGTAAAGGGAATTTTGCATTTTGACTGAATGGAGTTTAAGTACCAAGGATGCTGATGTGCTGAACAAGTCAGGTGAAAGTCAGGTGAAAGTAGGGATTTGTGGGTTTGGTTTTGTTTGTTTGGGGTGTGGATATTCCTTCTCTTAAGGTTTTACTTTTAGAGTGCCTATCTAAGTTCCTAAATTTGCAATTGGAAAAGAAGCCTTCCAACCTCTGAAGAATACTAATGGCTGAAGGTAAACCTGCATCATCTTTATGTGTTAAAGGTTGGGTTTAGAGGCATAAGCAGAAGACTACTTTTATAGTGACACATTTTGATTTTAGAAGGCTTGTGAACAAACAAAAGTTAATTGGACCAACAAAGAGGACAGAGCTGCCGTGGTGATTGTACTTTGGGTTGGGTCACAGGAATTTGCTATGTTCCTGCTGTGGCTTTTACAGGTATTACAATTTGCAGCCTAAGCTGATTTTTTAGTACCAGATGTAACTCCTCTTTCAGTAGTAGCTCATAGCAAATTATTTTGAACTGTATGCTGAAAACCTGGAAATGTTTTCCCTTATTTGAATCAACAGATACGTATTTTGCCTTATTTCCACAAAAAATAAGTACATTCACAATTTGTCCTTCATCACATACATCCATTCATGTCCTTTCCCTTTTAGGGAAATCTTGAGAGTGAGTTTATTTACAAATGTTTCTTGAGAAACTTTCCAAAGTTTCTTAGACAACTCTTTGCATATTGCTGCACTTTTTGCACAATCATGTGTGTTAATTTCCCCTTATATTTGTAAGCTCAAAATTCCACTGCAACATAAATGATAAAATTATTTCCTGAAATGTGTTTGTTCAGTCATGGTCTGCTCTTGAAAATATTATATGCCTATACTGATTAGAATTCAAATTATGAAAATATACTATCAACTAAAAGCAAAAAAGTGTTTGAAACAGATATACTACCAGAAAAATGTCTTTTTCAGGTGAAGATTATTCCACTTGTTGGATGTGAAGGTGAAAGTGAGGCATTTTCTTTCACTGCTGAGTCTGATGTGTTAATCCAGCTGAGTGCACTGAAGCAGTCTAATAGCTCTCGTACAACCTGGACAGTGCCATAATTGCACAACACATTACCAAATGCAGCTGGGAACAGTAATTTCAGTAATTCCTTCGGGATCTGCAAGAAGTTGCTTGCTAGTGACTTGTCTGACTCAGGCTGTGCATCATTCATCAAAGTTATCTTAGTGCAAGATGCCTTTATATCATACAACAATAACATCCACCAAAGGCTGTGAGTACTTGTTCTTACTCCTCCTGGAAAAGCATGAAATCATCTTGGTTTAAATGTAAAGTAAAATAAATTGCCTTGCAAGATTCAGCTGAAATTTAATTCCAGTGCTCCTGAGTTAAACATCCTTCAATCTTTCTTCCTGTAATACCTCTGCTCCAGTTTCTTAGGTTGTGATGAATAGTCTTTTTCCTCGTGTTTTACATTAAAAGTAATTATATTTAAGGATTTTAATTTTAAAACAAATAACTTTGGATCTTATTTATCAAAAGTCTGGAGGAATGAAACTCTCCTTTCTTCCTACATTCTAAGTTTACTAACTGAAGCTAGAGCTAAGTAGGAATGACTGCCTACATCAGATTAACCACTAGATGCTGCTTAAACCACACAGTTTCTCAGTATTCAGCTGTAAATGCTTTTTGCACACAATCACAGTCTATAGCTGTTCCAGTTCAAGTACAATGCTAAAGCTAAAATGAGAATATCCTAACTACTGAAGGGGTTGTACTTTGGAAAATATATTAGAAAAAAAATGAAATATTTTGGAAAAATGAAGAGTGATATTAAGTTTATTTAACATATATATGTATATATATGATACCATATAGTGATTTCTCAGATTGATTTACCTTAAGAAAGATGCACCCCTGTTTTATAAGTCAGGAGGAATATGTTGAAGTCTTACTTAGTCAATATAGATGTGTAATAAATCCGTAGCGTTAGTCAGCTGACTTAGCAACTGGACCATAAATTAATAGTGTAAATGATTTACTCATACTGCAGTAAGCAGTGCAAGGTAAAAAAACACATACTTTTGACTTGGAAAAATAAGGTTTAAAGCACAATGTTTTCCTCTTTCTTAGAGTCTGATACACACTCCTGATACGCGTTTTCCCCAGTTCAATTCAGTAGGTATATGTATTTAAAATCTTGTAGCTTTCTAGTGAAAGAGAGAGGTCTGTTCATCATGTAAAGACAAGATGTCTTGGGTTCGCAAAGACCTAACTGTAGTACAGGAAAACATGTTTTAATTTGTACACTTCATAGGCATTATTTGCATTGTAATTAAATTTTCTACAAGCATTAATGCTACATCTTAAGGAGGAAGATCAAGGGATCTATATCTGCAGACGACACAAAACTCGAAAAAGTGGCTGATGTGTCAGAGGGTCGTGCTGCCATCCAGAAGGACCTCGAGAGCTGGGGTGACAAGAACCGCATGAAGTTCAGCAAGGAGAAGTGCAGGGTCCTGCCCCTGGGGAGGAACAACCCCAGGCACCAGGATGTGCTGGGGGCCACCCAGGTGGAAAGCAGCTCTGCAGAAATGGGCCTGGGGGTCCTGGTGGACACCAGGTTGAACATGAACCAGCAGTGCCTGAGCCCTGGCACAGGTTGCCCAGAGAGGCTGTGGGGTCTCCTCCTTGGAGACCTTCAAAAGCCACCTGGACATGGTCCTAGGCATCCTGCTCTGCATGTCCCTGCTTGAGCAGGGGTTGGAGCAGATGGACCCAGAGATCCCTTCCAACCTCAACCAGTCTGTGATTCTTTGATCTTGAAACTTAAGTGGGTAAACATATTTTCCTTCATTTGAACTCTTAAAATACATGACTCTGTTATGAAAAAAAACAAAATAAAAAAAAAAAGGCTAAGCAACGTTTTGATGTTTTCAGCTTTTTATTCATAGGGTTCAGTTTAATAGAACTAAAAAATAAAATTCACCTGTTAAGCTGTGTTGCATGGTGAAATACTGTGACTGAAAGTAGATGATTGTTATATAATCACCAAGATAATTTGCTGAGCTTGGAAAATAAATTGTTTTGCTTGAAGAAGCATTTCTATAAGCTATTTTTGGAAACAAATTCTAAGTAAACAGAGCAGGGAGCTATAACTTCCCATCTATTTGTTTCCCGTTAAGCTGTTGCCAGAATGATATCATTCTTTTACAGCATGGCATAATTTCTTTTACAATCAGAATAAGTCTGTTTGAAAATAGGGAAGTACCAAAGCATGCTTATCTTGCTATCCAAAACCTTAAAGTCCTTTTCCATTATTTTTATGGTTAGTAACAGCATTCTAAATAAGTTTGATGTGAAGGTTGTATCATGTTAAGACTACATATAGTTTTTGTGGTGTTTTCCCTTTATCCTACGTCATATATCTTTTATTAAATATGTATGTTTTAAGTAGTGTCATATGTGAAATGTCAGTATGTTACATGACAGTGTATGCTCTTTGAACACCTTGATTTTGACAAGAGAGCACTTAGTATCTATACCTTTTATTTTTATTTTTATTTTTAAGTCCTATGTATCGTATTTTTAGAGGAATTTGTGTTTTTCGTTGTGTTTGATCTGGTTTTGTTTTTAGGGTGCTGTCTGATCAGGCCTCGTGTTAATTTAAACTTTGCTTATACATCAAAATCTCAGGTCATGCAATCAGAAGAGCAGTATTTTGGAACTGATGGATTTTGTTATGCATTTTTAGTCTATGCATTTACTGTAACCTATATGTCTAGCCTATACATTCTATACATAAAAGAGCTAACTTGAAGTACAGAGTAGTTCCTCACTTCTTTCTTCGTGGCAGGAGCCCGGAGTTCTGCAGTTCAGTGATGAATGTAGTTTCCCTTTAGTTTGTTGTTTTGATATGAACTGATGCATTTTTTTTTCTGAAAAAGTATCTTTCCAACAACACGCAGAACATTACTTCTGAGTGAAAACACAGGGAAATAGAAATCACAGCAAAAACAGATAACATCTTAATCCATTTATAATACTGTCATACTTTCCATTAAATTGAGTAAATTAGGTGATGGTGGAAAAAAAAATTAATCCAGATCATTTTGAAAAGCAGCAAATAGAAATTTTGTTGTGATTCAGAGTGCACTCATAAACTAAGTTCTGCTGTCAAGATTACTATCAGGCTAATAAACAAACATTTGATCTAAAAAAAAAAAAAAACCCAACAAAAACAAACAAACAAAAAAAAACATGTTTTACAAAACAGCAAAACAACATGTTTCCCATACTTGGACTATGGTTAGGAACATAGATGTTGATATATTATTTACTGGAATAGTATCAAAGCTTATAAAAACAGTAATTTATCTAGTCTAGAAATATCACTGCTACTTCAGTGGAGAGTAAAAGAGATTTTGGGTAATTGATACAAAATAACCTCTTGGCAGATAACTTTTCTTTTTAACCCATATTGGAAGTTTTCCTGTACCCTCTTTTTTTTTTTTTTTTAAATCTTGTGCTGTAATGTGAGCTTTATGTTAAGAGGAAAAGGTCCACAAAAAGTCATCTGCCTGGTCTTCGGCAAAACATTTGACACTGTCCCCCATGATATCCTTGTCTCTAAACTGGAGAGACATGGATTTGATGAGAGATATGGACCACTTGGAGTGTAAGGGATTGGCTGGATGGTGGCACTCAAAGAGTTATGGTCAACAGCTCAATGTCCAGGTGGAGATCAGTAACGAGTGGTGCTCCTCAGAGGTCAGTATTGTGACTAATACTTAACATACTCATTGGTGACGTGGGCAATTAGTATTGAGTGCACCCTCAGCAGTTTGCTGATGACACCAAGCTGTGTGGTGCGGTTGACATGCAGGAGGGAAGGGATGCCATCCAGAGAAACCTGGACAGGTCTGAGAGGTGGGCCTGTGTGAACCTCATGAGGTTCAACAAGGACAAGTGCAAGGTCCTGCACCTGGGCTGGGGCAATCCCAAGCACAAACACAGGCTGGGCAGAGAATGGATTGAGATCAGCATATTCAGAGATTCTCCTAGCACTTTTTATTCAATTAAATGACTTTGTTGCTACTCAGCACCAATGACTTTTTCTCTTTGCAGTAAGATTTATTCTTCTGGAAGTAAATATGTTAGTCACTGTGCACATGAAAGAAAAAGGACTATCAGCTCCTCAACATAAAATGCATTTCCTTCTTCTTGACTCTTGTTCTTGCGCTATTTTTTGCCAACAGTAAAAATTCATGGGTTTGGGGGCTGAAGCTAGTGAAAGAGTTATTCTGTCTTTCTGTGAAGTGACTCTGCTCTCCAGTTCCTCATCTCCCCCACTGAGCTGACCGAGGTCATCATGAATGGTCCATCCTGTGTCCACCCGTGGTAGTTCTCCGACAGCCAACGTGTGTTAGTGCATGATGAAGCATGAGAGAGGTGAGGGAGGGTGAATAGGGACCCTACTGTAGCAATTGTAACAAACTGGTGTCCCCATGCTCATTTGGTGGTGAGAATATGCTCTACAGCATTGGTTCCCAATGTCAGATCTAGAGTCCCGTGGTCATCATTAAGTAGTTTGGAACTAGTCTGCGAAAGCATGGTGCCTTTGCAATGTGTCCAGTTATACATGTTAGTGACTGTTTGTAGTGGAGTGCACATGGTCTTAATGACTCACAGCAAAACACAGTTACAGAAAAATTGGAACTATTCCTTCAGAAAAAGAGTTCCACTTTCTTAAGCATGAGATGGGGTGTTGCTGGGCTGGATTTTCTTTCTCAATCCTTTCGTCCCTGGAAAGGGTGTTAAATGAAAGGGTGCTAAAAGGTGTACAGTTAACCTAGCAACACTTACTGGGGTATAGTCAGAGGATGGAAACTCTGGGGGGACCAAATATATGAAGCTTATTTGAGAAGGAAGGGGCAATACAGGTGGTAGACCCCTGAAGGAGAGAGTAGACTGTTCAAGTTGTCTCTGTTAGCTAGCTTGAGATCGAGTTGAGATATTTCAATGTCCAGTTCCACCAAAGGAGACTAATCGGGTCCAGCACATCCTTAAGGCCATTTGTGCTGCCCACATGAAGAGGACAGTCGGTCTAGGCTTCCCATCAAGTAACCAGGTTCTTCTAGTCAGCAATGTAGATTAAAACAAACGAACTCTCAAATCTCTGGATGAGCCTATTTTGCATCAGTGTATATGTGTCATAATTCCCTAACATAGGAAATGTGAATAGTCACAGGGTAACTTTTCCAAAAGAGGTCTCAGTTGAACTTATTTATTAAAGCAGAGTGCACATGCAAATTCCAGCCAGAATATGCTAATGTATATTACCTCCTGCATTCCTGCAGGAAATCCTTCTTTCTTTTCACTTTTCCAGTCTTTTTAATCACAATTGCACTCAATGCAATTTCCAGGCAGAGTTCTGTGCCCTGTTGAACATAAAAGAAGGATGTTGAACAGACCTAAAAAAAATAGAAATTATCTGAGTAGTTCTAATTTATGGATATATTGAGAATGTCTTGTTACCTGCTTTACTTTCACTCAATGAAAAGCTAGCTAACAACTACTGGAAACAGTAGCTTGGGACCTAGTCCTGCTTTCTCTTGTTTGTAGACTTGTTTTCTTTTAAAATCAGGGAGTCTCCACTCAGCTGATCTCTGATCAGTCTGTAGATATCAGTAGGATTCTTCTTGGTTTGAAACCTAAATGGGTGGAATAGGGAGTGGAGAGTGGTTTGGTTTTGAAGTTTTTTGTTGTTGTTGTCATTGTTGTGTTTTGTGTGTGTTTTTCTTTTCAAATATCTCTTTTCCAACTACATCTGGTCATCCAGTGAAAGGTCTCCATTCCCCCGCAGGGAGGGACTGGGATCTGTTGTTGTCTCCAACAAGTAACATGTTAATGACAGTTCCCACTCAACATTTCCAAAACAGTCTCTTTGATAAGCCTCCTGTAGGACACCTCCCTAGTTAAGGTGCAAATGGGTGAGTACTGTAAGGGCTAATCTCTCACTGGACAGGCAACAGTTTAGACAAAAGAGAAAATACACATTAAATCATACCTAAAAGAATTAGCACACCTCTGATTAATATTTTACACTCAGTAGCAGTATTTATTAAGCCCAAACCAATCTCAGAGCTGTAGTGTAGCAAAAAAAAACCTGATAAGGTAACCCCAAATTGAGCAGGAGGACAGGCTAGCCACTCTGGTGAATGTAGGTAAAAGATTTCATTTCCTGTATGCCCCAAGCGTACTGTCTCATCGTTAACTCATACTTTTGTTTTCAGTCAAGCTCTTACTGGATGTAAATTACTAAACTGTTTTCCACTTTATGCCTTCCTCTTATCTCTGCAAATTCTCTATGATCACATTCTTAACTTCTTTTCAATAATAAAAAAAGAAGTGAGCAACCTTTTGTTGCTGATCTGCAGCTGCTGAGTGCAATGCTATGGTCCCAAATAACACAAATTCAGCATCACTGTATCAGCTAGTAGTCGAGCTTGTGTACTTCAGAGCATTTCTGCTTTCTGCTCTGGGATACTAAACATCATATGTGTTTTGCAGTAGTAGCATATTTCCAGCCATCTGTAATTGCCTCCTACTTGCATATGCTTAGTCACTGCATACAAACATACACCTTCTGTTGAACTTTAGAATTATGCTCCCCTCTAGTAAAGCTCATTATGTTTTTAGCCGTATGGTATTCTACAAAGACTCTTTTGACAACGTTAGAGCCAAGTAATCCTGATTTACCGCCAAGGAGGCCAGAGGAGATAATTTAACCAAACCATTATTGTAAGTACTTACTTTCTCATGTGATCTGGTGACATTTTGATAGAACTTTTGTTGTTGTCATCAGTTTTGCCAAGTAAATGAAAACATGTTAATATGAAAAAAGTAATGAATTTAATAGTGCTAGAGCCAAAATAACATCATAGGAATACTAAAAACCAGTACAATTTAATAACAATTTTACTTGCCCCATATTTTTATTATAGGTCTTATATTATCCTTCATGCTTTTGCCAGCTGAATATTTCTCAAAATCATTGAGTACTCAAAGGTGCATTTCTCTCTCCCCTACAGCTACTGGCCTGTAACTCAGTAGTTATCTCTTATTATCTCGTCTATGAGTCTGTTTTTTTTTTTTTTTTTTTTTTTTCAAAGTGGATTTTCAGGATGGAAGATTTGCCTGCCTCTGAAGTCTTGTGGTTCATGATTACCCAGATTTCTTCTGGTTGTCATTTTTTAAGTTCATTGGCAAGTCTACTGTCCAAAGAAGTCTGCCTCCTCCTACACCACCATTTGAGCATTTAGCCAGAACACAGCTCTCTTTGGCAGTCCCTGTCAACTTAGGGAGAGGTTATTTGGGTCAGTGATCTCCAGCTGAGGAAGCACACTGCCCTTGTTCTACTCCCTCTGCAAATATCAGTCTGCAAGACATTGTGGAGTGGAGCGAAATACCAGGTTAATGCACTTTGGGAAGCCTTTCTCTTCCAAAGAGATGGCTTCCTGGGATCTGGACCAACACACAAGTGGGTCTTTTCATCCTGAAGAAAGGAGAAATCTAACAATAATTAGTTACATTTGGGGGAGGGGGAACATGTCTTGGAAACTTGACTCACTTCTGGCCAAAGACAGGATCCTGAAAGAGGAACCAGATACTGATAGCAAAGATATTCTTTCCATGATCACAGATATTTGAAAATTCCAAAATAGGGAAGACTGTCAGGCTGCACACTCTCTTAAGGATTTAAGGATCCTTTCTCCCTCAGAGTTTGATAGCACAGAGATTTTTAGAAAAACTCCTTTTCCATAAATTTCCTAAATTAAGGTCAGGAAAGACTTAAGCACACTGGACATTTGTAAGTTCATGGGCACTGATATGATGCACATGTGATGAGTGCTTAGGTTGCTGGCAGATGCAATTCTGAGGCCATTCTGTCTTTGTTTGATCATCACAACTGTGAGAGATGTGTGAAGACCAGAGGAAAGCAAACATCTCCCTTATCTTCAGGAAGGGCAAGAAGGAGGACCCAGAGAACTACAGGTTGGTCAGCCTCACTTGAATCCCTGGAAAGGTAATAAAACAACTAAATCTAGAAAACCTTTTTAAGGCACATGAAGAAGAGGAAAATCATGAGGAATAGTCAGCATCAATTCACCAAGGGGAAGTCATGCCTGACCAACTGATAAGCTTCTTTAATAAATGACCAACCTGATGGATGAGGGGAAGGAAGTGATAGTCTATCTGGACAGCCTTCAGTAAGGCCTTTGACATTGTCCCCCATAAGACCCTTGTAAAGAATATGTTGAAGTATGGTCTGGATGAGCAGACAGTGAGGTGGATCAAACACTTTCTGAACAGCCAGACCCAGAGGGCAGTGGTCGGTGGCACAATGTCTAGTTGGAGGCCAGTAAGAAGCAGGGTACCCCAGGGGGTGGTACTGGGTCCAGTCCTCTTTAACATCTTCATTAATGATCTGGATGATGGGACAGAGTGCACCGTCAGTAAATTCATGGGTGACATAAAGCTGGGAGGAGTGGCTGATTCACCAGAGGGCTGTGATGTCACCCAGTGGGACCTCGGCAGGCTGGAGAGGTGGGCTGACAAGAATCTCATGAAGTTTAACAAGTAGAGTCCTGCACCTGGGGAGGAACAGCCCCATGCATGCTGGGGGCCACCCAGCTGGGAAGCAGCTCTGCAGGAAAGGAGCTGGGTGTTCTGGCGGACACCAAGATGAACATGAGTAAGTCAGCAATGTTCCCCTGCTGCTAAGAAGGCTCAACAGTATTCTTGGCTGCATTGGTCTAGTATTGCTAGAAGGCTGAGGGAGGTGATCCTTCCTGCCTACTCAGCACTGGTGAGGTTGAACCTGGAATCCTGTGTCCAGTTCTGGGCTCCCCAGTGTGAGAGAAATGTGTACATAGTGGAGAGAGTCCAACATAGAGCAATAAAGAGGATGAAGGGACTGGAACACCTCTCCTATGAGTAGAGGCTGAGAAAGCTGGGACTGAGAAAGATGAGCATGGAGAAGAGGAGGCTCAGGGGGATCTCATCAGTGTCTATAAATACCTGAAGGGAGGGTGCAAAGAAGCCAGGCTCTTGTCAGCAGTGCCAAATGTCAAGACAAGAGGCAATGGGCACAAACTGGAACACAAGAGGTTCTGTCTGAATATCAGGAAGCACTGGCACAGGTTTCCCAGAGAGGTTGTGGAGTCTGCCTCCTTGGAGATTAAAAAAATATCTGGGCATGGCCCTGGGCAACTTTTTTTGGGTGTCTCACCTCCAGAGGTCTCTTCCAACCTCAACTATTTTGTGGTGTTCTTGCAATCTATGCCATTTTACAGAGGTCTAGGAAAATCCTTTGGAAATATGTGTAGTCAAACTGTTATTGGCATTTCAGTCTATGCTGCTGCATAAGCTCTTCCAGTCAATCCCATTCCTGTAGGGTTGAACTTTGGAGGGCTGATGTGTCAGCTACACAGGTACAGCAGCTATCCTGGGCTATCCTGAGAGAACAGAATGAAGTCACTGTGTAATCTTACCCTTCTTCCCCACTTCCAGCCAAAGAAAAAGAAATAATGAGCTCTGCAAACACTTATGCCAAATAGTGCAAAGGATTGCACTTAGCTTGATTAAGGATTTGTGGTACCTGCTCACAAAAATGAGGAAATCATCTCTTGCTGCTCACTGCTTCTGTTTGATCTGACTCCTGGCTTTTTGAGAGAGTTTCAGCATATTGCTAATATCCAAAAAGAGTTGGCAGGCTTATTCTGGAGCACTGTACAGACTTCTAGAGGAGGGATATTGCTGTGCTACATCTTGTATGTTGAATTAATTTCTGGGGGAGAGGCGGGGAATAAAATAAAAAATTAAATATTGCTCCCTATCAAAATTACAACCAGTTCATAAGAGTATTTTAGAAGCTGCTTCATGCAGCAAAATGTTTATCAGGCAGAAATATGTGGTCCTGAGGCAAAGAATCTGTGCAGTTCTGTGGCTGGTGGGCCCATCTGGCTGCACAGAATCACAGAATCACAGAACTGTAGGGGTTGGAAGGGACCTCGAAAGATCATCGGGTCCAACCCCTCTGCCAAAGCAGGTTCCTCAGAGCAGGCTGCCCAGGTAGGCGTCCAGATGGGCCTTGAATATCTCCAGAGAAGGAGACTCCACAGCCTCTCTAGGCAGCCTGTTCCAGCTCTCTGTCACCCTCACCATGAAGAAGTTCTTTCGCATCTTGGTGCAGAACTTCCTGTGTTCTATCTTGTGGCCATTGCTCCTTGTCCTATCCCCGCAAACCACTGAGAAGAGGTTGGCTACATCCTTCTGTCTCCCACACTTCAGGTATTTATAGACATTGATAAGATCCCCTCTCAGTCTTCTCTTCTCTGGGCTGAACAGACCCAGGTCTCTCAGCCTTTCTTCACAGGGAAGATGCTCCAGGCCCCGTATCATCTTTGTGGCCCTCCACTGGACTCTTTCCAGGAGATCCCTGCCTTTTTTGTACCGGGGAGCCCAGAACTGGACACAGTACTCCAGGTGAGGCCAGACCAGGGCAGAGTAGAGGGGGAGGATCACCTCCCTTGACCTGCTGGCCACGCTCCTTTTAATGCACGCCAGGATTCCATTAGCCCTCTTGGCCACGAGGGCACAGTGCTGGCTCACGGTCAACCTGTCATCCACCAGGACCCCCAGGTCCTTCTCCTCAGAGCTCCTCTCCAGCAGGTCGTCCCCCAGCCTGTACTGATACTTCTGGTTGTTCCTTCCCCGGTGCAGGACTCTACACTTGCTCTTATTAAACCACAGCTGGTTTCTTCCTGCCCATCTCTCCAGCTGGTCCAGGTCTCGCTGAATGGCAGCACAGCCTTCTGGCATGCACCCTGGTGCCCGAGCTGGTGCCTGCACTAGGGGACCTGTGAGCATGGCATGAGGGGAAGACACACTCAGACTCTCCATCAGCACTGTGAGGCTACATCTGTTCATGCTTTTGATGAAACCATGCTCACAAGCTCACCCTCTTTTCTTCAGTTCTCGATCCAGGCATATGGGGATAATAGCTCAGTTCTATAAAAATACATTAAGTAAAGTGAGATGGTCGAACACCAAAGTAATGGGGAGTGCAGAAGGACTTTAGTGGATAAATAGAGAAGGTTGTAGTTAAGATCTAGATTTTATGTTGTTGTTTATGTGGAGTGTTTTAATTGTGTTGTGATTTGATTAAAATACAAGCTTTCAGAAAGAACAAGAACAAAACACATTGTCTCTGCCTTGAGATTGTAGAAATAATTCTTAAGATGATGAAGAATGAGCACTCTTTATAAGGCAACATTATAATCAGCTAGTTAAAATAATGAGCAGTTTGGATAAATTATCAAGGGATAAAGCAACTCTAAGGGAATAAGAGGCATTACAGGAAGAATAAATGGCATGCAAGACAACACTAGGAGTTTTTATTTATCCTTTTCTAGGTTTGTATTTTTGAATTGCACCACTATTTACTTTGTCTATGGACACACAGTTTTCTTTTTGTTTTCACATAGTAAGACCAGAAAAGCATCTGGATAAGGTAAAGAGAATAGAAGATGTTGGAAAAGATCAGTAAATATAGTTACTTTAGTAAAACACAGGTCCCTAAATTTGATAGATATGTGGACTGAGAAGCATAGGAAGGAAAACAAATAGATCTCAGTAAACATGTGATATTGCTCTCTCTTCATTATAATGGGGAAAAACCTTCAAAAAAAAAAAAAGCATGAGGCAGATCTACAACTTTGACATTTAACATCTGCAATGTGCAATGTTTTGAAGAAAAGAAAAAAAAAAAAAAAGATTTTCAAAGCTCAGATTAAATCAGATGAGTATGCTGATTAGTCTTAATTGCTGCTCATAAAGGTAGGAAATTAGAGGGGATTTAAGACATTTTTATTACTTTAAAACCTAGCCAAGCTACTTGCTGGATGCTAGATATTAGATACATACTGAGTCTTCGATGTATTAGAATTATGATAATGGAAGGAAGATTTGAGCTTGACACTGCAATAGTTTTAGGAGAGTGGATTGCTTTTCTGGTTTCTCTGCTAACCTTCTCTGGACTTCACCTCTTCTTTTAGGTTCCCTTCTTTAGATGGAATTCAGGTTACTTCTCCTATGCTCCCTTTGTCTTCATTGTGTATTTTGACCGGATTTGCTCAGACTTCTTTCATGTTCTTTGCCTTTCCGTTTGCTCCTATTCATTTTGCAGAAGAGGAGGATGTCTTTCCCCCCCTTTCCCTGCAAAGGTAAGATCTGCATGTGTAGAAGATCCTCCCTGTTCTTAATGTCTATATTTGTGTAAGTGTTGGTATCACTTGAAATTTGTCACCCTCTGTTGGTGATATAAGAATAGTTCAGGAATCTTGCTTGTGTCCCACTGGAGAAGGGTATGCCCACTTCCATTTCAAGGAAGACACACTTTTTTGTGCCAGTCCTTTATGGTCTTGTTGAATTGCCTGGTATGTAAGCTTCATTTGCCTATCACTGTTGCACAACTGAACAGCTGTCATCCTTGATCTCCCGATTCCAAAGCACTGGCATTATTTAAGTTAATGCAGCTATATGTTATAAGGGGGTAAGCGGTGCTTTTGTGTCTTACAAGGGTACATCATAAGAAGATGTAGAAGGCTGATAACAGGGTGAGAAGAAAATGGAGGCACCAGCTGGTTCATCTCATACCTTTTCTTCCCCTTAAAGGGCCTATCAATTGCTTCTATCCTTTGCATAATTTCTTACCATTCTCTGCAAAGCAGTTGCTTGATACTTCTTTCCACATAGAAGTGTGTAGAGTTGATTCTTCTTGGGTATTAATGTTCTGAGCCTATGCTATCAGCTTACATTTTCTGCATCTACTCCAACACCATTAATGGCTCATAGTTTCCGTCATTTCAGTGACTACTCTTGGGACATTTATGTCTGAGATAAGCCAAGGATCTGTATGTTTCCCTGCCTCCTGGGCACTTGAAGCTCTTATATACAATCTAGAAAATTGAATGTTATTTTCATTTTCAGAGACTGAGATAAAAGAGAAAATAAACTGAAACCCACCAAAATATGCATGAAACCTCCAGCCCAGAAACTTATTAGAAAAATTCATAACAACTCTTGACAATCTTGGCCCTGTTTTTCTTGCCCCCAATATATTCTTTCTCCTTGTAGTCATTAGGGTAAGCACAGTATGCTAAATCAGCCCTCCAAGAGGAGCCATCATAAGGCTTTTGCATTATTTATGTCCCACTTGAGTCTTCAGAACTGGCCTTTTCTACAGAGGTGAATTTTACCCAGTGAGAGCTAGTGTTTTGTCTCACTGTGTAGCCATCAGCCTCTCATACAGCCAGGTCCCTGTAACAATATTTATAAGCTCTTTCACATCTACCCTTTCAAATAACATAATAGTTTGTTCTCCCGGGTTGTTGTTCCCCCTGCTTGATTAGCTGTATACTGCTGAATAAATTGCCTTAGACATTTCAATGCCTCAGACACTTCGTACAACTGGCAATTATGCTGCTTGGCCTTTCAAGAGTGTTAAGCCTTGTCCAGATGTTGCTGTCTTGCCTGGTAAGCATTACTGCTTTGGCCTCTCAGTCGTTTGCTGTTCAGTTTTGGCAAAGGCAAGGCTCATGCTTTTGTCCTTCCTTTTCATTTTGAATGGTTCTCTGAAAGTTTCTAATTCACATTCGATACAGAGCTCAACCTTTCCCTCATATCTTATAATTGGTTTTAATCCTATTAACATGTATGGAAGCTTACAGCAGTTTCTATTGCAGGACTTTGAGTCATCCATGCTTTTTCCAGTATTTAGTTTATTGTTCTTTTTTGTTTCCTGTTTTTCTTGAACTTGAAATCTGATAAATATTCCAAAATCTTTTCATCTCTAAGATAATAGATTTTGCAATTAGTCATTAAATTACTAGCATAATGCACTTACTGGAACTGTCTGGAAATTGTTTTGCCATTTGAGTATTTTGCTCATTAAGTATCTGAAAAGGTATCACATGCTGATCTCATTTATACTTGCTTAAATCCAGAAAGACTATGCTGAAAGCAGAGGAGACACCTTCCTGTCAAGTTCATGTGTTTAGGATCAGGATCTCGGTCCACCTTATTTTTACTTTAGTCTTCATTTTGTGGAGTGGAAGAATTCACTTCCCTATAAAACGATGTTTAATAAGTTATGCATCCCAAAACAGAAAACACATTTTAACAAAAGCAAATGGCTTTTGCTATTAAACTTTTTAGAAGTGATAATTTGTCTCAAATTCATTTATTTATCATAACACATCCCTGTCAAGGGAGCCATAATAGCAGAAACTTTGTTACTGTAGCATGAGGAGATGCTGATATTTACTTAGCACTTTGTTTGCATGTTAATGAACAGTTGTCTTCCCCTACAAACCTGCTCACCCTGAGCTCTGTTTGGAAGAAGATATGCTTCTTTCCTAGGAAAAATGCACTGAAAATAAAGACACAGCCGACTTCTTTCTTTTTGCAGCTCCCTATCAGAAAGTGCAGACGAATATTCCCACCTGTTCCTTGTCACTCCGTAACCCTGACTCTTCAAGGTTCATGGAACTACAGTCCTTGCAGTGGTTTGAGATGTCTGTGCCTATTTATTTATTTATTTATTTATTTATTTTTTTTTTTTTTTTGTATGGATATACTGCAAAAATGTTTTGTTAACAGCATTTCAGGCTACTCTGGTAGTCTAAAGAATCAGTTTCAAACAATGGATAGAAGATCACAATTTAAAAATGCACACATGTATGGAAAAAGAGCAAAATCCACAGATGTCCACAATTGATGTAGAGATGGCACCCAGTACGTTACGTGAGCTGTGAAATGACCTAGAGACAGATTTCTCTCATTCACTGATAGTGTAACAGCATATGTATGTCAAACCATACTTACAGCAGGTTAAATCAGAAGTGTTATGTATGGTTAGTTATTCTTAGTTGTTTACTATTTCATCCTCTATCACTTAAAGCTTCTCAGTCTTCCAGTGTTGTCCTTCTTCATACATGCCTCACAACTTCCCTCTGCAACAATCCCCTCCAGTTTGCCAGTGGCATCAGCTTTGATGTGTCGTTTGTCATCATCTCCCAAATATCACCTTTGCCTTGCTCTACACTCTTCCTATCCACGTGGCCCCTGCCTGTTTTTCAAGGATGTTCCTCCATGCTTATGGGCTGATAATGACAAGGGTGTAGGTAAGCCATGACTGGTAAAATAATTTTATTTTTTATTTAAATTCACACTTCATTATGTCACTAAGACGATGCATTATCTGGAGCAGAGATAGTCATCATATAATTTCACGTTTGCTTTTCCTTTTCTTAGCCCTCCACTTCCTTGTCTGTCTGTCTGCACTTTCACGTGTGCCAGATCTCTAGAAGCAGCCGCAGTGCAACACACGGGTTCTAGTCTAGCAAAGTACTTGACCACATGACTAACTTAAAGCATCTATTAAGACATATGCTTATGCGCTTTGATGAATGCTTTGCCAAGCAATTTCTGTGTCTTGCTGGGAAAAAAAAAAATATAACGATAATATGCCAAGAATTTGAAATGACTATGAGACAGTCATTAATGAATACGCCGACATGGAATATTTGCTTTTCCAAATGGCTTTCACTATGCATTCTCCTTTGTGCGTGGAATTTCAGAGCAAGGATTGAGTTATTTAACTGATGAATAGCTATGCAGCTTAGTTATGCTAGCTAGTAATCATATGAAAGATCTCTTTATTATTGCAAGGGGATAGACTGGAGGGAGAAGAAAAATCAAATATGGAGCAATAATGTAGTGAGTGAGATAACTTTTCCTCTTTAATGGCCATCAGTACACCCAGTGGAGTTATGCCAGTGCCAAACCAGTGTAACTGAGGAGAATCCAAGTAACATTATTTAGAAGGTTGCAGTCCAAGGTGGATTAAGGTGCAGATGTTGTTCCAGCAATGATTGTTGCTCAGGATGCCAGTATTTCAGCAAGAAGAAAGCCTGTGAGACTGCAGAGAAAGAGAAAAATGAAGTTTAGCTACTCATTTACAGAGGCAAAAAAACTGAGATAAGGTTGCCTTTTTTCTCTCTATCTGGGTTGCCTCTGGGGTTGTGTTATGGGACTGTGGTGCTCTGTGACAGCTGTTGCTGGTGATGTGCTACATCCTGACTTCAGCCCGGCTCCTGGTATGTTCACTCCTGTGTGAGAAGACTTGGCGGTGCTTCCTCCCTTGCTCCATGAATCAGCCGCAGAACAAAGCTATGATAATGAATGGGTCTCTAATTGCTTTCAGTCTGGACTGGTTGCAACTTGCTGCCATCGTGGGACAGAGAAGAGGCAAGAATTAATTGTGGCCCTGTGAGGAATCTTGTGCCATGGCTACTCCCAGGACTACTCTCGAGTTGGAGCAGCCCAGGCTAAATATTTTGCCCCCCTGCAGAGACATGTGGTTGTTTCTATCCATCACTGATCTTCTCTCCAACAACAAAACTCTAATGAGTGGCATATGCAAAATTCTCATCCTAAGATTACATTCTCCCCAGCAAGAAATTAGTAGAAGGCTACTAGTGTAGTGGCACTGAGAATATTCAACTCCACTAGAACAATAGATTGAAAGGAAGTTACTGTGAGCACACAAACTGAGGCAAGAAAATGCAAACCTTAAAAGAAGGGGGAAAAAGAAGAAACTGTGGCATCATGACATAGTATAGTGACATTCCCAGTAGCTAGTTTTTCAGGAAGAATTTTCCATGGTGGTGGTTACCTAGTGGTAGTTACCTCTTTGTTTAGAAGTTAGGAAGAAATTCTTCAGGGTGGTGAGGCCCTGGCACAGGCTGCCCAGAGAAGCTGTGGATGCCCCATCCCTGGAAGTGTTCAAGGCCAGGCTGGATGGGGCTCTGGGCAACTTGGTGTGGTGGGAGGTGTCCCTGCCCATGGCAGAAGGTTGGAACTGGGTGGGCTTTAATGTCCCTTCCAACCCAAACTGTTCTATGGTTCTACCTAGAGCCATAGGTGGTGCTGGGGTAGTAGTGGTGGCTGTACTTGGTAAGCAATTCCTGAAATGCAATGCAATGGGTCTCTTCATGTTATGAGTAGACCCTAAAGAGAATCTGTGGGCAAAATGTAAACCACTGAATTTCAGTATTATGTTACATAGAATGTATCACTTTCCCCTAAAGTTCTTTAAATCACATTTTTTTTTTTGTAGAATATGAGAGTGAACTTGTTCTCCTGCACTTAAGTAGATGTACCCAGTCTTTTTAAAAACTCAGAACAAGAGCACTGTACTTTCTGGGGCTCTGTTTTTGCCTTCAGCTACATAGTTTTTGCTCACAACAGACTCCCTTTCTTTCTCAATTTGTCTGCTTGCACTATAGGTTAATATTTTATTTCAGAGATGCTAAACACCCAACAGTACCCCACCAAAAACATTTTTCACTGCACCTTAGTGCAGTGAAGTTGGAAGTCTTCCATTTTCATGGCACACTAAGTACTCATTAGCACTGAGTGGAGTCCCTACAGTTAAGTGATGCCTTCATAGGCATGTCTACACTGTCTGTCCTTTGGTTTGCTCAGTGGTGTGTTTGACTAGTCCCTAAAATTCCTGTACACCCTCTTCAGCATTTGCAGGATCAAGGTGAATATTTTCACTCTTATATTACAAAAGTTGACTGCAGTAAGAGGAGGGAGCAATTTTTCCCCTTTTCTTGTTGACTGGTGATGGTTTGGTGCACTGTTTCAGTGTGGGTATTTTGCTGTATGTCAACTACCTGGTTTTGCTTGTTTTGCTAATTGCTGAAGATGTTATTTGGGATCATGAGTTTTCTCCTACACCAGATTGACAATATCTGGGAGGAGGAAGGTTGCTTTCCTCTCCAATATGGGACATGGTTCACTTTGAAAGGCTGGCCTGATTTTCATATAACTAGTCTCCTTCTTTTGTAAGGGTTGACCTGGAGCATTGGCCATGCCATTTGTTTCTCCTGCTGTCTCCCTATGGACACTGTAATAACTACTTTTGGTCTTCCACTAGGATTGATGTCCATTAGAAGTGCTGGAAGACAGCAGAGCAGCCTTGCACACTTGGCACAATCTTTTCAGTATCTGAGGCTCACCTGGAAAACCTGAGTGAACAAAATAAAGGTTTCCTAGGAAGGAGATTTCTGAAGGAGAAAGGTGAAGCCTTGGAGTTATGCCTTTCCTGAAAAACAGTCTTGCCTGGTGATAGTAACTGTGGAATGAGAGAACTGTGAGAGAAGGATCTTTATTTCCCTCTTTCATAACAGAACACTTAGGCATAAAACCCCATAATTTCCAAATGAGTCATTAGAAAAGGGTAGGTTTCAAAGGAACCACTGTGAAGTTTGCAGCAGGTGAAACCAGCCAAAAAATGAGATAAGGGTGAGGCATTTTGTGTCCATGGCTCAGTCAGCAACTTCATTCCAGTCAGCTCATGCACATATTGCGTTCATGTGGGAGACCATAAAACATGGTGGGGGTTTATGGAATGAAAAAACAAGAGTCTTCAGAACTACACATGGACTCTAAGACTCTCAGCTCATCATTTAATCTTGCCTTCAAAGATATTTCTTCTTAAAAGCCTACTGTTGTTAACTGTATTAGCCAAAATATACAAGGCAAGTCTGCACAAATTTAAGCAAAAAATAAGCTGCCTTCTTCTTTATCAGTTTAGGTCACAAACTGAATGTGATGAAGTGCAGAAGATCCTTCATCCCTGTGTTTTTGCATCAGAATTGGATATGTCCTTAAAAGAAATTATCTAAATACTCCAATGAAGATTTACATGACAATACATAGATAAAGCCCTTTTCCATGTGCTACTCTGCAGCTCAGACTTGGTGGCTTTTCTTTGCCTTTTAAAACCTATGTTTTGTACAGCAGGGTAAGACTTCTATTTTTTTCTACAGCAGGGTAAGATTTCTCGACATGCCTTGAATTGTCAAGCTACGTGAGACTTGATCCAAATGTCATTGAAATCAGCATGAGCACTGTCAATACCTTCAGAGTGCTAGGGAAGAGGCCCTTAAAGTATATGTTTCTCAGGCTAGTTCATCTTCTGTGTCTTTTTATAGAGAAAAAGGCACGATGAGCTGCAAGGAATATGACTTAACCTAGCCGCGGTACTAGCTACATGAATGCCTTGATAAAGTCACAGCCTCAGCACCTACCTGTGAAAAGGAGCAAGGGCTCTAGGAAGGGCTGCAGAGCCCTCTGCAAGGGGCCAATTCAACATGTTGATCCCACCCCAAATCCACTGTGTTTTGCTGGGTTAGTCACAGAATCACAGAATCACAGAATCACAGAATAGTCTAGGTTGGAAGAGACCTCCAAGATCGCCAAGTCCAACCTCTGACCTAACACTAACAAGTCTTCCACTAAACCATATCCCTAAGCTCTACATCTAAACGTCTTTTAAAGATCTCCAGGGATGGTGACTCAACCACTTCCCTGGGCAGCCCGTTCCAATGTCTAACAACCCTTTTGGTAAAGAAGTTCTTCCTAATATCCAACCTAAACCTCCCCTGGCACAACTTTAGCCCATTCCCCCTCATCCAGTCACCAGGCACGTGGGAGAATAGACCAACCGCCACCTCGCTACAGCCTCCTTTAAGGTACTTGTAGAGTGCGATAAGGTCACCCCGTAGCTCGTAGAGGTTTTGCATGAATGCTCACAAGAAAGAGATTGGTCTCAATGGTTATGCACCCAAGATTTTGGGGTGTATCAGTCCCCCTTCAGAGATGGGAGAAAGTGCTCATGCTTGAAGATTCTCTTCTTCTTCCTGTATTGATGAGTCTAATAAAGCTCTTACCTCTTCCTATAAACTTGCTTGCTTTATCCTTAGACCATCAGAGCTCCAATATTACTATTCAATAATGCATACAGTGATCCCTTTAGTCATTAAAGGAAATCCCCAGGAGACATCTTGGGTTGAACAACCTCTGTGAAGACCTTCGCAAAGGCTACTTATTACGTGGAGTGGACAATAAAGGGAAATGAGGTTTACGTTTGCTTATCCAAAAGGCCAGAGAGAGTTCATAGATTATTCTTTGCACAGATAAGCTAGACCTAATGTAAACACTCCTCACTGGAAAGTATCTGCTGTTTGTTTTCCTAACTTTAACCATGTGGCTAGCACAAGCAGAATAAATGAAATAAAAGACAGGCATTTCAATAATAAAAAAACAGTGTCTTTGAGAACTCATGTTACTGGCCCCTGAAAAAAACTTAAAATGATCTTTGCTACTCGCTGCATGAAACACATGCTGATGTGGCTACAAAGCTTTCTTGTACAAAAAAATTGCTAGGATTTCAAACCCATGCCATCAGATATCCTTCATCATTACATTCGAACAGAGTGGTCTGCTCATTTTACTTAAACAAACCACTGCTCCAATACCCTTTATTCAGGCAACTGATGTTATGTCAGGTTTGCAACGAAATTAATGGGATATTTGTCCAAGTGAGGGCTGGAGGATTAGAAGGGAAGGTTCTAAAGCTTTCCAATTCTTCTACAGAAAACTCCAAAAAACGTATCCTTGGATGAATATAAATTAGTTTAGTATGGCTTTTAAAAATCTCACCCACTACCCATCTGTATCTTCAGGTTCATAAATATTTGAGGAAAAAAAAAAAAAAAAAAAAAAAAAAAAACTTATCTGCCAAAGCTGTTTACAGACTATTTCAAAACAACCTGTGATTAATTTGTTTGCTCTTCACTGCCTTTTTCAAATGTGACTAAACTTAACAATTTATCTCATCGAAGTCTCCACTCCCCATAGTAAGTTGTCCCACTGTGCCTGGATATTTAGGAGCTAGCAAAACAAGCACAGCTTTACAATGACTCCTTTTTGATAAAACTTTCCACTCAGATGAATAATACTTTCTTTTTTTTTTTTCTTTTTTTTTTCTTTTTTTTTTTTTCTCTTTTAACATGAAAAAATCGCAGTGTGTTGTAAAAGAGTTGGAAACATGGGGTTGGTTCAGGGAAAGGAGAACTGGCCCCAGAATCAAAACAGAAGACCTGCCTGTTCGAGCTGGTCCAACACCATGAGGTAGTGGTGTTTGTGATAGCTTCAGTTTCTACGGCAACGTGACAGCATGATTTACTGCAATAACAGAGGGAGCGAATGTGAAGCTTTTGTTTAACTTCAATGCCATGAGCTATGTGTTGATACTGGAGGGGGGAAGTTCTTTAACTTCTAGTTAAGCATATTACTAATGTGTCTTACATATAAAGACAAGTCAATAAAGGAGATTGTGGTGTTCAAATCTCCCTTGCTTGCTCATGGAGCTTGCATACACATGCATACTGTGCATTTGGCTTCCCCATGATGCAGCCTGCAATACCTGTCCGTGATGGAGAGCTCAGGAGAGCAGCACAGCTGAAGGTACTGAAGAGGCAGTGGTGGAGCTGCTGGCTTAGGCTGCCTTCTGTGCTAGGTCTTCAGGCTGGTGGCACTGCAGCTGGAAGGCTAGGTGAGTTACTGGGCTAGGATGGTTGGGGACATCCATTCCTGGGATATTTCAGTAAGGAAGGGTAAAAGCATGGCACCAGCATGCTGAATGGGTAGGTCTGTTAGAGTCGGTGAGGGCTGCAGGGTCCTGCTGAGGAATAATGGTGTTGTCACTGATGCTGGGGCTGAGGCTGGGAGAAGAGCATAGGTTTCAGAGAGAATCCATGTTTATCATGGGATTCCCAAAGTTTTGGCGGGCTAAGCTTGTGCTGGTAAACAAAAACTGCTTATAGCTGTCGTGACTGAGGTCTGGTTCTTTCTACTGGGTTAGGGTGAAAGTTTGGGACAAAGAGGCAAAAAAAAGTATGTTTACTA
Source organism: Nettapus auritus (assembly GCA_011076525.1). NCBI lineage: Eukaryota > Metazoa > Chordata > Aves > Anseriformes > Anatidae > Nettapus > Nettapus auritus. The sequence continues at coordinate 193,765,128 of CM021765.1, forward strand.
CCTGCTCCTACAATATCCACAAGGAAAAAATAGAGGCCGGTAGGTTTGGAAGGTAATTAATATTGACTGTAATGAAAACTGGAGCTGACACTGGGAGAAATGGAGAGGATCTGGGACAGTATGGGGATCCATATCCAGCTTTTTCATGGAATCTTGTAATAGCACAGCACTGAATTAAAGGATGGTTTCAGGCACAGAAACCATCCTTTGTTTAATTGTGGGTAGATGTGTCTGGCTAGGATTAGGTGACTGGACACTGGGGCTCTGCGACTTGACTCTGCCATCACCTTATGTCAACAGTCTCTTCCCTTTCTATCTTTCCCTTGCAGATTTTCCAAGCCATGAGCATGAAGGAGTGGGAACATCCAGAAGGACATGGATGTTCCATCCCAACATGGAGCTGAAATCCCCCCAAATAATGCTGTCTCTGCCACTGGCTGCCCATGTGAGTGGTTCTGTGTGGGCTGCTCAATACCAAAAACAGACCAAGAAAGATTTTATAGTTTCCAATAGTGCATCTTCACCTGAAGTTTTCGCCTTACTTGTTTTGTGACATTCTCCCATCTGAGAAAGCAGGATAATCCTGTTTTTTTTTTTTTTTTTTTTTTTTTTTTTTTTTTTTTTTTTTTTTTTGTGCCATGGCAGTGACTAGTTCGGATGTCAGGCATGGCAAGGCCTCCAAAGAACCTTCTCTGTTCCTTCTGTGTCTTACATTCATCTATCACTGTTGGCTATTGAGCACTTTAAAGGACAGAAAGCTCAACTAGGTAGCTCTCATCTACTCCAATAAGACTCGTCAAGAATATGTCTTTATTACTATATAAAGCACCATTTGATGCCAACCAGCACGGAGCAACTGGGGACCCTACCAGCAAGTTCCCTAATCTTTGGTCTGAGCTCACTCCTGAACCCTGCCATGCAGCTCCACTCCTCTAAATGGAGGTGCTGCTGCTCTGAAGTAGTGCTGGTGAGATATATATCAGCCCTGGCTGTCCTTTGTAAAATATATCAGATGTCATATAATGATATTTCTTTTCCTGTGTAAATAACACAATATCATACATCAACAGTAAATACCATTGTTGAAATGGCACAAAGCTTTGGGGATAATTATAGGAAAGATCTTGCCCATTTGCTTTCCTTATACCTTGCAATTATAGACGGGTGTTTGTTTATTCTTTGTTTAATCTGCACCAGTTCTTATTCAGTAAGATCCTTCTGTGGTGTGTGCTGCTGGAGTGCATTTGTAAAACCAAATGAGCAAAGAGGACACAGATGTTGCTCTGCATTCTCTTTTTAGCCATACAAATTATAAACAATGTCTCTTTATATTAAGATACACTTTTCTGTCCTATATTAGTTTTAGAGCTGATTCTTTCAGTATGTTTTCTGTTTATAGCAGCCGGTTCTTGTTTAAATATCCCCACTACTGTAATTCATGTGAAGTAGTATTGCTATCACATTGAGTGTGCATACCTGAAATCCATCTGTATATTATTGAACTGATGTAAGGACAAAAGAATTAATAACATGGTAGAGAGCCACATGAATAATGCATCTCTTGCTGAAGTCTACACTGACAAATCAACGAGTGTTCATGTGTAACGAGTTAACAGGTAGCAGCTCCCAGAGCAAAAGTTCCTTTATCACCAGTACCTGGTCTGAGCACGTTAACAGGGAGTCCAACAGGTGATGATGGTGGAGGCTGAGCTATCTTTCATCAAGATGTTTTTTTGAAAAAAAAAAAAAAAAAAAAAAAAAAGAATCCTTTCCACTGGAAAACACGGCATTCAAGGACTCTAATGCAGAACATTTCATAGTATAGATTTTTCTTTTTTTTTTTTTTTTTCTGTCCAAAGTAAAAAGAAATTGTCCATGTTTCTGGCACTGCTTTCTTTTCATAACTGTGATGTTGAAGGCATTCAGACTTTTGTCAAATGTTGATTTGATTGACTTGTTACTGATCTGCTCATAAAAAGATGTATTTAAGGCGAGTGCCCCTTTTTTTCCCCCAAATCAATTACTAGGTCATATGATTTTTAGCTTGATACATAGTCGCACCAAAATATATTTTCAAAACCAAGTGTGTTAACATCACTGATCTCAGATTCTGAGTAAACAGCAACAGATACCAGCAAAACAATGTGTGTATGTCAGGGGAAGGAGTGTTATAATTGCCCCAAACTAGAAGAAGTTTATCATGAAACTGTGAACAGCTGTTATTAGGAGTCACTCTGAGCAGAAGAATGCACCTCCTGATGTTTCTGCTCATTCGAGACATTTCTGTGCCACATGTTGTCCATCATGCTGAATGCTTTTCCTATGGGCTGTGTAGCTAATAAGACAGAGCAAGCTTTATGTTGAACAGTAAGATGCCTTGACTCAGCATGTCATATGTAATAAAAAACTGTGGACTTGTATGGTGAAAATGAATTCAGGTTACTACAGATCTGCTGACAAAATATTCTCCAGCAGCGAGCATCATATGAAAAAATGAAATAGTACTACTCGATCATAATTTTTTGTTTGTTTTAGTTTTGGTAACAGGATATTATCTGGGGCTTTGACTTGCTTTTCAGCAGGACTTGACCTGGATTTTAAAGATTTTTTAGAATTGCATCGCTGTTTGGCTTTTTAGTTATAACTGAACATGTTGCTGCAACTGCTGGCATCATTCAGAGCTTTATTAAACTTGAAACTTGCACGAAGTAGGGTATTGGTCTGTGAAGGATCTAAAAATTGGAAATCCTGTCTTGTATTTGGGAAACTAAAGAGATTGTTTGAGAATGGCCCTATCCGAGGTAAATAATAATCTAGTTTATGAACTGTGATGAATTTATGTGTATTAACTCACCACTTAGCTTCAGTGTTGAAACCAATGCAACTGAAAAATAATCAACTGTGAATCACCTAAGAGCAAGTTTCACCTCTTCACTTGTAACTAGCATACCGACACTGTGAAGTTTGAGAATACATGCTTTGAAGAAGATCATACAGTGCAAGAGCTTTCCACTTGACTATTCAAAGCATGAGACTATTTTCCCTGCGTGCCCCTCAATTTCTTGCTCACTAAGTTTGGCAAGGTGAAGCAGTCCCAGACCTAAGGCAGTCATTTTGCAACCAACATCTGTCTTTTCCTACTCCAGCTGGCAATCACCGTCACCTCTGTTTTCTCTTTTTTTTTATTGCTGACATGTTTTCTCTCATTATATCGTCTGAAAACACTTTGCCATCGAATGGCAGTCCTTTCAGGCTGCATTGGAGCTGAGCTCTGGTGAAAGATCAGACCGTTTCCCGTCATCCCCTCTCACATGCAGCCTTCCTTCAAAACAGCCCTCAAAAATAATCCAAATGCATGCAAGAAACCCACAGCTGGCTTATATGAAGAATCATTCATTAAGTGTGCACGGAAGAGTTTATATAGCTCTCTTCATAAAGAGGAGAACAGGAGCTGGATGGATTCCAGTTGGTGCCTTGTGCATCTTGTCATGGCTTAGCCAAGTCCTTCCCCTTCAGCCTCAGCCCATCCCTCCTTTTCTTCTACTTCATCTCAAACTGTCAGCCCTACGTTCTTCTTCCTGTTTGCTGTTGTGCAATTGCTTTGCTTTAGCTGTCAACCTCAGGGTGAGATGAACTGTGCTTCAGAAGTGCCTATCATCATGCATTAACCGAAAAGGAAGCTGAAATGACTAACTCGTATGCAAACATCTATCCTGCAGCCATCTAGAGACAGGCGAGAGATTGCGCCAGCCTCAGCACTCTGAAAGCGATGGATTAATAGAAAAGGGCACTGAAAGCAGAGGAAGAGCACAGGGCTTGCAAACATTTCATCACAGCACAGCATGAGGGACTGCTCTCCTTCATGAAGACCAGGCATCAGTCACTTGTTCCAAGCAGTTTGTCAAAGAACCAGCAACTTTTTTTTTTTTTTTTTTTTTTTTTTTTTTTTTTCCCATTTCACTGTTTAGCCCACTATCAGAGCCAGTGTGTTTTTTTCCCCTTATATTTTTTAGCATTGGTAATTCATAACTGAAAGGTGCCCAGGGAACCTCAGTCTTGGGGGTTTAAGATATAAATATGGGATCAGGGAAACAAGTTTTCTGTCTGCCTATGTGCAGATTTCCTTCCAGCTTTTGCAGGAGGCAACTTTAAAGCTCTTTAAGATTTTTTTTATATTATTTATTTATTTATTTATTTTTCTTTAAGCAACTGGTATAAAAGCCCCAGTCCTACTGAGGCTTTTGTCATGGACTTCAGCACAGCTAGGATTTCACTTTCTGTGTATCTAAAGCACAGTTGATCATCTGGAAAACAGAGGACCTTTCCTTTTGTTTCTGTTTTGTCTCTTTAGGTTGTCAGCTGCTCAAGGCTGGGTTCATTTTCTTACAAACTAATATAGCAGAAGCCTGTACTCAGCTCAGACCACAAGGCATCAGATTATTATTATTGTTACTCCTGATGTCCTGGCCAGAAGAACTCATAACACTTCCTATAATGAGCAGGTGAGAACAGGTAGGTATTTTGACTTCATGTTTCCTTTGTAAATCCAGGATAAAATTAAAAAAAAAAAAAAAAAAAAAAAAAAAAAGTAGAAGATTTGTCCTCTAAACACTAATTCTGTTTTTCAAGCGTATCAGAAGGATAAAAGCAGGATTTGCTCCCTGTGTGTGGGCATGCAGGCTTGCATGCACGCACAAAAACACGCGCATGCCTTGGGAGCTGCTTGCAATGCTACCATGAAGTAACCTCCTGGAGCTGTGCTCTAGGTCCCCAGGGGAAATACTGACTCTGCTCTTTTCCATTTGCTGAGAAGAAACATTTCATTTTTGAGTCTGACGCAGTGAAAAGACTGATAGCAGCCTTGCTGAGAAGCCTGCCTTCTGAATAAACACTGACTCGCTTATCCAAAAGGCAGTAAAATCACCCTTGGTTTGATGGTTTCAGCTGCAGTGTTGAGTAATGAGTTGAAAAATAACATTGCACAGACCTGTCAAGGCACCTCTGCGTGATCAGATTCAGCTTTACGTGAGCTGACAGCAGCCTGTGGTTGGAAGTTACCCAGTGACAAGCTTTTTCAAACCAAGCTAACTCCTGTTTTGTACCACACAAGTCACAACTGTCTCCACAAGTCCTCTCAGAATGGCTTCCCTTTAACCACTGGAAGCTCTCCTGCAGCTTTTTCATCTTTATCTCCGCAGGCAATGACAACTGTGAGCTGTGGCCTATAGGGGACATTCCTCCATCCTGGTTGGGAAGATGTTGGATTGAGGCTGCTGCATGTATTCTGGGCAGTGTGCTCGGCTCCACGCTGGAGTAACACCCAGTTTGTGCTGAGGGCACTCTGAGCACACCACGTGCACAGTGATGGAGCTGGAGGGGACACACTGAAGCAGTCCTTGATGCTTATTTGGGACTTGTCCTTTCTCTCTGGGGTGGCAAATAGCCTTCTGTGCTACAAAGAACAGCAAACCCAGAAGAGGAACAGCATTCCCAAGGTCCACTGCAGAACACATATTTTCATACACCTAACACTTCTGTCAGTGCGTTGTAACTGAGATTTTCACATAAGCCACTTATTCCTGCCATGTGGCAGAATAATGTCAACACAAGGACCTGCTCTTGGGCTCAGGGCAATGCCAGACAGTGTCTGGATGCTGCTGGCGTGTGCTGAGCCTGCTGCCTGGGCACAAAGGACAGGAGTCCTGGCTGTGTTTTAGTTGAGATCATTTCACGCAAGGAAGTGGTCTCAAGTTGTGGCAGGGGAGTTTTAGATTGGATATCAGGAAAAGATTCTTCACAGAGGGGGTAATCAAGCATTAGAACAGGCTGTCCAGGGAATTGGTGGACTCCCCATCTTCCCCATGGGGATATTTAAGAGATGTGGATGTGGCACTAAGGGACATGGTTTAGTGGTGGGACTTGGCAGGTGTGGTGGTTTTACCTTGCTGGGCAGCTGAATGCCACCACAACCGCTTCCCACTCCCACTCCTCAAAGGGAAAGGGGGAGAAAATACAATGAAAAGTGCTCAGGGGTTGAGATAAGGACAAGGAGATTATCCACCAACTATCGTCACAGGCAAAACAGAATCTACATAGGGAGATTAATATAATTTATTGCCTGTCATCAGTTGACTTGAACAGTGAGAAACGAAAAGCAAACTAAAAATGCCTTCCCCCCATCCACTCTCTTCCACCTCCTCCCCCTGAGTGGTGCAGGGGAATGGGGAATGGGGCTGCGGTCAGTCCATGGTGCTTCGTCTCTGCTGCTCCTTCACGATCCCTCTGTGCCTCTGCTCCATGTGGGGTTCATCCCACGGGGTCCATCCCCCAGGAGCAAACTGCTCCAGCACGGGTCCCGCACGGGCAGCAGCTCCCCCCAGACCCCCTGCTCCTGCGTCGGCTCCTCTCCACGGGCTGCAGCTCCGGACCGGGGCCTGCTCCTGCAGGGGTTCTCCATGGGCCGCAGCCTCCTCCAGGCCACATCCACCTGCTCCACCAGGGGCTCCTCCACGGGCTGCAGCATGGAGATCTGCTCCATGTGGGACCCATGGGCTGCAGGGGGACAGCCTGCTCCAACCAGGGGCCTCTCCACGGGCTGCAGGGGAACTTGTGCTGCATGCCTGGAACACCTCCTGCCCTCCTGCTGCACTCACCTTGGGGGCTGCAGGGCTGCTTCTCACTCCTCGTTCTCCCAGCTGCTGTTGTGTAGCACTATTTTATTTATTTATTTATTTGTCTTGATTTGTTTTGTTTTACTTAAATCTGCTCTCACAGAAGTGCAACATTGCTTATTTGCTCGGTTCTGGCCAGAAGTGGGTTTCTTTTGGAGCCTGGGGCTGTTCAGCCTGAAGAAGAGAAGGCTCTGGGGTGATTTATGACAACTTTTCAATACTTAAAAGAGGCCTATAATAAAGATGGAAAGTAATTTTTTTGCTCAGTCAGGCAATGACAGAACAAGGGGTAATGGTTTTAAGCTAAAAGAGGGGAGATTTAGATTAGAGGTTAGAAGGAAATTCGTCACTCAGAGGGTGGTGAGGCCCTGGCACAGGCTGCCCAGAGAGGCTGTGGATGCCCCATCCCTGGAGGTGTTCAAGGCCAGGTTGGACGAGGTGTGCACACCTGTCAGCATATCTTAGCACATGGCTTGCACTGGAGACACCATACAAATAGTGACCTGAAGAAAGGCTTGTGTGCCTGCAAACCTACCTGCTTTTCCAACTGCAGAAGTTTTAGAGGCTGGGAAGCTGAACTAAGAAAACATGTTCCTTCTACCTATAAAGTTTGTATTGTCTATGTCCTTAAACTATCAAGGCTACAACAACATTATCAATAAATGCACCTGTATTTCACTGCATAGCCATTTTGTAAAAGCTTGGTTTGTTTTGTGTGAGATCCTTCCTACAGCACAAGAAAGGTAATTCAAAACAGATTCAGGAATAATGGGATACAGCATCTGCATAGAAACCAAGGTGACTCTTTATATAATCTTTAAAACCTGCAAAACATTAGTCTCTTTTTCTGTCTCATGAGGACAGAAACCCTGAAAACCTGATCCTTAATATGGAAAAAACACATGAGAAGTGTGAACATGATATAAACTCATCATGATACTCCAAGTTAGGTTGTGTTCGGTTGAAGAGTTTGCCATCTCTTTGCACAAGTAGTGTATATATAGCCTTATCTGATGATTAATGTCTGTTATAAACATATTATTGATATGTCAAATGAGTTACACGTATTATAGATAGTACTGTAGATAGATGCAAGCCATTACTGTAGGTAAAAACAACAACAACCAAAACAAACAAAACCAACCAAACAAGCAGAAAACAATCAGTAACAGCTCATTAAAAGTTCGTATAACAGGAAGGGTGACCCAGCTTGCCCTAGGATGGGGATGCTTTTGTCCAGATGACAGATGTTTTAAATAAATTCCCTATATCTGTCAGTATATTTCAGCACTTGCTCAACAGTTACCCTATTAGCTCTCCCATAAACCTTTACTGCTTACCTACTAGGTTGTGATGGCAGGATAAGTTTCACGTGGCTTTATTTACTATAATGTCCTGAAAATACTCCCCATTATCCACACACAGCCTACCATGTTCCAGAGACACACAAGAGAAAGGTGAGATTTAAAAATCATGGCCAGCGGATCAAGGGAGATGATTGCTCCCCTTTACTCTTCCCTCATGATACTCCCACCTGGAGTGCTGCACTCAGCTCTGGGACACACAACACAAGAAAGACATGGAGTTGTTGGAGCAGGTCCACAGGAGAGCCATGAGAATGATCAGAGGGCTGGAGCACCTCGCCTACGAAGGCAGGCTTTAATCCATAGACTGGGGTGCAGGTACCTACCACGTCTGGCCATCACCTGAATGCTTGAAGTTTTAGTGCTGCCACTGACATTAACCTTGAATGTATTATGCATGACACATGAACAGAGACCCAGCCCCAACCCCAGCCTCCTTCCCCATCAGCCTGTCTCCTGGCTGACCAGTGAACTTAATATAATGTTTTGTTTCTCCCTGGATTCTTCTTAAACACTGGTGGTGTCTTCCTTGGAGTCCACCTGAAACATATTGTCCCATGAGCACAGTACAGCCCAAACTCTTATCTCAAAGTGAAGCTATCCCAGCTTCAGGCAGAATGTGGGGACACAAGATCTCCAGGGGTCTCTTCCAACCTACATTTTTTTCCTGTAGTTCAGTGAAAAAAACACCCATAGGCTGATTTAGCTGCAGAAAGGATGCTAGAGCCAGGCTGCAAATTGCGTCAAAGCAAAGCTCAGGGAGAAGTTCACCTGCCCTTCTGAGATTAGGATCCAACTTTTTTTTTTAAGTCCTATGCAATATCTTATGTGTGGTGCAAAGGAGCTGGACTTGATGATCCTTATGGGTCCCTTCCAACTCGGGATATTCTATGATTTTATGATTTTTACAAAACTCTAAGACCATTGTCAGGCAAATCCTGTTATGTACTATTATCACTGATAATAAGGTTAGAAAGACGTGAATGATAAGGAAATGTCCAACTTACTTTCAAGTACTGATAGTCATGGACTTACTCTGGATATGCCAGTAAATTTGGGATGACTCAACCAGGGTTTCTGGCTATCTGATGTGCAATAAAAATGCAATTTTCTTGTATATATTTTTTATATATTTGCAATCATAACTTTCGGAAAAAGATAAAGCCATCCAGCTGTTAGGGATATCTGCCTGGGATTCTTATGTGTCTAGGTAGCGCTTGCTCACATACCCTTGTTTGTCAAGGTTGTAGCAGGATGGCACAGGGAGAGACCATCACTCCAGCCATTTACAGATTTCTAGATTAACAACCACACCTTGAAATACCATCCTTGTGAACCGGGCAGCCAGTCAAGAGCCTGGAGCACACTTTCATGTGTGGTCAGTATGCAGCTCTGATTTACAAGCGAGCTGTGTTTTGTTCTGATTTCAGATGCCTGTCTGTTTCTGACAGCATGATCTCATCGCTGGTTAAGCGAAAGATGACTGCTATGTTATACTGCTAGTGAGCAGGAAAACTCTTGTAGAATATGAAGTGATCGAGAGCCAGGCCTTCTTCTCCAGGGCAAAATCCTTCCTGACAGGCTCATGGGACACTGCCGTCTACCGAAGGTGTGCTTGAAATGCTGTACCAAGCCAGGAGCCAGCGCTGTGGTCTCTAAGGAGAGCAGTGGGCAAAGCAAGCAGGCAGCTTGGCAGCGTTCCGTGAGTGAGTGCAAGGAGGCAGGTTGCAGAGCTGTTTCTGAGAAAGGAGATAGTGGGAGATCTAAGTCAGGAAAGCCAAGTTTTGCAGACCTGTACAGTGTGTCCTAAAAAGCAGTAAACATCATTAAAATGATTTAATGATTTTAATATATGTATACGCTACTTTCCTTCTGACCAGAGTGTAACTATATGGCTTGCATTTTCCTGTCAGCAACTGGTTGCTGCTTTGACTTTTGCATATATCTCTCTCATACGTCTTCCTCTTCAGTTTTTAGCCAGTGCGTGCCTTCTTCCCTCTCCCTCCAAAGAAGCCTCCTTAAGAGATCTCTGGCCCTACAGCAGAGCACAGAAGTAAAAGATGGTCTCAGAGCAGAGAAATGAGCTTTCATGGACTGCTTCAGCTGGTGACTCTAGCGAAGCTATAAACAGTTAGCCTAAAGATGTTCCCAAAGACTTGCTCAGCATGATAACACAAGGCTGGGCGCCAGGGGTGAGGTAATACAGTAATTACTTTACCAACACAATAGCCGAGCCAAAGGCAGAATGCAAAGCCAATCACTTAAAATTAAAAGTGTTTATTGAACTCCAGAGTGCTCCGATCAGGCTGTGAAGACGTGTCTGCCCATTGCTTCACCATACCTCCATCTTCTCATCGGGGATGCGGGTTTACAAAAAAAAACACAAAAAAACAAAAAAACAAACAACAACAAAAAAAAAAAACAGGATGGTGACCTTGATCTCAGGAAGGGGAAGGAAAAGCTGGTTCATCTCCTAACCCCAAGTAAATATGCTGGTTTGGGGTGCTAAGCACTGAGAGGCCATGAAAAAAAATGGTACCAGGATTGTGTTTTATGATGGAAAATGCTGAGCTTTTATGGGGCATATTTTTGTTTGCCTTGTCCTTACATTTCTAAAAGCATGCTGGAGAGAGGCACTGCTTTGTAGTGGGTTTGTCTGGACCCTGTTAGTAGGAGGCGGATCACCCCATAATCCTACATACAGACTTTGTGTCTGTATTATGTGAGGATTGTCATCCTCTGATGATATTAAATAAAGGAAATGTAACTGTGCCAACTGATAGCAAATGCAGTTCAAAGCTTGCAGCTATCCTTTGTGTTTGGAAAAATAGGGACTAGATGGAGTCCAAGTCTTCTTTTGGATTTCTAGTCCTTTTCTATAAAATATTGCCCAACCCAGTGCCCAGTCTGTAGCCTTAAATGTTTACGGATGAAAAACTAAATCAAAAGAGAAATTGTAAATTAAGTCATTAGTCTACAGAGGGCTTTTATTCAAATGTGGGATATGCCTTGGTTAGACATTGATGAATCCATCACCTCATTAAGACCATCAGATTGGGCATTCCCTTGCCTCAGTGATTGAGAAACCTGAGCTTTAGTTGTGCTCCAGATTCATACCCTTCCTGCTCTGTTCTTGCAGCTCCCCTCCAGGGCTGCTCCTTGCAGAAGGGTCAGGGCAGAGGAGCTGACTCTGTGCTGATGGGCTGGGGTTGAACCTCTGAACCCCAACACTGGTGTTGGAGTGGGGATAAGGATGTTGGCCCTGGGGATGGGCAGCACTCTGGGGGGATGCAAACTGGCCATTCACACTCTTTCTTTGTGTGTGATGAGTGTTTCCCAATTTTTCTTTGCCTCTTTCAGAAGAGGGTAGTTATATCCTCCTGCTGCTCCCTCTCCTCTCCTACCCAGATCATCTTTCAGGGCCCTGCAGAACAGGACTGGCTTTGCTTAGGGCACTATTACTCAAAATCCTCCCCTGTCAATGTGACATTTCCAGGTATAATGTTACAATGCCACTCTACAAGTTTTAGCACTCAAATCCTCGGCAGTGTGGGAAGGGAAGAACAAAGGACTGAGCATGTTTCTCTGCTTGCTTTAAAGATGCTTTGACAAATCGGGGTATGGGAGTTATTTGGCTCAGAAAAATAGTGCCAACAGGTGGATTTTGAAATACATTTGAGAAAGACCTTTGGTCATCGGGAAAGCCAGTAAGGAAGAGGCAGCCAGCATGAAAGCATGAGCTGGCAGGAGCCTGACTGCGCTTGGGCTTTGGCGGCGGAAGGCAACATAGAAATTTGGATGTGCTATGGAGGAAAGCAAGGTCTGAATGCAAAGGGGAAGACTCAAGGGAAAGGGGAAGACTCAACCTAGTCAATACTGAAGACTCAATGAGTGTGTTATAATAATAGGAAAGTCAGGGACAGGAGGAGTCTTGAGAAGGGAGGTGCTGCTTGCCTCTTCTCTACTCAGTGGGCAACAGCAGTGTCAAATCTTCCTTATGCTTTGCATCAATCCCACACGTTGGTCATGGGATGGCTATTTGAAGGTGTCTGGTTCTGCACTCACACCAAGCTTTGGAGCAATGTGAATGCTCCACTTTCACAAAGTGACCTTGAAAAATCTCATCCAAGCAGAAAAAAAAGCAACCCTCTTAGACAGCAGCTTCAATGAATGTGTAATGTTCTCTGGCACCAGGCTGGGACACGAGATGAAAGCTGACTCAGAAAGGAGATTACCTCCTACAGCATGACTTCACTGCCTTCAGGAGCAGCCAGGTGTTTCTTGAGAGACTCCCATCCACCCCAGCCAAGGACACCCACTAGGTGGTGGAGGGTGGTGGGAAGAGAGAATGGGGAATATCACTGGGCAAATTATCTAATTGCAGGAACTGATCAACATGACACACTGTGGGTAGAAACATCTCTGAAAGATGCTCTTTTCAGAGCAGGAAAATTCAGAATAAGACAACAAAGCAGACATGTGTCTATAATTCTTTTATTTGTTTGTTTGTTTATTTATTTATTTATCACATTGTTTATAATGCATCGGTCTCCAGTGGTTCTAGGGGCCTCATCCAGGCATGGAACAGGGGTGCCATACTCTTACCCCATAGTTTATAAGGCAGGCACTTAGGGACATGAAGAGTGGGATTTGCACCAACCTGAAAGTAGTTATAGCAGCAGGGCTTCCTCTCTTTCTGTGGGATGTGTGTCCTTGAATCACAGAAGAGTTTTTTGAAAATCCTACCCAAAGGGATTTCTGCAGAGAGACAAGTATGTCACAGGAGGAATTGGGTTCAGCATTCCCCAGTTCTCACCAGTCCCATTCAGAGCCTTGCCCATCATGGTCTCGGCAAGTGTTTTCCACTCACAGCCTTCATGAAGGTCACCAAAGGGTCTGTAGAGAGCTGCAAAACATCGAGGAAAAGCATAAGAATAAGTGAAGCTTACAGAATTCTCCCGAGTCCTCAGGATACCTGGGGGCTCATACCAAGGCAGCTGTGCCAAAAAGTGCCTCGTGCTTTCAAAATACAAAAGAAGCCCTGGTGGAATTCACGCTACTGCTCCACTGGAATGTTTCAGGGGGAGGATTGCCCTGGAAAAATGGCACAGGAGGGCTGTAATGCTGCAATTAGGCCTTGCTGGGGAGCTGGGTCCCATCACTGCTGGCATCTCATCATATCAGATGCCCAGCCTTGAAAGAAAGTCAGAAAAGCAGCTGGGAGCCTGCTACGATGGACTGAGACAAACAGCCCAGTCCTCCATCAGTGCGGAGGGGGGCAGAGGCTGGGATGAGACCCTTCATATGGAGCAGTCCCAGCGTGCGTCCCAGACCCCGTGCTAATGCATAGCCCCCTCGATGCACAGGCAATTTCAGCCTTTCATCTTTCTGGTCACCGCCCCGACAAGCAGCTGGCCTCTTTCAGAGGCCGAGAGCCCACTGCGGTAGCACAACCGTCCCCTGCCTGCTGGCCTGAGCATCCAGATGCTTTCTTGGCACACTTACTGAACATAGTGGTATAGAGATAAACTCCAGAGAGAGAGCCTTACTTCTTTGTAGGCCTACTGAGGTACTTCTGGCACCAAGTACCAGAAGACGTGCATATGGGGATAAACAGGAGCAGCTCTGTGCAGGGCCAAGCCTTCCCCACCAAGAGGTAGAAGTGACCCCAGTGCATTGCAGTGTCTGACCAGAACCAAACTGAGCGTTTTCCCTTGCTGATGCTGGCAGTCTGAACAGAAGAACAGCCTCGCACAGGAGAACTCAATGTCCTGAAGATGTCTTGAGTAATTTCACCAGGGTGGCAGGAACAATCAGGCTGTTTTCCAGCATCAAGCACCCCTTTCAAGAAGCATGAGATCACAGGAGGGGATTTCAGAGGGTGCACCACCACTTAAGTATCAGCATGCAGAAAACCTCATAACATCCTTGCCTCATGATTTCCGTACTTCCTTCTGCTGTGCTGGTGCCTCGTGCCTTCAGGGAGGGTTACACAAAGGGCATGGTAAGGACTGTGGTGTTCTCCATGGGTGGGAGCTCTCCAGGTTGTGCTTACAGGCTCTCTGAACCAGGAGACTAGAGCCAAAATCCATCTGGGGCTGCAGATTTTGGATGTGATTAGCACAACTTGCTCTGCATCCAGCATCCTGCACAGGAGATTTTGCAGTGGGCTGATTTCTGAGACATGTGCGAGGAAATTAAAGGGGACAGATTAAAGCTTACAGTGTGAATAAACAGGATGCAGACTCCGTGCAATTCTAAGTACTCAGAAGCTGCAAGAGCAAATCTTCCTTACAGCGTCTGCGCCTTCCTGTTTGCTGATTGTGTTCATTTGGGGCTGCTTCTGTAAATGAAAGCCACGAAGCACCGGCTCAGCATTGACTGAAGTTTCTGCATCTCGGGTTGTAGTCTCAGCTCTCTCAGTTCACCACAGATGCTGGAAAGTCATTGTTAATGTGTCTTCATCTCTCCACCCCCAGCCCCACACCCTCTTCTCCACCAGGCTGCCAGGAATGGGCAAACACAGGAATGGGTGATGGGGGAGCAGTAAGAAAATAAAGGTAGGAAATGCTGATATTTAGCATTTAATTTTATTATTTTCTCTTTAATCAGGAGCCTTAATGAAGCTAGTTTTTGCTTAGGAAAGTAGGTAAAACTTCAGTAGCTTTTAGCAAACACAATGCTCTGCTAGATGAGCTCTAATCTGAGCGAGGAAAATTCATCGTGGGCATTTGCAGAACCATTGTCAGGGACTAAAGACAATCCTGACAATGCACCAAGCCAGCTAACATCTGGGCTACACTTCTCTTTCAACAGGAGAAAATAGGAGTGGAAAAGCGTAGCTCAATCATATGACCCCACAGAAGAGAGCTTTGCCTCTGGGACGTTGAGCATTAGACCTCTCCAGCTCTGCGGACAAGCAGTGCGAGTTCTTGGTCTGGTCTCCCACCTCTGCTCCAGGTGGGAGCTGCTATCTCCTGTAAGCTGAGGAGTTTACTTTAAAGATGTGTGTTCTGTGTCTGAGCTGCCTCCTTGGTGCGAAAGCCCCAGAAGTGGAGGCTGCAAGAGGTCTGCTGGGCCAGCGAGCCGGGCTCCTTTCTGCAGCCACAACATCACACATCACACAGTGCCTACAGCACCCCGAGGACATTCTGGTCTAAAGCAACTGGTGTCCCTTGCTGCTCCTGCTGGAGGACCTTTTCTCCTTGCTGTGTTGGTTGACCACCTCAACTCACTGCTGGTTTAATATTATCTTTAGCTTAAACAGCCTTTTTCTCCTTCCCAGATTTTTTCCTGATGACCCTGCAGGCAGCTAGCCTATCTGCCAGGCTTCATTTACTGGGTCAGACACCTCCAGCTCTTTCCAGGTCTTGGGAGGACCTCAACACCTGCAGCTCCTGGCAAGGGCTAGGTCGTAGTTCCCTGGGGTCAGGCTGAAAATGTCAGCAAAGACCTTGCCTTGTGCACATGGTGGCAAGAGAAGCTTTAAACTCTTTTTGCTCCCTTCCCTGGTTGGTGGCCAGGCCCTGCGTACCCCATGCTCATGGGTTCCTTTGGCTTTCTGGCCAGTGGGGGAGATTGAATAGACAGATGGTTGAGGGGGGACCTTGGCAGATGTCTGCAGCTGTCCAACAGGAGAAATGTGCCTCTGCCAGCTGACCCTGCAGGCTGGGGAACACACTTCAGCAAGGTGGGCACAAACAGAGCTGTGTCCTTCTTCCTCCTCCTGCTGTCCTGGAGGCAGCGCGCCTCCCAGCCTCCGTGCTGTGACCTACCAAGGGACGTGTTTTGTCCCTGGCTTTGCAATCTTCATCTGGGACCTCCCAAGGAGCCACCAATCCAACACTAGTGAGACCCTCTGGGTGGGAAAAGGTCTCAAGCAGCCTCCTCACAAGGAAAGCCATGGGACTGCAGAGCTCCCTTGTGAAGACTTAAAGTTTTGGCTTCCTGGCTTTGTTGTCAAAAGATGGAGAACCATTTCTGTTTTTCGTTCCCCTGCATCTTTGCCTACAATACCCAGTTTGGTTGGATCTGGACCTAACATGCATTTGCTGGCAGCCATGGAAGAAGAAGTGTGGTGTGAATTCAGTGTTCACTGGGGGGATGTGCAGTGAGAGGATCTGAAGGGAGAGCAAACAGACTAACCCTGAGTGAGCTATGAGATCTCCTATCATGGACAAGTAGGTCCGTCTGGGCTGGTGGATGCTGCATAGGACCCTGGGGAAACCCATGCTCTTTTGTAGCAGCAGCCAGAGGTGAGGTGGGGATGCCCTTGGGCATCTCAGATGGGTTTAGATGCCAAAGCTTAAGCAAAGGAATCTCCAGCAACTAGAATGGGGACCTCGATATTAAGGTTGAAAATAACCATCTGGTTGAGGTTTGAAGTGGCTGAAGGTGCAGCCAAATCTCCCCCCAAATATAACAAACAACTTTAGGGCCATGTCCATAATCCGTCTCTGGCATTGGTCCAGGGCACCCATTGCTACATGCCGGAATCTCCTTATGCCAATAAATCTGGGATATCCTCTGGGGTAAAATGAGTTGTGCAACCAGTGTTAAAGAAATGTGAAGTGTTTAAACTTGGCATATTTCTGGTGTATTGATGTAACTACATGCATGTGGCATGCGGTTGCATCTTAAGGACGTGAAACAAATACGTGCTTGTCTGCCACAGCCTCTGTGTTTGCACAGCGCAGTTGGGTCCTCCCTCTTCTGCAGTACTCCTTTCTGAGCCAGCGGCAGAGGAAGGCTGTGTTTAAACGCTGTGAGCTGTGACACATGGAGTCCAGGCTGTGCGGTCTGAGCCTGGCCACAGTGCCTTTCTCTACGGCAGCCTGAAAGCTCGGGTTTCCTCACGTGAAAAAAAGGAAGGAGAGAAGGGGAGCTCTCACCTCAGTATGATTTCAGAACAAAACGAGGGCACGGACCTGGATGCAGGAGTTTAAAACCCACCCCACCTTCAAACCAAGATTTGATTACTGCAGAAAAGTGCTCCTGCTCAAACGTCATGAGACCGCACCCCTGGGACCGACCACGCTGCCATCCATCAGCGTGGTCATCATCCCTCGTCATCAGCTCATCTCCCCTCCTCATCCTCAGGAGGAGCTGTGCAGTCCCATGGCTCAGAAAATCTAATTCTTCCCTTCCCACCATAACTCCTGACCCTCTGTATGGCCTTTAGTGGGCTATCCAGCCACTCCAGCACTCACTTTTTTGCTTCAAAAAAACAGGGAAACACCAGCTAACTTGTTCATGGGTAGGGTTGTAAAGCTGCATCTTTTACTGGAGCACCGACTAACCCTCCATTCATTATTTGATACATTCACAAACAGGATTTTAGGACACAATTCTATGATCAAGAAGGTGCACCCAGTTCTTCAGTCCTCAATTCTGTCTATTAAAACTATGAAAACTGCGAATCCGTACCTCTCAGAAAAAGAGTACCTCCAAAGAGCAGCACGTTGGAAGAGCTGTCCCATGAAACAGCCCCTGTCATAAGCACCAAATATATCACACATGCAAGCAGACCCCAGGTCCAGACCTTGGGAGCCAGTTGCCTAGATGCCTTTGAGGATCTGGGCCTAAGGGTTCATTCCAACCAGCTGAAGTCAATGGGACCGTCCCTATATAGAAGTTTTTGCTGGATGGAAGCCAAGGGCTCAGCATCTTGCAGAACTGGCTCTGGTGATGCTGCATTCCTTGAGAGCTGGGAAAGAGAGCAGGGCGATGTACAGCAGAAAGTGTCCGTCTGTATTACCGGGTATTAGCAACAGCCTTTAAAGGCCTAATCTATGTAAAAATGCTTTCACCCCACCATCGGCAGCTTCCCAGCAGAGGCAGGAATTTCCCACGGCTGAGCACACGGAGGAGCTAAAACAAAGGGGTGGGTAATTAGCTCGGAGGGCAGGCGGGGTGTGACAGGGCTTGACGAAGTGACCTGGAAAATGGATGTGACTCCAAAAGTGCGGAGGGCGAGGGTTTTAGCAGGGCCTTTTTTTAATTTTAAACGGCGCTGCCTGTGGCTTTACAGATCCATGCAAAGTCGGGCAGGCGAACCGAAGTATGAAAGGAGCCTTATTAAAACACACCATACATTATGTATGAACTTGAACTCTGCCTGACCTCTGCAGTCCTGGATCTGCCCCAATCCATAAGCAGCTTGGGCCAAATCTTGTGCTGCTGCAGTAAGTAATTTGAATAAAATCACAAGCTGTTATTTTCAAGACAGTGGCCCCAGTTAAGAAAGCTCAGGGTGCCGTTTATTACAGCGATGCCTATCTATCTCACAAACATACATGAATAATGTAGCTGGATGTAAACACTTGTCTGTGGCTGTAACTCCTCTGTAAACCAAAGCACAGCCCCCTCCCAAGCATGCTGTTAGCATTTCTCCATCGCCACTCACTAGAAAAAAAGTATATTTAGAATGGCAAATGCATGATTGCACTTAGAGCTGGTTGAAATATGCAGCATGAATACATGATCTGGCACATCAAACTGTTTCCTGGACCACAGACTCTTTAACCTGATCTTCGTTATTGCAAAAGGCTCGTAGTCAGCCTTGGGCATTCATCTCTTGCTTGCAGAACGATGCACAAACAGATGGAGCCCCACTGCTGCTTACAGGCTCCTGGTCACCCTGCTCGCACGTCGCTTCTTCTCTTCCCTGATTTTCACCCTGACGCTTTTCCTCAGCCCGAAAAGTCACATTAAATATTCTGGCTTCTGTGCAAAGTATCCTCATTAACATGCAAACGGGAATTTAATGCAAGGCAGGTAGCCAGCTCCAAGCTGCTCAGAGCCCTCCGAACCTGCTGGTCCCCGATCCCTGTCCAACCTGCCGTCCCCAATCCCTGTCCCACCTGCCATCCGCGGTCCCAGTTTTATGGGATAGGTTTGGGAAAACGAGCATTTCCTGCCCCCCTTTGCTCAGGAGCGATCAAACCCAACCCCAGCCTCATACCCTTGGCACAGGATCAGCCCACAGGGGAGGAGAAAGCCCTCTGAGACACAGCAAGGCACCTCTCCTGCAGCCGTGATGGTGTCTGAAGAGGTGACCACGTGGCTGGGCTGGACATCCCTTCCATGGCACTAAGCAAGGTTTGCCTTTTCTCCTCCAGCACCACGTTGTGGACCCTTTGGTGGGTTTTCCTAGCTAGAAATCCTTCCCCAAAGGGCAGATGTCTGCTGGGTGGGGGCCTTGGGAAGTCAAAGAGGAAGACAGGAGGGCTAAGATGGATTTCACAGGTGGTTTATGCAAAATGGCTGGAAAGCAACCTTCCAGTGAGCCACAAGGCAGCAAGTGAAGTCGAGTCATCAGCACAGGAAGGGTTTGTGCCTCAGTCCTGATCCCCCCGAAAAGAGGCAGTGACTGCAGAAGTGAAAGAGAGAACTAAGAGGACTCCAGAGCTGTGTTATCCAGAGAAAATGAGAGGAAGTCCCTAGGATGCTTCTGAAAATTCAATTAAATCAGAGGCACCTTTTACGCAGACATATTTTCAATGTAAATGAAGGATATTTGGCAAATTCCAGGCTACTGAGATATCAATCGGTTCTTTAATTTTTTGAGAGAGTTAAGAGCATTTCAGAAGGTAATTTGCGACTTGTTGTGCTGTGAAGTGCAGCCCGTGAAAACAAAATATAAAGTGTCTCTGGAAACAGCCATCACAACTGTGATAATTGCTGGCAGTGGCTGTAATTCCCAGTAGCTGTCTGTACTCAGCTTTACATGAAATTGATTTGACTTTGCATTTGCTTTTCGATCGGGGCTCAGGTGATTTGAATCCAGGCTCAAATTAAGCCTGGTTTCCCTTGTTAGGATGAAGCAATGCATCGAATACCTGAGGGAAAAGAGCAGAAGGGAGCTGGAAAGCACTTTGTTCAAACTTTTAATTATTTTAGCTCGCTTGCAGTCTGAGTGGCACAATGCTGTGTTTCCGTGTGATCTCACCAAGCTTCCAGAGCACCACTTTCTCACTGTAGCTTACGCGGCACGGAGCGGTTTCCCCACGACACTCGCAGATGCGAGCTCTTCTCCCCACACATTGTGGCTGGAAGCTGAGACCAAAAAACGCCCAGGCACTCACATCCTCGTGTGCAGACCCAGGTTCTGAAGCACCATGGCAGCTTTCAGCTTCCACACCAACACCAGGCTTGCCTAAAACTGCTTGCACGGCAGAAAGCACTTTTCTCTGGATCTACAGAGCTGCTGCTGGGAAAAGCTCCTAAATCTTGCTTACACATTTCCAATGAATGTGAGCAGCTGGGACTAAAGTTCACCCCAAAGAGTGTGCATCTTGCATCCATCCCATGTCAGAGGGACCTTTGAATGCGGCTCTTTCCTTGCTGCTGGTACAATTTCCTACTGACTTCTCTGGGGCACAGGGAAGGGGTGTCCTTCTCTCTGAGCTGGACATCAGCATCAGCTTCCCTGAGCTCTGCCCATCTCTGTCATGGTGCAGGAGCCACGCCAGAGCTAGGTAGAAGACAACACACATAGGCCCTCCAAGGGCAGGAAGAGCCCTGATCATCAGAACTATTCTGGGAGCGATCTTTTAGCTTTATCCCCCCTCACCCCTCTGAAGGCAGAGAACAGAGCTGAACACCCAGAGGGAAAAAAAGAGGATGAAAGGATTTTTCTTCCCAAGGGGAGGAGAGACCATTATCAGAGTCACGGCGAGAAGATCAAAAAGAGCTATACAAAGCAAAGGGGCAGGCTCTTTCAGTCTGAAGGAACGAACTGGAAGCTGGCAGAGCACCTTAATAACAATTTTTTAAGCCCCACACCTCTATTAATTACATCCCACTGAATAAAGGTTACATCAGCATATCCCACCAATGCTGGACCTTCAGGTTTTGGGGGACCTGGGGTCAATCTGGCAAGGGAAAGTGGAGCAGCTGTGACAGGGGGATGGCTTTGGTGTCCCACCTGTGGTGGCAAAGCCAGGCAGTGCGGGGACCGCGGCGATGAGGAGCTGCGTGCGAAATGTGCCCCGTACTGCTGGCTGCAGGGCTTCCATGTGCCGGCCAGTGAGGACGTCAGCCCTGCAGTCAGTATGGTTTTCATCAGCAGGAACAAAGACATGTGAACAGCTACTGGCGGGTGGCCAAAACTTTCCCCCAGCGTGTTTTTTTTTTTTTTTTTTTTTTTTTTCCACAGTCGTTTTGAATATGACCCCGAGAAGACCTGTTTGTTTTGCCATAAAAGGCAAAGGGCCTAATACTGGGCAGTTTTGTGCTGATGCTTCTCGTTTTGCAGGCGTAAAAGTTTCTGCCTGGAGGCATTAGCAGAGAAAAGGGATTCGAGATTGGTTGTGTCCTGGTTCTTCGCAGGATAAGAGAGGGAAAAAATTGCGCATAGACCCAAGAAGGAGGTGTGGTGCTTAACACATCAGCACTTGCTAATAAATGCTACCCAGGCCCAGATATTAGAAATGTGTGTGTTTGTGAGGATGTCTGCGTGCTGCTGGTGACAAGAGAAACACCATGAGATTTATTAGTGGTGACTGCTGCACAACCAACTGCTCCTTGCCAGTGAAGGAAGTAAGAAATGGCTCCAGCCACCGCTCTTGCCACTTGACATGGGGACAGGCTTGGGAACTCTGTCCCGATCATAGGGTATGCATTATTCTTGAAACAAGGTCACTTAATAGCTGGCGTGCAGCTCAGGACTAGTTAAATTTGGTAGATTGCATCTACAAGCCTCCTCCCACAGTAAAGAGGGACTCAGAGGATCCCTCCTAACTCACAAACGATGATAAATGATGTGGATTTCTGTCAGCCCTATCCTGACATGCTGAACATCCTGGGGAAATCTGCTTCACCTGTGTGTGGGTTTTTTTTTCTTTCTTTCTTTTTTTTTCTTTCTTTTTTTTTTTTTTCCTTTCCCACCTCTCCATGCTTAAAATGTAAACTCTCCAGAATTTATACCTAGCACAAGATGAGTCTGCAAACTTCTGTAAGAGAAACAAGTGAACCCTACAGTTCAGTGCCAAGTAGAAAGTTCCTCCCCCAAAGGGAAGCTGGCACTGACATCTCAAGACCCATTTTTGTAAAGATGCCATAGGTTACATCAGCAAAAAGTTTGCTTGCCGGTGATGCTGGAGCAAACTTCGACTAAAATTACAAAATATCTACACAAGGATAAAAAGAACAGCCATTTTTGTACTCACACAGCTGTCCTACACATAGGCTGGACAGTCTATGTCCATAGTCAAATAGTCTATAGTCAAAGGTTTTCTGGGTTTTGACTTATTCAAAGAATTGTTCTTATGGAGTTGAGTTATGTTGGAAGATGAGCACCTGAAAAGCAGAAGAGAATACGTGGAGGGTTGTAAATGAGACTTCAAAGGGTGAAAGTTCAAGTTGGAAGGGGGGAGGCAGCATGCAATGGCTGGTGTGGGAAAACAAGCATACGTTAGTCCAACATATTGGATTCATTGTCCAGGCAAGGCTCATCCTCGTGGAGGTATTTCCTCCTCACAGTGCCAAGACCAAGGAAAGCTGAAGTTACTGGTTGCAGAAGTTCCAGTTGTGTAAGACAGACGTCGATGGAAGATTGTTTTAACTGGCATGCTCCCCTGTTTGAAAGATGTTCTCCTTCCTTGCTTTTGTGGATTGCTGTTTGGTTGTGCCAGCGCTGTCTGTTCATCGCAGTTACTTGTTCCTCTGAGAATTTCCTCTGAACAGTCCAAGCTACTTAAATTTCTTAAATTTCTTTGAGAATACTTAGTTTTCACCTGAATGACTACGTACAAAAACCGTCAGAAAAGGTGTTTAAATAGGTGAAAAAAATACACTGATAAATCTGGAAACACTGTTCCTAAACTAAAAGGCTAATGAATATTGCTTTAACACCTTTTTAGAAATGTGTTTGTATAGATAATAAGTTACTCAAAAAAATAACTTACCAATAATTATGTTGGACAAATATTCTGCTGCTTTGTTTTCTATTATAGCAAAGGGTTTACTATTATTATTATTATTATTATTATTATTATTATTATTATTATTATTATTATTATTAGGTCTTAAGGGTGATAAAGTTCCTGAAATATTCAGTTTCTCTTTATTCAGCTCTGGAAAGGGTAAATGGAATGAGCTGTTTAAGACTGAATCAGTGGGTCTGACTTTGGCTCAAGGACTTTGAACAACTACTGCTATACATCTTTATTATGAGGAATTAAAGATGGTTAACATAATCAATGTCAAAAACTATTTCTGACAAATGGGCCTGGTGTACCCAATGTGATATTTTTATGAATTTCCAAAGGTGATTGATAAGGGTAACTGCATAAATTCAGTATATACTTCCGTAAACTACTTGATTTACCATACACTTCTTAACAAATAAGTTAGAGTGATAGAAAACCCTTAAGACACATATTAAAATGATAAAAACTGAACTTAATGCTTAAAATACTAAGTCTCAAAACATAATCAGAGGAAAATAGAGACATTGTTGGATAGGTGCTTTCCTAAAGAAGACTATCAAAGGTCTTCGCTTTTCCAGTCTTCATGGACATTTTTGTCACTGGTCTGGAAGAAGCCAGATAATTGCTGATAATGTTTCTGGATGACACAAAGGCAGTGGGAGAGGTGAGGAATGAAGGAGGAAGGACAATCAAGGGCGGAGGGGAAAATGATCCATAGTGAGACAACTTGTTTGTAAGCTGGGCATAAACAGGTGGTACATCCAAGACAGACAAAAGTAAGGTCATGTCTGTAGGTGGCTATAATTCAGTCATATATAGAATAAGTGACTTCCCTTCTGAGATATGGAGACACGCATAAAACTGTCAGAAGCTGGGACAGGGCAACCCCCTGATATCCTGCTTCCATGAGATGGCCAGCCAGTCTTCATTAGCATGTGGCTGAAGAAACAAAGATGTCTCAGCTAAGGTTAGGGAGGCTATATCCCTTCTGGATCTGGAGAGCCCCGATTGTTCCTGGAATAGTATGTCAGGTCTGGGGTCCACCTTTTGTCTTGCAACATTAAAAGTTGGAAACAACTCAAAGGACCACAGGGTGGTCAAAGGACTGGAAAACATGCCTTACAGTGTGTTTCAAAGGTGTCAGTCTATTTACCCGAAGCACAAGGAGAGACTTTAGTAATTGTTCATAAGATGATCTTGGAGGTCTTTTCCAACCATAATGATTCTATGATTCTGCATAAAAAAAAAAAAAAAAAAAAACAGAAATTTTCTAACAAAGAGGTTTTATACCCTCATAGACACAGGCATTTGCAGATCCAATGGCTGGACGTTTCAGGGGGGTAAATCTGAATTTGAAATAAGACATATGTCAGCAAGTGGTCTCTTCTGATCTTGAGATGTAATGCACATTATGTGTCCAAGTTCTGTACTCCAGAGGTGCACTCATGGCCATCCTGCTGTACGTGGCTCGTCTTCATCCTGCCCCTCTGCTTCCTCCCCCTAAACATCTGTATCTCAGATATTTCACTTGCACAGTTCTTCTTTCCCCTTGCCATTGCTCTTGCCTTTCCCTTTGCTTTTCCCTCTTCTCCATCTCTACTTTTGGTCAAACTCCAGAAGTATTTGACATAAGTCTTCCAAACAAGTGAGCTTTTTGGCCTTGGGAACATTGGTGTGGGAATTGCTGAGTTAGTAAAAAACAAAAACAAAAACAAAAAAAAAACAAACAAACAAACAAAAACTGTTACTGACAGAATTTTTTGAAGAGAAACCTGCATTTTCAGATTCAGAGGGTACTGCATGAAGGTAAAATGACCTGGGCACCAGGAATGCCCACTTATCAGCACTATGTGCAGGGCAACCTAAATAGTTGGTCTGGAGGCTGGGCTGGAAGAATTCTGGGGACTTTTTCATAGTGTTGCCAAAATACTCAGGACCCTTGTAATTTTTCTTTTCCGTCTCTTATTCCACTAACCCCTCAGCCAGTTTGCTTAGAGATATAATAATGGGAATTCTGCTGCACAAGTGAGAGCCTAGGGCTGGCAGGGATATAAGAGAAAATACTGAGGTGCCCACTGGTTTATTTTGCATGGATGAGGTTTCCAGCTGCACAAAATACATGCTCCGGTGCAGGCTGCCACACTCAAGGAACTGCAGATGGTGACATAGCAGATACCTTCCAAAATCTCCTGGAAAAGGAAAACTTGCTGTGATTTTGTAGCTTTCCACAGGGCAGAGCTCCATCAAATTAGAGGCTGTGTTCCTGTGTTTCCTCAGCCTTCCCATTGCTCCATCTGACTCCTCGCCCTGCATGTTGGAGTAAAATTTATCCTGCCTCTTCCAGGGCTGGAGACCAGGGCTGGCCCTGCTGGTTTCTGCAGGAGGCTGTAGCATGGCCAGCACCAAGAAAACCCACGGGGATTTTGCTCAGCTCAGCTCCAGCACTTCCCTGCAGGGGCTGCAATTCGAAAGACACAATTTGGCCAACTCGGTGAGGGTGGATTTCCATACACGAGGCCAAGAGCACATCCTGATATGCAGGTCATTCCCACCAAGAAATGTTAGGTCTCTGCTCCAAAGCATGAGTATTCTCTGCTTGTTTGTTTCTTTTTCCTTTTTATTTTTTTATTTTTTGGATGTGTGCATGTTTGGTTTTTTTATTTTTTTATTTTTTTTCCTAAGAAAAGAGACACCAGAAATGTATTTTTCTTCCATCAGTCACTCTGGCTGAAATTAGCCCCTGCACACGTGGAAATCAGCCCAGAGCAGAAAGATGTAATCCAAACAGTTAAACTGGGACTATCATATAAATAACTGAAAACAGGGATGTGTAAGGCACTCGTCATTATAACAATGCCCAGAACAGCCAGATGATAGACAGGAACCAGTAACCTCTTCAGTGCCAGAACAGCTCCCAGCCTGCTGCAGCTGCACTGCTTTACAGACCGCACTCTTTCTGACCAGTGAGGGCATTTTATCATATTATGTTATATTACATTATATTTTATTATATTATATTCATTCTATTAGGGATTGTTTGGCCATTTAAAAGAAGAACAAAGTCTCACAAGAGCCTCGGTCCCTTGAAGAGGGAACCATATGAAAATCTCCTGATAAATAACAGTTGCTGAGAGGAATTGCTCAACCCACATGCTGCCTTGTGCAGAGACGATCAGCTACAGGAAGATTTTAAGAAATCAGAAGAGCGCCTAAGAAAAAGCAGCAGGAGGGGTGGAGGAGTGGGGGGAACAGTGTATGGAGGCTGGAAACTTCTGTCAAGCAATCGCTCGCCTGAGTCAAGTGGTTTTTCTTTAAATATTTGCAGCACCAGGGCCTGGGTTGGTAACTTGAATATTAATGTAGTACATCAGCACCTTCTAAATCCGTGCCTGAAAGCTCCCAGGGCTCGTCCCGCGTGTGCTCCTTCTCCTGCTCGTTCCCAGCCATCGCTGCTCCGCGCTGTTGTGTCAGGTCACTCGGAGGGGGAGGGGGAGGCTCATCTGGAAAACTGCTGCATATTTATAAAAAGACCATCTATTACACCAGTGCAGGACGGAATTGAAAACATATGGTGCCCTGGGAGCGGCTGTTTCTTTTTTTAGGCTTCTTATGCCCTTCAGAAATGTCAAGATAGAGGAACGAAAATGTCAGGAAACTGCAACACGCTTGCTCTAAAGGCCTCCCATTGGTGACGTGTTGATGGAGCTGTTGGGAATTTGATTTCCATCAGGCGCAGCAAGAGCTTGGGTTTGAAAGACCCCCTGGACAGAAGGGTCTGATGAAACCTGTCCCGATCTGCACCTCCGTGGGACCTCCTGCTGCCTCCACCATGCACCCCAGTAAATAATAATAATAATAATAATAAAATGCTGCTGTGACCAGAGACCTGTTTTAGTGAGCATGGGGCCACACAGACCAGTTACAAGTGTCCCAACAGTGCTCCTAATGTTTAGTGCTTAGAGGCTTCCACCAGAGCGTGCTTGGGACTGATTACTTGCTAAAGGCTCAGATGTTGACCTGAGTGTGGTGCAGTAAAGGCACAGCAGATTCTGCAGGCTGTGTGGGGCCAAGGAGAGGAGCAACCCAGACTTGTTCCCTCCCAGGCCTCCAAAGCCCGCTTGCCTGCAGGACCAGCTGAGAGCCTGCACCTACAGCAGGGCCTGGAAGCAGCCCACCGAGGCAGAATTGCCTCCAGGGCAAGGCAGGCTAAGGGTTTGCTTTTAAAACTGATTGCAGATACGACCTGCTGTGGTCTCAGATGCAAAGCTCCAGCTGTGCTCCAGCAGCAAGGACTTGGCCACCGTGCTGGAGCTGGGCCACGCCAGAGGTCACCACTGGGGCTCTTTTCCCAGCCTCCCTCCAGCTTCACGGAGCTCTTAGGTTGTTGGTTGGTGGCTTCAAAACTCCCAATGGAAGAAGCATGGGGCTCAGGGCAATGGTGTCCCAGCTTAAGGGGCACAGGAGCATACATCTGGGTGGCCATGCTCGGATATCCTCCCTAGGGGACAAAGGAAGCATCTCTTTTCCTTGCTTATGGCCAACAACACAGTCCAAAAAGAGAGGAGAAAGAGGCTTCCAGAAGGAGGCTGGAAGAGATGGTGGAAATATTTCAGTCAAGCTTCTCAGGGTTTTAAATAAATTACACTTATCAAACATCATGATTATTTTTTTTCTCCATTTCTGGCAAAAGTTTCTGGCAAGGAGCACAGAGCTGTGACCATATTGCAGTTCTTGCTATGGGCTGCATTAGAGAAAAAGGATGTGGGAGGTCTTGGACTAGAGAGGGGCTGAGGGAAACAGATATGCCCAGTGTCTGAGCCCACAGCCTGGGATGAGAGGTGGAAAAGCAGTAAACTGAGGACAGATTATGGAGGGGCAAGGGGCTGGACCACTCCCAGAATAGGGCGAGGGAGAAGAGAAGGGATGGGTAAGGAGCTTAGCCCTCACACAAGGATCTCAGCAGCTCTGATGCACTATCAGGACAGGCCCAGCAGGTCAGCTCTCATCTGCAGCTCTCCTGCCACACACAGCCTCGTGCACACGTCAGTTCCCTCCTGTTTCAGTTCCTTTTATCACACCAGAGATAACATCTCTGAGACAGGCACTTTACACAGAGCAAGTGGATTTGGGTAGCTCATTCCTGGGTAAACCCTGAGGCTGTGTCTCCAGTGGGGATGTAGCTCCCACTCCAGACTCCTCCTTCCAGAGAAGGAGGCAGAAAACACCCTTTTTGGAACAAGGGGAAGAGATGAAAACTCAAGACTGTTTTGGTCCTGCCTCTCAGCCCTGGTGTACAGCTCACATTGCTCCTAGCTGCTCTCGTCCCTTCTACGTGCTCCTGCTAGTAGGGGACAGCCCATGCTGGAAGTGGTATAGCAGGAGGAGGTCAGAAAATAAACACCCCGATATGCAGGACAGGCGAGCAGAGCAGGGAGCAGACAACAGAAATGGACAGAAACGTGATGTTGGAGAGAAAATTGGAAGGACTGCAGGAGCAAAAAAGGATATCAGGAACTACTGGAGAAGATAAGCATCTGAGCAATGGCACATAAAAATTCAAACAACCCACGCTTCTGCTTGCAGGAACAGCCTCTGCAGGTCTTTCACATATTTGTGTGTCTTCTTCCACCCTGGAACCAGTCTGCACGTTTCCAAATGCAGAACCCACTTCTGCTGGCTGTGGGTGGGGGTAACAAGCTTCATTCCCAGCACCGTGGGCTCCACGTGTCCTCGGAGAGGGGAGGAGAGGAGGACAACAGTGGGGATAAAGGTAATGGTTCAGGCTGGAGAGAGCCATGCTGGAGATGAGGAACAGCAAAGAAAGAGAAGAGGGACATAGAGGAAGTTGTCTGAAATGCAGTCAGCTCCTGGGTCTCTGTGGGTGCCGGGGAGTGTATCAGCATGGATATGAGAAATACCAGTGAGAAATGCTGATGCAGTGACTGATGCCCCTCCATCACACAGTCTGGACTTCAACTGAGGGTTGAAGACTCTCCTGTGTGGATAAAGCAGTCTGACCGGGCCCTGCTGTGCTCCCAGTCTATTGCCCCATGCAGATAAGACAACTTTTCGTCTTCCCCTTGCAGCTCCTGGCTCTGCCAATGGCCTCCATCAGCTGTCATGAGGTTGTGCTGGCACAGATTTTTGTGCAAGGGGAAAAGAAACGTGGCTTGTGGCT
This sequence comes from Nettapus auritus, assembly GCA_011076525.1. Lineage (NCBI taxonomy): Eukaryota > Metazoa > Chordata > Aves > Anseriformes > Anatidae > Nettapus > Nettapus auritus. The sequence goes on from CM021765.1 coordinate 193,794,274, forward strand.
TGGGGATACCATAGCTGGGAGGTGCAGAGGTGATGGTTTTACTCATGGCTTTGCTGTTGGTTGGTAGTCAGAAGGCCCCAGTGCCTCTGTGAAACCCTCCTCTTCCATTGAAGCCTCGTCTGGATGGGTTTATTTCACAGGAAAACCATCCCTTTTATTTATTTCCTTGTTTGCTCAAACATTCTGTGAAAATGAATGAAATATTGAAAACCACCCCAGGAAGCAGGATTTTTCATGCATCTCCAGGACATGTTTACGTCCTTGCAGCGAGGCTTTGTCCCAGGTGCTCTCTGACCTTCATCCTCAGGGACTGGAGCTGTTTGGCTGGGGGCTGGGGGCACCAGGTTTGTCGCTGAGGGCAGTTCTGGGGGAGATGCAACCACCAGCTGCAGGTCTGCAGGCTGGGAGAGCTCTGCTGGAGCAGCCTAGATAGGAACAGGGAGAGAAAGTCTTGCAGGAAAACCTGGAGCCCAGTCATCCCCATGGCACAGTTGCAACCAGAGGGACATGCTGAGGTCTTCTGCAGGTGGGGTCGATGTGGTCCTCCTGAAACAGGCTCATAGGGCCTGTGTGGATGTCATCGCATGTTCACAATGGATCTTAAATTAGGGAGCTCGCTCTGCTAGGGGTGAACCCATCTGGGTGTCTGATGCCCTTAGGAGAATGCAGTCTTGACTTTTCTCTCTTAATTTCCTCTCTCTGCATGCTGGAGATAACCGTGCTTATCTGCCCTTGCCGAGCAGCTGAGATGTGCAGATGAGAAGTGCTGGGTATGTGACTAATACCAGCATCAGCCTCACAATCCTTCTGCAGAGCCCCGTGCTGAAATTCAGCCTCGCACCATTTTAACTACTTACATGGGAAAGAGATGGCCATTGCCATCTCTCTCAGTGGTAGGACTGCCACTAAAAACACTTTTCCAGGTGATTCAAGCCCTCCAGAGAGGTTTTCAAAGGAAGGTCCAAGCTATCAGTAGAAATGGGTACAAACCAAGCACAGTATGGAGGAGAGGGAAAAGTTAATATTTCACAGGCATGGTCTACAGCCATGAAATGTGATCACGGCTGGGAAATGTGGGTTTATATTTTTTTTCTAAATTAAAATAAAAACAAGGCTGGAGCTCCAGCAAAATATGGAACCAGGGAGTTCTGGTTTAGCTTTGCAGCAAAGTTTGGGTTTGTCTTTAATACTAATTAAATCTTTTGCTGTTGTACATGAAAAAGTATCAGCTATGAGACTGTCTCTGCCTCCAGAGTTTTTGATGTGGTTCATTTCTGGAAAGGAGAATTTGGGATTTGGATTTTGCAGCACTTCACTTCACTATCCTGGCCTGAAATAAATACAACAGCCCATGCCAAGAAGTAATGACAAGAAAAATATTTTTGGTGGGTTTCTGCAGCCAAGCTGAGATGGGACTGGATGAACTGATTTGAGGCAGGTGATGAGTCTCCGGGGTGCAGGACTGATGCAGGACACAGCCATGACAGGGGAGTGAGCATTGCCCTCATTACCTGACAGCAGAGCCATCCAGAAAGAGAGAAAATGGTGCTGGTGCTGACATGATGGAGTGCTTTTGCAATATGCCTGTTTAAATAAAATCACTTATTGGCTGCAGTTCTCAGTTTACTTACTGGGACAGAGACTGGAAGGATAATGCAATTCAGAAGGAGAAGGAGTTAATGCATTTAAAGGGCTAAAACCTGCACCACTGGGATAAAAGCAAACTTAGGCAGTGATTTCATTGCATCTCAGCAGTAAATCCAGAGTCACTATACTCTGTGGAGTGCAGATGTCTGAATACCATCCCTGGATGGGAATGAAAGGAAATGCTGTTTACTGTGAACAAAACGCATTATGAACAAACTCCGACACGCCCTAAACCAACTTTCTTTTGAAAGCGAGTGAGGGTTTCATTAAAAGCAAAATTTGTGAAAAGAGATTTGCAGGATATGTGGGAACTTGCTTGAATGATTAAAAATTAATTATAGCAAGGGGGAGGATGTAGAAACACATTGTGTCAGGATGCCACTGTATGGCCCAGACAAATCTGTTTCTGAGACAGTAAATTCATCTCCTTTTCTCCCCCTTCCCTCCCTTATATCTCATTCTTCATCAGGGTTTCTGGACACTGGAGCAGACGCACTTAAATGTTTGAAAAGCAAAGATGATTCAGTGGCGCAATGCTTCCCACTAAAACCACATCTCCCTATCCCCCGTTAGTGCTGTCACAGAGTGAAATGCTGAGATGATTATAACTAATAGGAGGAAAAAAGTCCCCATTGATTTCAGAACCAGGTGACTGTTGGAGCTTTTCAGGTCAGAATAGACCTTAGCACTTGTAAAGTCTGTAGCCTCATAGACACCAAGCATAGCCACCAAGGAGATGGTGGAGGTGTTGCAAAAATGGGCTGCTGGGTGTCAGGGCCCAGGGGCAGGGAAGCAAGCTTGCTCTGCCCCTGCTGATGTGTCCCATGCTGCTGCCTGGGAGTGGTCCTCATCCTCATCCTCACCCTTATCCTCATCCTTCTTTGTCCTCGCCCTCATCCTTGTCCTCATCTTCATACTCGTCTTCTTCCCACCTTCTGCCCAGGCTGGTTGGAAGGTGCCATGAGCAGCTCTGGTGCCACGAGCCCTTCGGTGCTACAGCAGCAGGAAGAGCTTCCCTCAAACACAGTTAGCTGTTTGTGTCCAGTCTCAGGCTTCTCGTTAATTTTGGCCTCTTAGGATTTGGGTTGTTTTCCTTGGAGGAAGCTGTATAGAATAGCGGGCACACAGCAGAACGAGACCAGAAGGCAGGAGTGAGTGGAAACGAAGAGCAAACTCTCTGCTTCCCATCACCCTTTCCCTTTTTCCATTGGTTTTGCATTGTTTTAATCCCCTTAGTCATGTTTGTCCCATACAATTTCAAGATGCCTTCCTTGAGCACTGTCTTGACCTTACCATTCCCAGAGGGAGAGACAACAAGACACTGGGAGCTAAAAACTGGTTTGATTCAAGTTCCCCATCCTCTGCTTGCCTAAGAATAAGAAACTGCTTTGTTGTCTGTGCATTTTTCAGTGGTCTTACACCATTTTATCCTGCCCAGAATGCTGCTCAGACATAAACTGGTGATAGAGAAGGACTCGGTCTTTGGCCCATCCTCCTCTGCCAGCCCCTTAGATCTGTTAAGATACCATTTTCAAGCAAGCTAGATATTTTCTCCTCTATCCTCTTCTATCTCATCTGGCCTTTATCATCCGCAATAACGTTATTATCAGCCAGAGTGTTTGCAGCAATCACTGCAGTGCACGTCTGAGGCTCAGCAGACGTACGGTAGAGCTGCAAGACTTTTCTCCTGCAATTCCTTTCCCATTAATTTCCAGCCTTTTGGTTTTCTCCAGCCCCAGAGCTGTTTATCCTTGCTGTGAGCTCCTCAGCGGGCTGATTCACCCTTTGGGTTGTGCCAGCTCGTGCGAGGGAGCCCGGAGCTCTCCAGCTGGCAGCCCCCCAGAACCAGATGCGCTGGCCTGCAGGACAGAGGGCGGGCTGCCTGGGAGAGCCGCTCGCTTACCACTGCCCCAGGGCTTTCTCCTGACGTGGGGCTGGGCGAGAACCTGGAGAGAACTGAAAGTACCTCTGCAAATAACCAGGAGAGGAAGGTGAGTTTGAAGGGTGAAGTGCTGACGTTGGGTTTGGGAGACTTGAATTAGCCCCTCCGTGCTTCATTTCTTGCTCTTCTCCAGGGCTAACGCCATTTCATTTCCCCAGCAATAAAAGAGAGTGCTGGATGTGGCACAGGGGCTGTGTAAGTCCTCAGAGACAATCCAGTGCTGGGTGAAGCCGTGGGCTTGATAAAGGCCAGTAAACACAAGCTTCCTGCTGACTCCAGTTGCAAGGTTGCTGCTGGCCAAGGCAAGGGCCCACTTCCTTTTGCCTCTCAGCTTTTACTCTCCTCCCAGGCCTTCCCCTTGCCTCGTATTCACACTCCACTCCAGTTTTTACAGTGGAAGGGATGAAGTCAGGATATTTGATCCAGAAGTCAGGATCAAATATATCCTACCAGCCAGATTTTCTTACTGTTGTTACTTCTTCTTTGGAGGCAGAAGTCTTGCAAGAAGGAAGCATAGGACAGTGAAAACCCCATTGCCCAACACCTAGCATAACAAGCAGATACATGAGACAGAAAAATGTCATCACAAAATTTGCTCTGGCCAAGGCAGGGGAGTGTGAATACTTGAACAGTTCGGTCAGGACGTGGTGGCCCTGTGGAGGAGATGCCTTCACCCTCTCTGTGCAAAACCTCTTTGGTTTCTCCAAATTCAGACCCCCGGAGCACTTTCACCAAGGTCATTTGGCTGGCACAGCCCACCAGATATTCTGCTGCTTGTAGGGCAGCAGCTTTTACAGTGTGTGGGCATCACCTCACCCATTGACTTCCACCTCCCTGCCCTTCTCCAGGTGCTCTGGTGGAATAACAGAAGCACCCAGCACTACTCCCCCTACCTGCTCCCTTTTCAGTACCCCTCTTCAGGTTTCCCCAAACAACGCAGGGTCCTCCCTTTAAGTCTGGCACATCATTTCTGCATGTTTTCCCTCCTGAAAGCTCCTTCTCTCTGCATAACTCACCTTCCTTTCCTCTTGCTGCCACTTCCACTCCCCGCAGGCCTTGGCTCAGTAGCACCCACCCAAAATCCCAGAGCAATCTGCAGTCCTTGGGGTAAAGCCCTCCTCAGAGGGCACAGACAAGGCCACCTTTAAGACCTCAGCTTTCACATGTCAGCTCAATGGCAGCAGTGCTGGAGGCTGTACGAGGACGTGGAGAGAGGCAGCTTGCACCTCTGAACGCTTCCTTGTTTTTCTCCTCCAGCATATGTCTGTGTGGGAAGGAGGGCGCTGATCCACAAACAGTCTGCTCGCAGCTTCATCTGTTCCAGGCAGGGCTCACAGGCTGTGCCGAAGACTTCTGGCCCGAGCTCCCTCTCTGAAGAGGCCGATGTGGGCTCTGTGGCAAGCTCTGTCGTTATCTCCTTCCCAGAGCTTGTGGGACAGCAGCCATCTGTTCTGCTGGGGGCTCCCACCCTTCCCCAGACACACGGACATCCCAAGCCCTGCTCCTCCCAAGCCCCGTGCATTTTCAGACCAACTCTGGAGCCCCTGGGCTGCCAGAAGAGCAGAATTTGGAGGTACCCCATGGTAGAGCAAGTGCAATGAGCCCTGTCCCTCCTGGGGTCAGAGTATCGGTGCTGGGAACATAGGTTCATGTGCCAAAACCCACCATCAGGTGCAGCTGGGGAGGATCCATTAGTACCACCTCCCAGGGGCTTGCTGGCTTGGGTCCATGCCAATGTCACAACTGAGACCCTCGTCTGAACACCCTGTAGTGAAGTTGTCTCAATTTTCTTCCTTATACAATGCCCATTTGAATTTTAGACTGGGGCTCAGTGGAGATTCCCTCCAGCTCTTTCCAGGAAAGCTCCTCTTAGTGAGAATCAGGCTAATACACTGTGTATCTGGGAGCTATGCAATCCCTTGTGCTGTAGGAAAAGATATTTTATCTGCCTCGCTTCCCTACAATTAGTCTTTCCTTGTTTTCTTCTCTTCTGAGCTCCTCAATCCTATCTGATAAGCATCCCAGCAGACAGCTCTTATTGCTGATAATACTGACATCCGTGTTGTAAAGCCATCCTCCCTTCCCTCCAGAACTTGACATTTACTGCTTTTCCTCTAGTTTCTGCACTGCTGAGCACATGACCAGGCCGATCGCCAGGATGCTCCAATAATATTCGGTATTTCGGCATTGTTCTCAAGGGATTTCCCCATCTCCTGGTATAATATCCCCACTGGATTTCCTTGTCCCTTAGCTTCACAGCCAAGCTAAGTTAACAATAGGTAGCAAACAGATTTTTTTGTTCATTTGTTTTAAGCGCTCATCATAGTCGTTGCTATTTGTGCAGAATATTCATGAGGAGCTAACAATAAGATGAATCAAAAGCTCTTGGATTCAACATTCATTCTGAGTGGCCAAAGAAGGAGTTTTTGCATCCTTTACAATAGATTTTTTTTTTTTTTTTCTTCTAGAGGAGCTTGTTGGAGCATCTCATCTGTGTGAGATTGTCCCTCAAGATTATTCTGAAGATGCTACAGCTGAGGTTTTTAGTCTAGAAAAGAGAAATCTGGAATGTCTGCAGCCTCACTTTGCATCAGGGGATGTACTTAAGCCTTCACCCTGACCACAGAGGACAGGACCTATAGTGTCTGGGTGAAATTGCAGAGAACTTTTTGATAAGGCACTAGAAAAAAAACAAACAAACAAAAAAAAAACCCTTTCTAACGGTAAAGATAAGCCTGGTAATAGATCGCCTGGGGAAGCTGAGCAATTTCCATCATTAGAGGCTTTGGGAACAGGTTGGGCAAACCCCTATCAGGGATGGCTTGGGAGAGGATCCCGCCCACGGGCAAGGCAACACAGTAGACAGCTCCCAGGGTCTGTTCCAGCCCTGCTTTTTATTATTTTATTTTACAGCCTGACTGGAGAGCTCTCAGGGCATGCTGGAAGGGCTGTGACTGCTGACAGGATTTCTCTTTTGGGGCAGGTCTCTCCAGCAGTGTGCTGAGTGAAGTATTTTTTTAATATGCATTTTTAAATAAGTTGAGTGTGCAGGTCAGGCTCCCAGGGTATGAATTTTAAAAATCTGAAATCACTAATGAGATGAATTGCTATTTCTAGACTTGGGAAATAGAGTGGTAACAACACAGAAAGCTGCCTGGCACCGCAAAAATACTGGTGAATTGAAAAAATTGTTCATAATGACTTCGTATTTGTTGAATTCACTTCCAGTGACTGAGCATGGAAGGAAATTCTGAAATGCAGGAGATATTTGAGTATTCTCTATTATTTCTTCACTTTTTTTTTTCACCTTGTAGCTAAAGTGATGTTCTGTGGATTGCTCGTGTTCGCAACCACACATGCTGCCCAGCAGATGCAGCCAACAGGGTGTCAAGCATCTATGGACCATGGGTTCTTCTCACCACAGATGACTTCACCTGCAAGGACTGTCTTTGAACTGGGACTATACTGGTGAGAAGGTGGAGAATCCAGATATCTATCCTCACTCTGGGCAGCTGTTTCTTCCAGATGCATGCTGTTGCTTCAGTTCATTTGCTGGATGGGGATGCAAGATTTCCAACATTGAGTAATAGCAGAATATTTCTTATCTAGGGGGCTAGTTGTGGTTGGAGATAATTTTCCTCAAGTATTCGCTCACACACATTCTGCTGTACAGCTGGGATGTTTGGAGAGGGTAAAAAGAAAAGCTCACAAACATGACTGAGTCAACATTTGTTTTTGAATGTTAATGAATGTCTGTGGGGGAGCGTTTCTTCTTTGTGCTCCTGCTGTGTGAAGGAGCTCTACTTGTGGGTCCCTATCACAGGCAGCACCTCCAGGACACCTTGCCCTGAGGGCTGCCACCAAGACCACCCAAATAGCCAGACGGAATAGAGAAATCAGGAGGAAATCTGGTTGCTGTGAGAACTGGGTACCTTAAGAGTGTTTGGGATCTGACTATATATGATCAGCCTAAGTGAAATCAAGGGTTTCAGTTTAGTGAAGGCAGCCCTAGGTTGGTGCTGTTAATTTTGAGGTGTTGCACCAGCAATCCCTTGAAAAGCATTATTATTGCAAGTAAACCATTTCAAAGATATATATGATCAGCTGAAAACTCCAGGGACAGAAATACATGAACATAATGTGGAAAATGTCATTCCTGTATTCACTCTTGGTGCTTTGAGCTTTTGAGGTGTGGGACAGTTTGGAGCTTTCCTTGAGAAGTTGGAAGTGGGGTTATAGGAAGCAAAATCTGAGAACCCCGTACAGGTACACCATGGACAGTCGGTCTCCTGGGGTGACCTTTGAGTGGCATCACCCTGGGCTGCTGGCATCTGGCAGGGCCGCAGGGACGTGCCAGCCTCCGGCCAGTCAGCAGCACACACTGCAGGTGTTGGTTGCTGTGGGTGGAAAGCAATCAAACCCTTCAATTACACCTTGGAGATTTAATCAGCTCCCTGCCAAATGCTGGCCGGGAGTCCCGTTGTTCTACACAAATACACTAATTATGGCTGCGCACCGTTTCGCAATAAAATGCAATTTACCTCATTTGGAAAGCACCGTTCTGTTGTCAGCTGCTTGCAGCCCCTCGATAGGTGCCTATGCGGGCGAGGTATCTCCTGCAGATTGCCACTGCTGTGCTTGAACAAAGCTGTTTCTGTTCTATTAAGTCATTTCTTTCTTGTTTATAAGATTAGGAAGTGTTGGGAGCAGCTTTCTGGATAAAGCTCTGGCTGTACCGAGCCCTATACACCAGAGAATATGATTTGAAGAGGGAAAAAAAGGAACCATACAAATAGCCAACACACAAAACTGAAAACAAGAGCTGACTAAGGCAGTTTTCTCTGCGCACAGCCCTGGAAACACAGATGTGTTTCAATGAGTGCGATTTGAGATGGGATGAACTCATCTGGAAGCCTTGTTTGTTCCTTTCTGCTCCTCCACCCACCGGCCACCCCCAGGAAAAGAGCGGCTGCCACTGCTTCAACCCTTTGAGCGCTCCTTCCTCAACACTCCCTGCATCCACCCTTTGTCCATGTCTGGGGGTTGTCTACCAGAACACAAGGCCTTTGGTTGCTACCCAGGCCTCCGAGGCCAGCAGGATGTGGCACTCAAGTGCCACAACCTTACCAAGGTGATATGCGTGGGATGCCCACTCCTGGCACCTCCAGCTCCTCTGTGGGACAAGGAGGTTGGAGCAAAGAGCTGCTGTTGTCTCTTCTGAGAGTCGAGGCATGGCCACAGACTCTGGGAAGTATTTCTGGGCCCTGCCTGTTAGCCATAGCCCATCAGTGTTTCTTCCTTTGGGGTCCTCACTACAAGAAGGACATCGAGGCCCTGAAGCATGTCCAGAGAAGGGCTACAAAGCTGGTGAGGGGCCTGGAGCACAAGTCCTGTGAGGAGCAGCTGAGGGAACTGGGGGTGTTTGGTCTGGAGAAGAGGAGGCTCAGGGGAGACCTCATTGCTCTCTACAGGTACCTGAAAGGAAGGTGTGGGGAGCTGGGTGTCAGCCTCTTCTCACAGGTAACTAGTGATAGGACTAGAGGGATGGCCTCAAGTTGCGCTAGGGGAGGTTCAGGTTGAAAATTAGGAGACATTTCTCCTCAGAAAGGGCTGTCAGGCATTGGGATGGGTTGCTCATGGAGGTGGTGGCATCACCGTCCCTGGGGGTGTTCAAGGAAAGGTTGGATGTGATGCTCAGGGACATGGTTTAGTGGGTGACATTGGTGGTAGGGGGGTGGTTGGACCAGATGATCTTGAAGGTCTTTTCCAACCTTTATGATTCTAGGATTCCTGTCAGCACTGAGGTGATATTGTTTTGACTTTGGTGTGGGGAATTCTTTTTGTTGATGTAGTGAAGTTTGTGAAGACTGATGAACTTGGTGGTCTTGGTGTCCACATCCTGCAGCCCTGTTGACTTAATTCCAAATTCAGTGTCCATGTCAACTGAGCAGCTCCAGGCCAAACCTGCCAAGGACAACCTTCCCATCTCCATGGTGTCAATGGAAGCTGCAGCTGTCACCGGCAGCCCCAGGGAGATCTGTGGGCCAAGCTGCCTGGCCACCATTCCGGGGAGGATGCCACAGGGGTGAAACTCCTCCATCAGATGCAGTTAGGATGGATCAATATTCTGATTTGATTTGGTTTGGGTTGGGTTTTGGTGGGGGAGGGGAATAGAGCATAGATGGAGCCCCAGACAACATGATAGCTTGTGCATCATTTCCTTAGGAAACCAGGCTAAAAATACAAAGCAGAGTAAACATGAAGTCAGAGCTCTGATAACCTGGGGAAGTAAGAACTGAATAGGGGAAGTATCTAAAATAAAAGCAATCTGGAAACAATAAGGGCAGAAGTGGAGAGATTCAGCCCAGAAATAAATCCATTTTCTCCCAGCAGGCAGAAATCTGGTGCCACGTTAGGAAAGTTCCTGCTGCCACAGTCAGGATGGGCATCATCTTGGGCTCTCTACAAGGACCGAGGGCCAAATCCTTTCCTCCTGTCTGCCTCCTGTTTGGCTGTGAAATGATGAGCTGCTCCATGTAAGTCCTCCCACTCCCAGTGCAGGGGTGCCCAAGTACCCTGTGGGAGCACAGCAGGCAGGGTTTGGTTTCAGTACTGAAAGCATTTTGTGCACTCTTGAGCAGAAAGTGTCAAGCAGATACATTTATTTTAATTTTTATTTCCTTTTTCCTGAGAATAGGCAAGATTCAACCCCTTTGACTAACCCAGCGAGAGAGGCCTGCTCACCACCCTGGTGCCACCTTCCTCTCGGCGCAGCCAGGCATGTGAGCACGAAGTGGGTCAGAAAAGGGGGAAAAACATCTAAATGCTCCTACAGATTTATTCCTGACAATAGATTTCATTATTACATTATCTCCCCAGTTCCCCACCCCCTTCCTCCACAAAACGGGCAATCACAGACAATCAGCAGTAACTCTGACAAACACAGCAAAGAAATGGCATTTGTTGAGAGCTAAGAAAGCTTTGCAAGCATTGCTGATTAGCTAGATCTCCCAACCTGTGAACAGAGAGTGAGTTCAACTGGTGGTGATGGGGAGATATCCCAGAGGAAAAAAAAAAAAAAAAAAAAAAAAAAAAAGATTAGGAATTGCAATATACTTTCTGTTGTGCTCTCCTTTGAGATGCAGTTTCTCTGCCTGCCTTGATGGGATCCATCAAGTGTCATCTTTGCATGTGCATGAAGGACTTGGGTTTTGTTGGCTTGGTTGAAGCAGAAAATGGCACAGGGGTGTTGGGGCTGATGAAGACTCAGCGATGGGCTGGTGAATGGCACCTGTTTTTCTTGGCTGCTGCTCTTTTTCGTGTGGTACCATGTGCCACAACAAGCAAGCTTTCAGAAAGCAAGGCAGTCATCCCTAGAGAGCAGGTCCCATGCAGCCGTGCCAATACTGCCCCGTCCCGCCTGTGATCCTGCACCAGGAGATCCAAGTTCCCTAAAGAGCTTAAACCAAAGGAGCTTTCACCGTTGTGCCATGCTGTACCAAGAGCAGGGGGTAAAGTTAAAAGCAAGCACTCTGAAAGGTCCAGAAGAATCATGAGCTTTGCTGGGGCCATTTTGTTGTTGATCTCTTCTTGGTGGCTGTTATTTCCCCATCCCATGCTTTGCACTTGCTTTTTTTATCACCCCACCGCCTCATACTGCATGCCCTCGTCCAGCTGACAGTAGAGCAGCCCCTTTGTGCCCAATGCAACACCTCCCCTTGGGTGGCGCAACAAGGTGAAAGTGGGGTGAATTGCCAAGCTTGTGGTGCTTGGGCACCTGATGATGCTGACACTTCGTAAGCCCCTTAGCAGACCTGTTTCTTTGTGATGACAGGTATCTGCTTTGGCAGGTACCTGCTAAAACCACAAATCCATCCTAAAGTCTATTCCATCCCAGGAAGCCACTGAAACTGAAGTGGAAAATGGCTGCTTTCCAGCTGAGCTAATAACGATTATCCTTGCAGAAACACCAGTGAAAATGTAGAATTTTTCACTGACAGACCAAATCAGTAAACCTGGCTTTCTAAAGCAGTAGAATGTAAAATAAGGTTTTATGATGAGATGCCACCGATTTTTTAATCATACCTATTTACCAAAAGAAATGCTGGATTTCAGCTAAACAGAAGCTTTCACAGAAAATACCTGCTTAAAAATTGCACCTTTCCCCTAGGAAACTGGTGCCTGAAAAAAAAAAAAATATTCTAATAAAAAGACTAATTATTTCAATTTTGAAATGATGACTTGATACACTAGAATTGTTTCAATTTGTTTGCCAATTGGCCCTTGGTTTTCTCTATAGCCTGAGCTTCCAAGAAGTGATTGGAGTTGTGGTGCAGTAATAGGAAAAGCTCTGATGCCTCATAGGTGACATAGCCCAAGGAAGTCAACTAAGGAGAAAGTACGAGCATTCAGTTTCTCATTGATTTAAAAACTCCTAGTTTCATACACAAATTCCATTCACCAAACATTTTTTTTCACTATTTTTCACTTCTCCTCAAGATTTCCTAAATTATTTAGTGGAAATAAGTCTAAGTTGATAACACCTGGGATCTGTTCCTATTCAGTTGTTCAGAAGTCCACATGGAACAAGATGGTTTTATTTTCTTTTGCTATCAACAGGTAACATGGGAATAGCTCTGCTCATTCAGAGCAAAGATCCAATTGCTCTGTCTTCAGTCATTTCTGGTGTTTCACAGCAGGATCCATCTTTTTCAAACAACAGAAAAAAGCACTGGGTATTTTAAAACCTGAAAATCTGGCCGTTTCTCTTTAGATGTTAAAACAGATCCAGGAATCCTGGGAAAAAAAAAAAAAAAAAAAAAAAAAAAAGGAGTATTCTTGGATTTGTTGAATTATCTACTTTGTCATTAATTTGTCATGACAGCAAGTTAAAAACTTATTTAGAAATAACTTGGAAAGTGCTTGGATCCATTACTTGTAATTAGTATCATATGACGTTGATAACCAGCCTCCCAAGCTGAGCCAACCAAATTTCCCTACCCTTAGATTCAATAAGAAACAATCTCTGCTCAGATCAGCTGTGTCTACCTGTATGATTCGGACAAAATATAAGAAAAAGCATAAATCTAGACTAAACTATTAAATTTTTTCTACAATCCATGTTGGACTGAGAGGTGCTATTTTAGTATGATCCTTACTATTTTTCTCTGGCTAATGCATGATGTCTTTTCTTTGCCAGAAGTCGCTTCCCAAAGGGCACAGGCACCAAAAGCAGAGACACACTTTGGTACCCTCTGGGTACCCTGGAAAATGTGCTGCGGAGCTGGGAAATGGGTGTGAGGCTGCTCATATTTGCAGGAGCTGGAACATTTTTAGCAGCCCTGAATCCACCTTGGCATCACTGTTATCTCAAGCTGAATTAGGCAAAAGCAAGTAAAAGTCCCAGAATAACAAAGGTACAAATCAGTAAACATTCAACCACAGAAATGGAAGAAAACCACAAACAGATCACAGATCCAAAAATGAAATACAGGTTAACACTCTGGGATATTTTTGGCTGGAAAGGTCTTATCCAGACCCCAGCTCCCTCCTGCTACATGCTCTACTTGCTGCCTGTAGATTTGCCTGCTTTCCCTTCCCACTCCGATCACAGACTCTGTCTTTCCACATAACTTCTCTTGCAGCGTGCATTCCCAGAAAGCAAAACAAAACCTAATTTCACTGCTGCGTAAGTCTACGCCGCCTCTTCTCTGGGCCCAGGTCAGAAAGCACATAGCAAAGCTGGAGAATGGATGAAGAAGGAAAATGAAGGAAAATGGGGAATGTTGGGGACTGCCCCAAGATTTTGTGGATGCTAAAAACATACATGAAATCACAGCTTAATGAATCATTGGAGCACTGCTAAGCAGTATTTTCTGGCTCATACCAATGTGCCAGGGTGCTCCATTTCAGAGGTCTGCCTGGCAAAAGGGCTGATCTACTGCAAGGAGCAAAGCCTGGTTGTGGCCTTAGGTGATATCCCCACTTCCCAGTACAGGGTAGATACCACGCTGGGAGGTTACTGACCCCCAGCTGCAAAGTCACGAAGGAGTCCAAGGACCCAAGAGCACCAGGGAGATCTTGGGGCAGTCCCAAGTCTGGATCGAGGACTGAGACTGACCTGCCCCAAAACACTATATTCGTTTGGGAGAGAACAACAAAAAAGGAGCCACTTTTCTCCAGTGTGTTGAAGGTTTTGATGGTGCCATGGTTGCTGTTATGCAGCTGAGCAAAGCCTTTATTTTTTCAGTGCTTCCCTATGTGTTTCTGTCCTTCACTGGTCTTGGCACATGCACTCACCCTCTGACCACCCTTGTTTTCCATACAGCACCCTGCAGAAGGGGATCCATGCCTGCGACCAACTGCTCACATCTGCTGCAGAGTTTTATTTTAACTCATCAAATATAATGCTGTGCAACACATTATGAAGGCAGAAGACTATATTATGAATTTATCTTTTATTCCTTCTAAAAAAAATCCTTCTACACATGGCATTCCACCTAGAAACAAATGGTCAGCAGCAATAATATTTTTTACTGAAGCAGCAGAACTCCACACAAGGTCAGAACAATATGTGTTATTTACTCCAACATGAGTTATGATCTGCCTACTGCATACAACTTTTTCTCTGTTTCCCATTGATGCAAATCAAAAGCCTCTATTGTCTTTTTGCTGATTTTGTGTTTCACTCACTCATTACACTAGTATTCATTTTATATTTTTCTTTTCTGTATGTGTGTATATCTCAGTGTCACAAAGGCACCCATTTTGGAGTAAAAGATCTGATACTGTTTGTTGCTGAGTGCTCGGGTCTGTGTAGTCCTGCCCCCGTATTATGCTCTAAGCATATTTCAGTGGAAAATAAAGGACTCCATCACTCCCATGAAATGGAAGTAGCAAGTCTACTAGTCTGTAGGATTTTAAAAACTTCCAATCAGAGAATCACAGAATAGATGAGGTTGGAAGGGACCTCTGGGTCCATCTGGGCCAGCCCTTGCTCAAGCTGGGACACCCAGAGCAGGCTACCCAGGACCATGTCCAGGTGGTTTTGGAAGATCTAAGACACTAATAGGATCCCCCGAGCCCCCTCTTCTCGCAGGAGAGGAGCTCCAGCCCCTTCACCATCTCGGTGGCCCTGTGCTGGAGAAATCCCCCAGTGTCTGTGAGCTCCTGGCTTTGCTTTGTGTCTTTGTCTCTGCACAGGAGCTCCTGAAGAGCCTAAGGGAAGAGCACAGAGCCATTGGGCCCTTGGGGAGAAGGTGGCACCAGTCACAGGGCTGCGGGTATGTCCCAGCAGGTCTCCAGATGTATGCAATTGACAAAAGGCCCACTCCACTTACCTGGCAGCTCCTTTGCTGCCAGTGCAATGTTACCGGTTATGCTCATTGGGGTTCCCCCGCTAAGGGCACAGCTTGGCTTACATGGGTTTAAAAAAAAAGTCTTCCCCAAGCAAAACAAGCAAATTCTGGTTTTGTTTTTATGCTTGTGCCCCCTCTGGCTGCGCTCACACCACTGAATAAAGCAGGGACGGGAGGCAGAGCAGAACCAGGCCTTGCCCCAGTGCTGCAGGTCTGTCTCACAGAAACCTAGCCAGAGCAGCACAGAGCAGCTACAATGCTAAATGAAGGAGCAAAAGCAGCAGTGATTTTACATTGTCAGATCCCCGTGGGACAGCCCGGCCTACACTGAGCAGAGCCTACAACTGACAGGAGCTGTGCAGGCCTCCTCATTCAGCAGCCACCCACCCCCAAGCACAGACCTTCTGCCTGTCTTGCCCAGACCCCATCTTGCTGATACAGACCCCACTACATAAATCACACTGCTTTTTGCCCATTATTCATTTCAAATGGCCAAGGAATCCATCAGATGTCCTAAGCATCTATCAGCATTTTCACCAGAGCACAAAAAATATTTCCCACTGGTGGCATTAATCAGCTTCCAATTGTCTGGTAACAATACGGCTACAGACAGAGATCTTTGGAAACTATTAGAGATAAATACTACCAGGATAGGTGCTGCTAAGTGAGATTTTCACTTTTTACATACCGATGGAAGGACAAATGCTACCAGTAATAATGACCTCTGGGTATTCCTGGAAGCAAGAACGAACAGAGTTGTTTTTTTTTTGTTTTGTTTTGTTTTGTTTTTTTTACTGACATACTGATTAAATCAACCGAAAGCAATATTACTTCAGCTTTGTTCTTGATAAATAATCACAAACATATACATATATATTTTGTTGGATTGAGTAAATACAAATAGATTTTGCTTCAACTACATATGAAAGTAAATAAAAATAAAGGTAACAATATTTGCAATTTCAAAAGGGCAAATTAATTTCAAAGGGAACTAAGTTAGTTCAAGGACCTGAACATCAATGAAGACCGAAATTTCTTTACGTAAAAGGTGCAAGATGATTCATTTCCACCTGGCCGCATAACACTTGGAACACAGAAAACCTGTTACAGATAAAAATGATAAAGTGGGAATTACAAGGAATAAAGTTGATATAGACCTTGCAGAGGTCATTAAAACAAATAGGCAAGTTCTTCAAGTGAAAAAAAAAAAAAAAGGGCCTATGCGTGAGGAAAATTAAAGATAATATGGATACATAATTAAATGAATACTTTACTGTAACTTTCAAAAAGGATAACGCTGAATATAGGAGGAAAGAAAATAACACAGGAGAGTGAAAACAGAAATGATAGCACCTAATCTAGAAAAAAAAAAAATTATACAAGTAAAAAAAAAAAAACTTAAAGAAACCTAATAGGTACTCAAAATTTATGGTGCATTTTTTATATTTAAAGGCAGGAAAAGGCAGCATATGAAACTGCAGGGGCAGAGCAAAGGAGCCTTGTAAATTAGCCAAGCTGGGAGTAAAAGCAAATTCAGAACCTACACTCAAGGGGGAAAAGTAAAGTAATAAAGGCAACTGCAGTCTGCTTATTTCACCCTGATGGTGTCTTAGGCAGGCAAATAAACTGCATGGAAAGAATCATTTAAAATAGGAACATAGATGGAAAATGGATTAAAAGCATTATAAATTTATAAAAGTCATGCCAGATAAACTTGATATCTTTCTCTGATATTTTCTACACTGGGAGCTGCAGTAGGTCTATGATTTGGTATGATGCCACGGGAGATTTGAGCTAGGAAAAATGGGGATTAGGCAAAGAATGGTAAAGTGGGGAGGGAGCTGATGAAAGAGGAGATGTCAGGGAGTAATCCTGTAAGGAACAACATCTGCAGGGAGGAATGCCATTAGCAGGGTTCCTCATAGAGGAGGCTTTGAACCCTTCTTAGTGAATATTTCATTAATAAACTCCAAAAAATAGTGTAGGAAAGCGCTGATGGAATATCCCCACATCACAACGTCAGAGGGGAGTTTTGATCAATAGGAGGAAACGAGAATTTTTCAGGAAGATTAAAGTCACCACGAGAACAGGAGCAGCAGAGATAGAAATGTGATTATACAGAATTTTAGGTCCTGCCCTCAGAGAAAGGAAGGATCTCTGCAGACTTCTACAAATTCCTCTCAATCAACTGAAAATCATGTACTAGGAGAAAAACACGGGTGTATTAATCAACAGCTGGAAAGCTGGAATAGGTCTTAAACATAACAAGGCTGTGAACAAGAAAAATATGATTAGGATGTTCCCACTAAGGTACTCCCTGTAGAAAGGGTATTAATACCACCTGGAAAACAGTGAACTCGTCTGGCAAATCATGTTCAAGAAAATGAAATCAAATACCTGGAGGGTAGAAGAAAGCTCCTAGGAAGCATAAAGGAATGGAGATGCTCATTTTATGAGAGGAGATCAAAAACTTAACTTTACTCAGCCCAAGTAGTAGCGCAAAAGCTCTCGATAGATTCACTTTAGGTGAACATGGGATGGGGGGAAGAAGATCTGCTGAATTTAAAGGAAAACATTGGCATAAGAACAAATGGGAACAAACTAACCACAAAGCTGGAAATGAGGTTTTTCCTTAGAGGCATGAAGTTTTGGAACAGCCTTCCAGGAGGAGGACTGAGTTCAAAAACACACCTGCTTTCAAGATGGAGTTAGTTCAGTCTCTGAAACGGTTACGTGATGTGACTGCTCCCTATAGCAGGGGGAAGGTAGAGGTTGGATTTGGTGAGACAGAAACCTGCCACTGCTGTTGCAGGACTGGTTGCCAATGCAACAGCAGTAAGGGCTTTCCTCCAGCTGCTTCCCCTTAGCAATGAGGTGCATGGGTAAAGAGCTGTACAGAGCGTGTGTCAACACAGCGAGCTGCTCCTCTCTGCTTGTCTGTCATCTCTGATCCCGAGCAGCACCGTGATTTTAACCCTAGATTTCTTGCAAAAGGCATCTTTGCAAAAATTTCTTCTGAATAACCACTTAAAAGCGTTACAAAAAATATTGTTAAGAGCTGGCTGAATGTTTTTTCCCAACATTCAGGTCACTAGAAATGGCATTGTAAAGGTGAGAGAAAAGAAGTGTAATTAGGCATAAGAAAGGACAGCAAGTGTTGCTGATATAAACTTAGCTGGGCAGGTCAGTATACAATTTTAAGTATTTTAGTATACATTTAGTATATATTTTAGTATACATTTTAAAACTGGAATAGTTAATGCTGCAGTCTGAGGGGCTTTTTTCACAGCTATGGGTGATGGGACTTCATAAATCAGGTCTCTAGCACAGCTGTCCTCTCTTCACAGCACTGCCAAGAGAACCACCATTGAGAGGCGTCCAGACAAGAAACAGCTCTGCTACTTCAGCTCTACTCACCTTGGAAACTGAAATTAAAGCACTGACTGTGTGTAACAGTGATGTCTGACTCACATTATAGATGTGTTAGTGAGACATAGATGAGCACCTACCTACATCTCATCAGCTGAACAGTTCTCCTGGTGACCTCCTGGCCTGGGGCTCTGTTTGCTGCCCACATTTGGTGGCAGGTGCCAGGTGAGACATCCAGGCATACCTGAGGCCACCAGCCAACAGAGGACTGATGTAAAAGGACTAATAGATGAGCAGAGGATGAGCAGAGGACTAATGGAAGAGTGTTGCCTTCTGGAGCTGCTCACAGAGGCAAGGTGGGTTGTGAGCACTTCAGTTGTCTACGTGTGGGCCACTGAGTTGAACCCTCATCTTCACCACCACCAACTGGAGCTTAGAGACCTGCTTTGTATACAGGCACCTTCAGTCTGAGGGGGCCCAAATATCTTCACCTCACCTGAGTTGTCCAATAACCTCAACCTGACCCTTACTCAAAATACCATTGTGTGGAGCAGAGGAAGACAGATACTTGCCCATGGGCTTTGGAGAGATAAATAAAGCTTATAAAATGCATACAGGATAGAATAAGAATACTCTTAATATACAGGGTTAGGCCTATTAGGGTAGATGGTCTTCAGAGAATGAAGGTGGATTGAGCCTAAGGATCAGAGAGCTTTAAGTGCAAACTGAAGTCAAAATCATGATATGCCTGCCAATCAGTTTTTACCATACTCCCTAAAGCTCAGTGGTGCCAGCTTTTGCAATTTTATCATGATGATCCCTGAATTCAGGTTTCACAAGTCCCTGCTCCCTGAGTCTGGGGATTCAGCTCCTCAGAGTGTCAGCTTCTGCTTTTTAACAGTTATGGGGGAAAAGCTTGAAAGTGTGACTTGAGCATATGCCAAAGATTTAGAAACAAAAAGTAAATAAAATGAATGCCAAATTTTAATGCTTGTTTTTATTAAAAAAAAAAAAAAAGGCACAAAACACTCTATTTTAAAACTAATCTCATGACTTTGGAGGCCTGGCTCATTATTCTTGAAAGCTTGATATTGGCAACAGTGTTAACTCAGACACTCTTTTCAAGAGGATTTGCGGAAATAGACTGAAAGAGCTACAGTGTTCTTGAATAATGGGTCCCTGAGGAAAACCCAAGGAATGCTTATGCTCTGTAGAAAAGCTGGTAAATGGATAATGCTTGATCTCCTTCTTTCCAGATTAAAATAACAGAAGAGGGACAACAAACGCTGTCAGGAAGATGTGCCTGAGCATGTGAAATGAAGAGTGTGAGTAAATAGGACAGCTGGTTTTGGAGCAGTTCCGCATCTTGATTGATGCCAGGCAACAGAGAGGTGGCAGTGATGGTCACTGACCTCCCAAAGGAGCACTCGTGGCAGAGGAGGTGTGTGGACACAGGAGGGAAGTCTTTGATGATGGAGCAGCCTTGTCTTGCCTGAAGGATGGAGTTGACTCATTTGGAGGCGAGGCAAAGACCACCAGGCATGCAGACATTTATGTTCCTCTCTATCTCCACTTTCCCTTTCCTCTGCCAAGCAGCTCTGCAGACCTCAAGGTGCTTATGAAGACCATATGCCTTCTGAAGGGATTTCTGTCTTGGGCGTGTTATCTCAAGTACTCCACAGAGATCGCGGAAAACTCTGCAGCAAATTCTTCTCTGTCTCAGAATTGAGTGCCAGGATCTGTCACAGGCTGAGGAACATTTACAGCCTACTGGGTCATACAGAGGAGAAGAGCCACAGCACTTGGCTGGGGAATGGCCCTTCTCTCAGGGCTCATTTCAAGCCCAGTGCCACTTGATGGATATTGTCCCTCTGGCTACTTTCTTCCACTCTCAAAGACCACGCGCCAGAAGCTGCTTGTCTGTGGATGATCTGCCAACCAGCTGTGGAGCACGTGGAGTTGCAGAGCAAGAGAAAGGCTCCAGCAACGCACTGCAAATGGATGGACGACCTCCTCTACGAGAGACGGTGTGGAGGGAGCCAACTGCATGACTCCTGTGCTCTGCATGGGGTGGCAGAGGTCTTGCTTACTCCACGCCTCCAGCTGGCTGCTGCTGCTGCACAAGGGGAGAGGCTCAGGAGCCCATTTCCAGCTCACACAAGCATTCCGGGTTGCTCACTGTGGCTCAGATGGGGAAAAGGGCTTGGATTTGTTGCTTGGAGCAGTCGTGCCACGGCACATAGCACTAAGCCTTCTCAACATGTCTGCGCGAAGGACGAACCTGACACTTCTGAGCCTGTAGCTGAGCGCTAAATGGAAAACAGAGACTAGAGAAGGGGTTTTTTCCACCTCTGGTTTTGTGGGGGAGAAAACTGTAAAATTTTGCTCAAAAGCAGTTTTGTGTCTGCAAACAGGATTTATTTTTATGAGATTTATTTTTAATTCCATCCAGATGTTTATTTATAAAATAATTTAGGACTTATATCCAAACAGACATCAAAGAAACCTTCTGGGAGTAGCACTGTCAGTAGCAAAGGGTTTTAATGATCCACGAGGCGAGTGAATGGGTTTGAAGAGTGTCAGAGTGCCTTGGGGGAGAGCATGCATGGATCCAATTAGGAACCCCTTCTGAGGTCCCTCAGACATGGCAGGAAAGATGCCTCCTTTGGGAGCGGGATGCCAACTAGTACACGCAGCGTCATTTGGGGTATTGCAGAGCACACACGCTTCCCCAAAGACACTACCATGAAAATATCTGTCTTAAAGAGTGCCCCATAAGCTAGCCATAATGACAATACCCTCAGGCCATTCCCAGTCGGTGGAGGTGGGCGACCCAGGCAGGGCACATGGGGAGCAGCCGTGCACCCATTGTGGTTTCCCAGACCTGGGGCGTGTTGCTGCCAACACAGGGCCAGAGTTGTGTCCTGCTGGGATGGTCTGGGAGGGGCCAGATGCCCCAGGTGCTCCCAAGACCACCCTATGGTGTCCATAATTCCCTTTCATGCAGCCTGTAAATCCCACCTCTCCTTGCAACAGGTGATCTCTGCTGTCCCCCAGCCTGAAGACAAGCAGGCAAAGCCTGCTATCCCCTGTAAATTTAATGGGTCAAGTACTGATACAGATACCTTAGGATCTGCAGATACCTTAGTATCTTAGTAATTTTCTTGTAAATGTCTTTTTTTTTTTTTTTTTATTGACATCATATTGACTTTGGTGTTTGAGTCGGTGGTTGCCATTCAGATTTGTGCCTCTGCCACTAAGACGGCAATTTCTGCTGCAAATTTACAACTCAGCATTAAGGATCTTCCCTGCTCCCTGGTGCTGATCCCCGTGGAATGGGGTAGGCGTGTTACAAGGACCAGATCCATCATGGGTGGGATTTCCCTTTCTGTGGGAGGGATGCAGTAAGAGGAGGCACCGCTCGAAAGAGAGAAGGAGGGGACACCCTGAGCTGCTCCAGAATCCCTCAGCCCATCCATCCCAGGGCAGCACCAAGAAGGATGGGGCAGCACGGCCAAAAGTTAGAGCTTCCAGGCTGCCAGGGGACAAGGACCTCCCTGCAATGCATCCCTGGGCAACACCTCCCCAAGGAGCTGGGTCCTGCCAGCCCGTTTTTGTGGCATGGCACTGCAGGAGTGGCTGAGTTGGCCGTGTCTTTGCAGATAACCCACTCCTGCCTGGCTGAGACTGAACAGGAGGAGGAAAAAACCCAGTCTGGGAGGACTTAGCACTCCTGAAATGGGGTTGTTGGCAGGTCTGCGCACTGCAGTGCTGAGAGCAGCAGCAGGAAGTGTGGCTGCATGTGAAAACAAGCAGATTTGAAACAGTGTTCACTCCAAGGGATTACACAAATAATACCCCAGTGACAATGGAGCTATTTACACAGTTGACACGATGAAGAAAACATCTCCTTTTATCTACTTATGGTGGTTAGCGGGTTCGTCTCCCTGCAGCCTCTGTTGCTACTTGCTGCTTCCCTCGACGCTTCTCTCTGGTGCTGCTGCTCCAGCTCTTTACAAAGCTGTTTATTTGAGGAGGGCGCGGGCTCCGTGCCAGAGAAGGGCAGCTGCGAAGGCGCACAATGAGCAGCCTGAGAGATGCCCGAGCCTGTGCGTATTGGCTGCCAAAGACTTTTTGGCCAACGACATGGCTCTCCTTCAGCCCACGCCACACAACGCTGAATACACCGCCGAGGGTTTGTGATGTGGTGGTATCTCCCCATCGGCGGCTGTCTGTGCTGGGGAAGTAACCCTCACCATCCACGGGCTGGTGTGTCTGGTGTGCACCTACACTTCTGGTCCAAGCTGTCCTCTGAGTGTTTTCATGGGGACAAAACCAGTGGTCTGCTCTCTGTGGGAACCAGAAGGTGAACAAACAGCCATGTGGTGTGGATGGTTGGGGTCCCAGAGCCCAGGAATGTAGCACAGGACACCCCATGCCTTTGTGTCCCATTTCCATTTGCATTTTCATCTTGCAGGGGCCATGGGGGAAATTTTTATATTAGCAAGTGAGAAATTGTGTGAGATCCCACCCAGGGGATGAGGGGACTGTCCCCAGCAAGTATGTGAATCATGTCTGTCTTCTCAGTAGCAGAGCTATGAAAGGACCCAAGAGAACACAAGACCCTATCATCTCTATGTATTTTTTCTTTTTTTTTCTTTTCTTTTTTTTTTTTTTTAATTTTTTAGTATGCTTCTGCTTTCTTGTTAGATAGCTTCTTAGAAAGCGAAAGACTTTTGCTGACTTTGCATAAATGCATCTGAAGACATGGCTTTACAGCATCTAAGGCAGCATCAGCATCCAAATCCAACATCTGCCAAACTGTGATGGGCAGGAAGGTGCTCCAGTACTCCAGCCTGTGCCTCAGCCCTGCCACAGCAGGACCTTATTCACAGAAAAAGAGTTAGTTCCGTGTCCATGCAGCCCAGCTAGGACCAGCATCAAAGACGTACTTTTACGATGGGATCCACTGCAGCACTTGCCAGTTCAAAGCCACCAAAACAGCCCTAGGAGGCAGAGGCTTTTGGTCACTACAGGTCTGGACAATTTAAATAAAATGCATTAAGCTAAATTTAAGCCATCTGAAAACTGGAGATCAAGGCTAAACTAGTAATTTTGGGTTCCTCAAATAATTTTGGGTTCCTAGACAATTTGTGGTTACCTCCAGAAAGCAGTTTAGGTAGGCTCTGAGACTTCTAGGCTGATTTGTCCTTTCAAGGTGCCCTTCTCTCTCCATCGCCTGAAGTGGAAGCCCAAATGCCTTAGAAATCGTAGGCTAGACAGCTAATTTTAAATAGACAAAGGTAGATAAAATGAGCTCAAGTGACTTTCAGTAGTGACTGGTATGGCCAAATGAAAGGTAAAAAGTTCAGCTGCCCATGTTCCGAACCACAGAGTCTCTCTTGTGCTGTTAATTTTGTCTGAGGTTGAAGACAACCTTTCTGAATTGACTTCCCTGCTGCAATCATCTCCCATTATCTTAAAAGGCCTCTTTCTGGGAGAATTTTTTGTGCTTTATTCTTGATTTTAAATTAAGTCAAAGAGAAAAAGAAATGGTTAGCAAGCACAAAAATAAAATAATAATAATAATAAAAGACTTCATGGTTATTCCACCAAACTTCCATGAAGTCAAGACGGATTTTGCTAAAGCATCTTCTGGTCCTTCCAGCTTCTGAAAGGATCCATTGAGTGCTCTGTGATATGCAGTGACCTCCCCACTCCCACTGCCTGCCTTGGGGTCCTGGAGCCAGTTATAGGTTGTATTAGGGGGTTGTAAACACAAAGAAGTGCTGCTCTTTCAGCTACTAGAGACAAAAATACTGGATCTTATGACTTCCTGCCAATAGAAAGGCACACGTGTTTTCTATCTGCTGATAAAGAATCCAGTGATACCAAGCTTTGCTGGAGGAACGTCTGTTTTTTACTGGACACATAAAAACTTTCCTTCACGAACCGAGATTCATTTCATATCCAATATGTAATTCCACCAGTCTGCAGAGAGTTCTTCTGTGGCTGGCGAAATATTTCTCATATATTTTTCAATTCGAGAAGACAGATCAAGAAATGGAAAACTCTTCTCCCCACCCCACTCCCCAGCTGACTGCTGGCACTTAGGGGAACTGTGGGTATGGGGGAAGAAAAGTGTACTCGAGTACGGAGTTGTGGAGCAGCACTTGGAGAATCCTCGTATAGGTGAGCTAAGAAAGCATGGATAAAAAGGAATCAAAGAGTAACTGTGGCTGTCTGGATAGAGAGAGAGGAAAGTCTCCATCTGTAAAGACGAGTGACTTGAGGTAGAGAAAAGGAGCTGAAGCCCACCCTGTTCTTGTGCACACGCAGAGTTACCCTGAAGGGAGCAGTTGGAGATGGCTTGTGGAGACAGGCTATTTAGAAGAGAGCTGCTCAAAGGGACGTGAACAAATATGTGTGTTGGGAAGTAATTTAAGTTGGAGCCCTTGCTGGGGTAGAGTCATTATAAATTGGGAAAAGAGATGGAGACTGATATGTGAAATCCATGCTCCAAGTGGGAGTGACTAAATAGAAGCAGTGATGCGATGAGGACATGACTAATAACGTAAGATGGGCCCAAACCACAGACCTTGTGCCTGGATTCAGAGCTGAATTTCTCCGAGTGCCATGGCAGTGAGAGCCAGCCAGTACAAGGGCTGGATACAAATGAAAATTTCCAGAGTTTGGACCCAGAAATTTGGGTTTGGATTCTCTTTACTGAAAATGACATTTATTATGATAAATAGCTGCTGAATCTCCAAAAGCGTGAAGCTGAATTCTGTTCCCACTGCCTGCATGTTTACCTGGAACGAAGCTGAATACCTGAATTTGAAGCGTGGCTCAAGAAATCCCACAGGAAAAGAAAACTTTCAGTAAGAACCAGAAATATGCAGGAAGCACAGCTTCTTTGACAGAAACGGGCTCTTTCATCACAAATCCCATCCAAAACCCCAACATGCAAAGACAAGTGGATATGGGCAGAGACTCTTCCGCACTGAAACGGAGTTCATCGCGGGGTCAGTACTTAAAATGGTGAAAAGGTGGAGGAAGAGGCACCCTGTTTTATCTAGAGGTTTTATCCTTTAATGCCTACCTTGCATCTTGTATTTTAAGAGATAAGTGAAGAACATCCCCTATGGCTGCTTATATCTATTGAGTTACAGCTCATTATGTGGAGGTGAGGAGCTGGTAGCCTACAGCACTTTCAGACTCTACATACCATAGCGGTGAATGAATTAGGTGGTCTCTTCCTGTGATTCACTAACCCTTAGGCATGCTGTCATGAAGAAACAGGAGGAGAGATTATTTAGGTAAATAGTGGATACCATTTTAATTAAGGAGACGTCCATGCTGAGGCATCCCAATTGAGATTTGAGCCTCCTCGCAGCTCAAAGAAATTTGATAATCGGGAATTTGGCTTTGAAAGCAACCCCCTACGTTTCGCTGAGTATCTATAAAGAACAGCAGTCTTCGGCGTAACCAGGCAGAGATTGATTCATCTCATCACTCATTACTTTTATTGCCAACTTCATAGCCTTTGATTGCACAATGTAAAAGTGATAACAACCCTGCAGGGCAGCAGAATGACTCATCAGGCATTACTGCTTGCTGTTAGCAAAGTCTTTTCTATTTACCTAGGTGCTCATGTGGCCTTCATCTCCATGGTGTTTGAGTACTTCCCAAACAAATAAAACCCCGTCTCTATCCCTGCTCCCTCTGCAGACCCAGCTGGAGCCTGGGGCTGCCTTGCAGCAGCCTGGGGAGCTGTGGGGTGAGCTGGGACCTGCTGCTGTGCCCCAGGGTGCTGAGATTTGTACACCACAAGGCATATCCCATCCCTACCAGACCCTGGCATCTCATCAATACGCTCCCCCAGCAGAGAGGTAAACATCCAATAGACACAGTGCCTGTTGGTGGCATTCACAAACATAAATAAAGACTCCTAAGATTTGTTTAGGCTAATAAAACTTGATGCACTCAAAAAATTCCTTCCTTGGCACAGATTTTGCAAGGTGGAAGGGAGCCAAGCTCAGCTCCTGGCTCACCGGACTGTAGGTATGCCTTGCACCTTGTCCCAGGACAGCAGCAGAGAAAGCAGTGCATTTGCCAGAAGCATGGGTGTTGGGGGAAAACTGGGGGTGGCAGTGAACGGGACAGATAACACAAATCTCCTCTACATGTGTATCATGACTGTTCCAGGATGTGGCCCAGAGCGCGTCTGGAGTGGGACCAGAGAGCCCACACGCCCCAAAGCAGGACTGTCCAAGGGGCAGGTATTAGACATGTTTAACTTGAGATTGTACTATTTTAAGATGCAAATTTTCCCAAAGGCCACAGCTGAAAAAGGACTCAACCTGCTATTCTAGTTTATTTTTCATAAAAGGCAGATTTTATCCTTCATTTAAAAATGCACGATATTTCTATGCTGTCATTATTTTCATTCCTATGTGTCATGGATTAATAAGTTTCTAACCGAATTTTGTACCTCCCCAGACTCCAGCCTTTGCACAGGGCCAGAACCGTGTCTGACCTTGTGATGGACTGGAGGAATCTCGTGAGGTTGGTCTCAGCACAGGGTCCCGCCTGACTCCTTGTGTGCAACGGGATGTGCAGGATCCCATAGACCTGCCCAAGGACTGAAGTCACCCGACCGTGCTGCTGCAGAGCCACCAGCAGATTCCTGCTCCCTTCCCACTCCAGACATCAAAGGAAAACACAGTTTCTTCATCTGCAGGAACAAGATGATCCTGAGATGTCCAGGTCCTGCGCAGAGGCAGTACGCTACCCTAAATTATAAAGCACGGGGAAACAACTGTTTTGGTTTGTTTTTATGAGAAATTGAGTTTGAGGTTATGGGAATTCCGTAAGGGACAATGTCTCACAGTAGTAAAAGATTATAAAACTGAATTACAGTTCAAACCAGTAAGTGTTACATTATGCACGGAGACACGGAGACTGTAAAGCTTAACAATACACCAAAGCCGCCAACGCTGGAGCAAGGCGAAGGGCCTCCTTTTAAAAATCGGTTTAATAGCGCCTGACACAGAATGACTAATAATGTTAAGCAACACAGAGCGGACCATAAAACGCTGCTATATGTAACAATTATTATCCCATGTGCTAATCTTCATATCACATTATTTCCTCCAATAATCGTGATATCGTGCCAACTGCCCCTTCGTTTGAGCTCATTATTTCTTGGGCTCCCTTCCTCCACCAGGACCATGGCTTGGGCTAACAATGCCCTCCGGGTCCGAAGGGGAAGCAGCGCGTTCCCGTACAGCCACAGCAGGGGAAGTCTTTTTTTGGCCCATCAGACTGGCCCTTTCCTGCAGTTGTCTCTGATTTCTCCCCCATGCCGTTATGAGGTGGTACGAGAGATTTCCATAGAATAGCACAAAGAAATCCCTCATTATCACAAGTCTTTCCGGCACTGACCACTGCTCTGTTTCAGCCCCCTGTTACATGTTTTTCTCCTTGTTCTCACTCCTCCATCAGCCAGGTTCCCACATTTGCATCTCTCCTGGTGCAATCTCTGCTCTAACAGTGTGCTACATGTTCCCGCTGTTAACTATGAGCTCTTACCTTTTACAAATTAAAAAAATAAAAAAGCCTCTTGTCATTATTTTGTCACACTTTCAGATTCCACTAAATAACTAATTCACAACAATAAACCTCCTGGTTGCCATTAGAGGCAGGCTGCCAAGCAGTTCAGATGCAATCCTGCGTTATGTTGTTTTTATAAAGGTTTCCCAAACCCGAATGTGAATAGACTTGGGCTTTGTGACTTAAAGCAAAACATTTGCTTAATTTTGTATTAAAAGATATTACTACCCGGAGCTGGAAGTACAAATGTAATGATCTGGGGCTCTTATGCCAGCACAAACAAACTTTTCGTGCAGTTCATACGCAAACCCAAACGCCTTTTAGCCTGCATGGACTACATTAAAACAACACCACCCCAGTCCTTCTTTGTGTCTCCCCATCTCCCTCTGTGTGTCCCCCACTGGCTGGCCTTACGTTTCAGCTCTTGGCACAGGATCTATTTTTAGTTGTTGGTGGTTTGGTTTGGCTTTGCTTTTTGTTTGTTTATTTATTATTTTTGGTGATTTGCACAGCACCTAGCACAACAAGAAAGGGAAATGATTTGAATTTGGCATTTCAGACTGCAGTGGGTGCAAGTATCTTCCCTACAGCCAGTGCCAGGGAAACAAGGCCCAGGGCAGGAGGACGAGGTAACGCTGATAAGGCAGAGGGAGGGGAGCAGGGCCCGTGGCGAGGTCTGAGCAGCCCGAAGTCCCTGGTTGGTTGAAGGTGCCAAAGTGGTTTGGAGCAGAATCACCGTGTAACCTGCATGTTGGGAAACTTTGTTTTGGTGAGCTCAGAGGGTGCAAAACCATCCCTCACATTTCCCTGCACTTGTTTCATCACAACACCATCCTACTGACCAAGAAGGAATGGTTTAGCAAGCTTTTTCTCCCACTTGTGTATTAACCAATTCCTTGACTCATGGATCCCGGTTCTGTCCGTCTAATGACAAAACTCCACGAGTCTTTGCAGATTTCGTGCAATAAATGTGGCCGCCATTAACTTTCCCTCCTGTTGGGCACTTGAGAAGATAAAAATCACCCCCTCCTGCTGTAAATTTCTGCTATAAATCCACAGATGCAATTGCACACAATCTAATTTCTGGCTCCTGGGCCCACATTCATCCTTGTCCAACCATTCCTCTTGACTGAGCTGATTAGATTACAGACAAGGGCAGGCTCTCCAAATGCAAGGTCATGTAGCTTAAATTAAATCTAAAGGAGCTACGGTAATATATATAATAGAACTTGGACATCTTTACTATTAAAGAGGTGGGAAAAAGGCACCTAGCTGGCTCCACTTGGGGGTCATTTGGCCTTGAGAAGTGCGGGTGGCTTGGTCCTCCTTTGGAAATCCTCAGGGACTTAGTTCCCAGATATGCTCATACTCTGTTCCCAGAAAACAGATTTCTGGAGCCATTTGGTCTACCTGCAGGTACTGTATATTCTGCAGGCGACACGCTGTCTTCATCGCTGTCCTTGGCCATCAGAGTCGGAGGTAATGGGATGGATGCTGCAGTAATGGTGCCTCCCATGGTGGCTCCCGGGAGCGTAGCTCCCACTGCAGCTCGCTGTGCACACATCTGGAGCGCAGGGCACAGCGCAGTGTGAGATAGCGCCCCGGACGCAAAGCAAGTAAGCCTGGGCTGAAATCCAGATGCTTCGTTCATACACGGAGGTTTTTGTCTGCTGCAAAGCAGGTTTAAAACCTGTGCTATCTTAAAAGGCTTGCTAGCCTGGTGTATCATGCAGTTATTTCATCTTACAAACAAAGCAGCTTGTGATTTTCTGGCTTTTGTTTTATTTTATTTTTTTCTTTTAGAACAAATGGATGATGGAGTTACACAATATGTGACACACACTGCCTATTTACCAGGAACATAAAAGGCCCCTGTTTCCCAACACGCAGCATGAACTGAACATGCTTCTGTGCTCAGAGTTCCCAGCCTTGGTCTGGCCAGCCAGCAGCCCAGGAGCGCTTCCTTGCCACTGCTTCTCTGGCTCTTCCTCACCTCTGGTGCTTCTGCTCTTCCTCCTCACTCCACTGCATTAAGCCTTACCCAGCAAAGCATTTTCACCAGGAGCCCATCGATATTGTCATATAATATTGTCATTGTTAACAAGCACTAGAAAAAAAAAAAAAAAAAAAAAAAAAAAAGAGAGGGATTTCATTCATTGCAATGAGAATAAAGTGATTTGGCAGAACTAGAGCAGAGTTTGAGCTGAAAGGCCAACCTGCCAAAGCAAGAACAGGGGCAAGAGTGGTATGGAAGGGGTAGCTAAGCTGCATTTTTCTAAGCTGATCTATCCACAGTGACAGGAGAAGCAATTCCTAAAGCAGAGCAAATGTTGAATGCATTTCTGAAACACACTATCATCAGCTCACAGCTCAATAAATAAATAGATAAATAACAGTCCTGGGTATTTAACTGGGAGCAACCAAAATTCTAGAGCAGGATGTGAAATTCTGCCTCCAGGTAGGAAGTCACATAGAATGAGAGCTGGGCGGCTGCACAAGGAGTAGAGTAGGATCTGTAACTGTGTTTTCGCTAAAATAAATGGCATTAGCACTGGATCAGCAGCCCTGCCAGACACCGTGGCCCAGCCACCACAGCTGAGCTGTGCATGGGGTGTTTTGGACAGCTGCTGCCACTATTTATCTGGCAGGCAGGCCAGAGCTGCTCAGCCTGGTGGGGTACTGGTGTGTTCAGAAGAAGGGCTGGTTTCCTGAAGTCCTCTGATACTGCCCTGGAGTGGGGAGACTCCAGCCATGGAGCCCCAGGTTGCAGGTGCCTTTTCTTCCCTTTCACCTCTCTTTTGACACCAGTTGTGGATCAAGCTCAAGGTTTTAAAGTCACAAAACTCACAGAGGAATGTGCCTGGGTCATCCTTCTCGCTCTGACCAGTCACATCAATGAAAATCCAGAGCAAAAGCCATCTTTTCATTTTCTCCAGGTGTAAAGGTCAGCCTGGATGAGGCTAGGGAGACAGCACAACACACACTGCCAAAAGGAGAGAGAGATTCAACCCAAGTGGTTCATGCACGGGTGGCTTTTTTTAATTATTATTTATACCCTTCATGGGATAAAATGAAGATGCACATCTTGGGAACAGCTGGCGGCTGCTGATGCATTGCTTAATGCCACGTCTCCACTACCACATCTTGCCAGCTCCAGCCCAGCCAGCTCGACTCCCACCACATAGATGCAACTTAAACCAGCATCAAAGTCCTGCACCAGACAAGCTGTGTGTGTCTGGGCAGATAGGCCCTGAATAGCCCCATTCAGTTTCCAAGAATGCTAAAAGTTCATTCAAAATATGCCTTTTATCACACAACAAACCCATCCATGTGAGCATTTGCTGGCAGGAGTTTGACTGCTGGCATCCCTGTGGATGCAGAGTCACAGTGTCACAGAGTGGTTGAGGTGGGAAGGGACCTCTGGAAGGGTCCACCCGGTCCAAGCCCTGCTCAGACAGGGACACCCAGAGCGGGTTGCTCAGCACCATGCCCAGACAGCAATGACAGAGATGACAGAGATGCCCCTGCTCAGGACACGCTGGCTAATCTTTATGTACACATAATGTGATCTGTGGTGTGAGGTCTCTGGCGTCGGGTATGGCACAATATTCTCAGGCCACCTTGAATGAAAAAGCTGAATCAGCCACTGCTCTAATGAAATTAAAAGGGCAAAAGGGCTCCCTCTGCATGCATTAACTGTTTCCATCGATGGGCTGGCAGGATTTCAGCTGCTTCACCACATGGGCACAGCCTTTGGAGCTCATGCCCCTGCACGGGGGGGTGTTACCACAGGGTAACCCACCCCTGATGTAGAGAGCAGAGGAGTCCAAGCTTGTTTCTTTGGTCATGGTCCTGTTAAATGAAGCAAACCTTCATGGCAATTGAAGAGAAGAGAGCGGTGAGTGCAAAGACCAGCAGAAACACCTTGGAGCTGGGCTGGAGCAGGTCCTGGAGGCCTCAAGGGGGAAACCCAGCAGGGTATCAGCACAGCCTCAGGAAAGGAGGCTGGGGGTGAGGGAGGGCACCAAGCACCAAAGGGCTGAGCCCTCCAAGCTCTCCAAAAACCAACCCCCAGAGCCAGGCAGGCTGCGTGGGCACATCTCAGTCTGGGAAATCCCAAGCCACGATCTGACAGCCCGAGCCACCAGCCTGGCTCAGGCACCCAGCATGCACAACCTGTATAGCTTGACTAAATTCAGCCCATCTCCAGCAGATCCCTGTTGAGATCATGCTGATGGAAATGGGATCAGAAACATTCCTGTTTGCAGCCCTAAATCCTCGATCAGCTGCAAAGCAAAGAGTTTGCTGTCTCGGGCCAGGCAGTGCCCATCGTGCTGCAGCTCCTCCTGTCTGTGCCAACCCCCAGCACCCACCCAGCTTGACTCAGGTTAAGGCTGGTGGGACAGGACAGGTCTTTTGCACATAAATCTTAGCCCTGGCTTGAGTCCGCCACGAAACAGTGGTGATTTATGGGGGATTAACAGATCAGAGTGGAGGAATGTAAAGAGGTTTAGGCTCAGTAAGTGGGACGCTTAGAGCTGGGTCACGGAGAATTTAATTCAGACTCAGGACTCTTGCATGGTGTGCAATAAAAAGGAGAAGAGGGAAGCATGCCTTTCACGAACCCCTTACAGCACGGAAAGACCTTATTCTGCGTTGTAGTCTGAAGAAAATTACTGAGGCAAGCTTGTGTGTGATGCTGTTTCTTAGTTCCTAAAGGCCTCATAAATGTAACGCTAAAGGTGCATTTATTTTTGGCTTGTTTTTATTGTTTTAGTTGTATTCTCACAGCAGGTGGGAGGATAGGTTGATAGGAAAGGTAGAGAAGTCAGGAGGTGTTGAGTTTATGAGAAATTAAGGGTAGTGTAGTCAAGAAAGGGTTAACAGCTCATTTCTGCGGGAATGAAAACTGAGCCCCTCTGACCAAAAAAAAAAAAACAAACTAGGAAAATCGTGCTTTTTCACTTTTTCACTCAGGAGAGGGAAGCGAGGATCTCCCCATGCCTCGCTTTTTTCTCTCCTTTCCAATTGTGAGTCCTGCAGCTCACCACACAGCCAGCTCAGAGCTTAAATCCCAATCCCCGGGCTCAGAAAACATCATCTCCTCGCTGTGCTGCCCAGCAGCTGCCTTCTGCTGCTGGCTCAGCCTCCTGCAGCCCCCGGTCACGTCACAGGCCTCGCACAGCCACAGGGCCACGGCCTGCCCTCCCTCGGTGCATGGCAGAGAGCGAGGGAGGACATCAGCCCAGCAACCAAATGCCAAGCTCCAGAAGGCTGGGAGAATAATTACCGATGGGCCAGTTCCCGTAAATTTGTTGGGAATTATGCAAGCTGGTGCAAAAGAATATTGATGTCAGAAGTCCTGATGGAGCCAGTGGTCTTACTGGGGTTGCTCATGTGAAGTAGATTACGCGGAGCTAGGCCCTACTTATTGTGTAACATTTGCGTATTGTGCTGCCCCATATTAGAATATTCTATTTATCTGACTAGGGATGAATATTTCTTATGTGTTTCACAATAAAACTTCAAAACACTGACAGACAGTTCTCTTCCAGATTTTTTTTTTTTTTTTTCCGTAAGGCCAAAATTCCCTTTAATTTCACCAACTACAAGACAGAAGAAGAGCAATTAAGTTCAGCTATACACACTTTTTAATGTGGTTTCAGGGGGTTCTTTAATGTTGGTAAGTTAGCAGATAAGCCATGCATCCACCCATCCACTTAATTATAGGCCTGCTACCTCCAGTCACTCTGTTTTTTAATTTAATTTGCTGCCCAGTTAGAATCTGAAGAAACCTTTGCCATAACACGCCTACCACCTGCATCTTTTACCGTCTTAACTACAAACTTCCAGAATGAGTACTTCTTTACCACTCACAGACACTGCAAGTAGGTTTATTTTATAGCACTTCCTTCAACTTCCTTCACCCTTACCAAGAAATAGCATTGCTGTATCCTGAACTCTGAGCAGGGGCATGTATGTTATGTCAGAGGGTTAAATGATTACATGTCCCCTCCATTAAACGTCATCAGCCAGCAGTGACCAGGGATTCTCACACGACTGCCTCCAGGTGCACAATGCAAGACCCTTTCAGAAGCCCACATCCTAAGGGCTGGGGTGGGACTGAGGAACCCTGAACATCTCAGCTTAGACAACTCAATCCAGGCTCATGCTCATCTGAAATAAGGCAGAAAGCACAAGGCGGGCATAGGAGAGCCAAGCAGAGAAACCCACCTTCCTGGAAGAGCCCCCACAGCTGCTTAAGCTGGGCAGCACTTCTCTTTCCAGTTGCTCTGACTATTAATTGCAAATTGTTCAGACAAGTTTTATTGGCCAGTAGTTTTTCAAGCCATCCTTCAGTGATACAGTGATGTGTGTTCGAAAGATAATCTTCGACTCACTGTGGACTTTGAGCAAGGTTTCTTAAGGGGGTGTAGCAAAAGCCTGAGGTTGGTGTAATGCAGGGTGACACATTCGTCACAGAGCTGTGAAGGTCTGTCACTGCAGTGTAGCTTTTTGTGTCAACTGAAGAAGACAACCGTCGCGTGGATATTAAAAAAGAAACAGAGTCAATTATACACAGGGCTCCTCTGGTCACGCTCTATGTCACTGCAAAAATTGTCAGGGATCACATATCCGACCCAGAGGGCAGCAGACACAACTTGTTAAAATGAATTTCAGTTTACCCAAAAGAATATTATTAATATTAGTATAAGTCATTAAAGAATGTTGGGGCTGGGATGAGATGTCTGAAAGAGCTGAGCAACGGACTCTCCGCAGTGATATCTTGTGCAGAAAGCTGCATTTCTGCCAGCACACGGGGAATTTCTGCTATTTCGCACCAGTGTCAGCAGAGTCAGAGCAAAGCTGAGAAAGGTCTGTGAATATTTGGCTGACGAGAGGCAGTTGTGAAGGGTTTTTGTTCCCTCCTGCATCAGCAACTCCTGGGGCACTAATACAAAATGAAATGAAAAACGCATCCAGGGAAATTCAAACAGCTTGGTGCTTCAGACTTTGAGTCTGCACCTGTACAAACCTCAAAGCAGCATGACTGCAGCTGGTACTTGGCCCACTGTTCTGGGTGTAGAGCAGGAAGGATTGGGCACAGAACTGGATCCAGCAAACAGCAATGTAAACCTCAATTTGCCTGAAGAGGGGACAGGGTGGGAGATGCTGCAAGCCATGTGAGATGCTGCTGTGACAAACTTCATTCGGTGTCACTGCTGGGACGTGCAGAAGGGACTTGGGGAAGGGCTTTCCCCCTCACGGGTCATGCTCCACCTGGGAAAAACCTCACTCCTGGGTCCTGGGATAGGAGGGGAGGAAGTCCTTCAGGTATGGCCCTGTGGCACATATTCCAGAGGGAGCAGAGAGATGCCCTGCACTGGGAAAGGTGTGTGGTGACACCAATCTGAGAGAGGGAAGAGTGGTCCTAGCCCTGGCCCTCTTGCTGATGCTGGAAAATCTTGTCACCTCCCGGGTGGGTTTCCAACATAGTGCTCATTTGGGCAAGTGGCATCAGGGCCTGACCATCAGGAGACAAAGCTGTTTGTGTGCCTGCCACCCCCATGCACAGGGCCTTACGTGCCCTGCGAGATGCCTGGATGGGACCAGTCAAAGGCAGA
This sequence comes from Nettapus auritus, assembly GCA_011076525.1. NCBI lineage: Eukaryota > Metazoa > Chordata > Aves > Anseriformes > Anatidae > Nettapus > Nettapus auritus. Next base: position 193,829,829 of record CM021765.1, read on the forward strand.
CAGACAGACATGTCTGGGACCAACCAGGTCCTACGACCTCAGCTTGGTCTCACCAGGAATGTAGTTAGTGACCTCAAACCATATCATTGCAGTTTCTATTTGCCAGAAACCCTTTCACTTTCAGGCTTTCCCTGCCACTGAACACATCAGGAATTTGTGTGTTTCTTCTCACCCAGGCTGTAAAATAGGCAATGTTGATATTCCCCTCCAGAGATGACTGTGAGGCACACCTAAGATTTCATGCGTATTTGGATGCCCAACACCTTCTGAAGTCTTACACAAGGTCCCATAGGAAATATGTGGTGGGGGACACAGCGACTTGGAGCAGCAAAAGCCAATCCAGGTCAGGGTTGCCATGACCATCCCTGCTCTGCACGCTGGCTCTCTGCTAACAGATGCAACTCCTGCAAGGTTTAATTAACCAGTATCTGTAAAAACCCTTGAAAGAAAGTTTCTGTAGATGTCAATAGTCCCAAATTGGTCCCATACTTGCTTGTTAGGGCAACAACTATGGCAACACGATTATGTTTGCACTGCACTTCATGAGCAGAGCCTTGGCTCCAGCTTGGGATCAGGGTCCTACTGCAATGTAAATATAGAAGAGTAATGATTACCAGGAGAGGGGCTCTTGAAAGACTCCATCCCTCACCACAGAGATGTTTGACAGCCAGTGACTCAATGTTCTGTCTTTTATAACCGTAATGACTCACAGCCCTAGGATGGAGAATGAGTGCAAGACAGGGAGTACCATTGTTCAGAGCCCATCAGAATAAGCAAGGTCATTTTCATCATTTAAAAGAAATTGGCAACCTTTTGGATTAATTTTCGGGGAAAAAAAATGCACAGGAAAAGCCAAATAATAATGATGAGTAAATCTTTAGAGGTTAAAGTTCACAAGGAGATGCAAACCCGAATCTTATAACCACAAGCAAGACAGAGCAGGAGCTTGACTTTGATACCATTTGCTCAGCTATAAATCAAGATTAATCCCATGTGGATTTATAATGGGGTAAGTCTGGCATAAGTGCATCTGTGTACCTTCTGCATTGCCTGACACTACCAGGATCAGAGAGACTTCCTCACCACCGTGCATCCTTACAGTGTAGAGACACATCTCAGGATAAGTAAATTATCTCTGTACATGTAGGAAGGATGGCTTAAACACAAAACGTAACTAGCATCAGCTGTAACACGCCCTGGAGCATGTCCTGAACAATCTGCAGCTACTCAAATCAGATCGCAAGGTTAAAGTTTGAGACAGCTGATGTGATAGAGTTTGGAAGTTGTATTTTAAAAGTGTGTAATTATGTGTGTGTAACCATCTCTAGATGAGAGTCTGGAGCAGATCTTTCATTGTCATGAGCTGGTGAAAAGCCACAGGTTTCCAATTTACCTCAGCTGAGGACACAGTCAGTAGCCTCCACCAGACTACAACTAACTCCAGGCCTTAGCTTTTATAAGGTAGGTAAACTAAGCACTATGCTAACTGCTGAGCAAGTGGACTGTGACTTTGACTGTGATTTTTTACTGTGTTCCTAAAAGAGAAACCCACCTGGATGGTGGCTGAGTTTCTCAGAAGTGCTGAGAATAGCCCAGGAGGTACTGGGTACTTGGTGTATCTCAGTCAAACCATTCACACAATGACATTACAGAGCCTCCTCAGTAGGGTTATTTCCAGAATTCTCACCTGATGGGCAAAATTTTTAAAGTTCAGTGGTAGCTCACATACAAAAAGAATTTTAGTCATGGACGCTGCCTAAAAACCAGCCTCGTCCCTTTCTGTTGCAGTGTTTCTGCACAGCGTTTGGTTTCTGTCTTTTGGAGGATAAGTTGCACCAGAATGAGTAAATGATCCAGCTCGGCTGATTGACAACTGGGTAATGCTTGTGTCCGTCCCACAGGACATGCGATACTCCCTCCCCATCAGGGAAGCCATTCCAGATGGTGTTTCAGCCAGTGGCATCACCAGATCAGTTTTCCAGATCACAGGGAAGCTGTTGCTTCATGTTGGTGTCATGTGGCCTGATCCTGCTAGCCTTGCTCAGGCAAAATGCCACTGATGGATACTCCACAAGGTTTGGGCTCTTCGGAGAAAAGAGAATGCTTTGGAGTAAGATGACAAATGCCAAGGGGCACATGCCAGGTATAGCTTTCCAGCCTGGTTGGGAGAGCAGCATGCCCAAAGGAGTTTGTAACTCTGTGACAGGCAGCTCCCACCGAGACCTCAGCCACTGGAGAAGGTTTGTTCAACCTCCCGCTTACCCTGATACCTCAGAGACAAGGCTAGAAAAAAACATGAGATGTAGATTACATGGTCACTGATTAAGCATGATGCCTTTCAGTGTCCCCTGGTGCTGCCTGCAGGACAGTGAGCCCTGTGTGCTGCCCTTTGAGAGAGGAAATAACACCTTCAGACGTTAAACAAGAAGAATGAGGGGCAAGTTCGGCATTTGATTCCTGGTGGTAGGCATTACTTAGGCAAATATTTGTGGAAGATAGCCCTGTCTCTTTGAACAAGGAAGGGAAGCAGCAGGGCAGGCGCTGGCCCAAGGTCATCCAGACAATTGGCAGCAGACTCAGAGACCTTCGGGTCCCGACCCAGCCCCCTTGCTCCAGACAGACAACACCAAGACCCAACAGCTTCACGATTTGAACATGTTCTGTTTTCCTTTCTTTTCTTGGGCCTTGTTTTGAAAAGCTGGATGTTGTTCCAGTTTCCTGAGGTGTTTATAATTTCCTTTTATTGTAGTGAGCAGTGATTCTGGGTGTAGTTGCTTGGGACATCAAGTCCAAAACATTTGAGATCTAGGAATAATGGCAACCTTCAAAATGTTTAATCAGCAAGTCTTCCCTCTTGCCAACTGACAACGCCATGAAGCTGCTATGGTCCTTTTCTGTGGGCAAGCTGATATCCTCCATGGTCTAAAAAGACTGGCACACAAAGAAGCATTTCCCAAAGGCCAGAAGTTGTTTCTCCATAACATATCCAGTAGCTCACTGGGATTTCTGAGAAACAATGCTGTACCCACAGTACAAGGAACGGGTCAAAATACCTGGAAATAGCGTTGACTTAAGTTTCCCATTCCCCAGAAGAGAGAAGGCATCAAACTAACACTTGGACGAAGGAGAAAGCAAGCCAGATTTTTCCCATGGATCAGTTATGGCTGTAGGTCTAACATGACTCAACAAAATGTTAGCTGAAAGCTGTGGGATTTTCCACCAAATTCTCCGTGCTCTGGATAGCACACAGTCTGGGTGGACCAAAACGGTACCAGCCTGACATAAACACTTCACAACCCCACTGGGGAGGTTTTACTTCTGTTTTTTACAGTCCCTCCTTAGTGGGAACCAGGTGCTCCGCTAACAGTACAGAAACCTCATAAAATCCCACATCAAGCCTCGGTTATCTAAATACGAGAAACAGCTCCTGCTCCGCGATACTTTCTGATCGACATCTCACCTGAAGCCTGCAGATAATTTGCTATAAGACGCTCTCAGCTCTTTACACTGGCCGCCCACTCTCCCTGCCCACTCCCTGGCGCACCGGAGCAGTGCTCAGCAGAGAGCAAGAGCTCCCTTCTGCAGAGAGGAGCTTCCAGAAACTGCTTTTTCAAAAGTAATTGCTGCTCGGCACAGCCCTCCTTTTCCCAGATTTTTCCTCAGAGCCCTCTTTATTTCTGATCTGACATGCAGACTGTCTGCGGTGCTGGGGCAGCTGATGATTGCACCTTCATGGCTCATACACATTCCCATGCCATCCCTGGGAGGTTGCTGTGTCCTTGGTGGGCTCAGTGTGTTTTCCTGCATGAACCAGGAGGCTCCTTGAGGCCCAGAGCATCTCCAGATGCTGCTAGCAGTGCTGGCATCCCTCCAGGCTCCATCCCTACCCACCTGCAAGGGAGGGCTGAGCTCAGGTCTCTGCACACCCAGAGGCTGTGAGTCACAGCTTCACCCGCGTTCAGCTTCACCCGCGTTCAGCTTCACCCTGGGGCTGCCAGGTGCTCTCCTGCTCCTCCAGTGCAGGCAGCAGTTCTTCCTAAATTGCATTTCTGCCTGAAACTTAGCTTAGATTTGGTCTCTTCAGATTTACTGTTGACATCTGTGCCTTTCCTGACTGTCTTTCACTTAAAATCAATAAAAACAATTGGCATGGTGTTCCAGTGTTTATACCCTTTCGGGGAGGGAGGGGGATTTCTACACAGGGCAGGGGTTTGTTTTTAAAGTAATTTGTGCTTGCATTTTTGACTGACTTGGGGGAAATCCTTTCTTGCAGAAGTTGAGGTTTTGAAGCAGGAATGCCCGGGATTGGGATGGAAAGGCCTTTTGGAAGCAGAAAGCTTTGCAGCACTTCCCAAAGAGAATCAGCCTCTGAACTCATTTGGAGAGGTTTGCCACCACCAGCACCTCACTGAACACATCTCAGCACACAGCAGCAGCAAGTGTTGAATGGGTCTGCCAGCACCTAATGGGCACTGCTCAGAAAGTAGGGTGGACGTGTTGCTGGTGGCCTGCTAGGGCCGTTAGCCATCTGGAACGAGCCCTAAAGTCACCACTGATAAGGTCTGTGGGTGGTCTCAATACAGCCAGAATAGCGAATAATGATGAGACCATTACACAAGGCAATCAGGATCCATTCAAACAATATACGTGTTAATAAAGCCTGATTTGTGTTTGCCTGTGTGTGGAGTAAAGCTGAGATGATTTAGGGCCAGAGCTGAAGAGCATCTCCCAAATTGCATGAACTTTGGATATTTAAACAGGAGCACAATGATTCCAATAATGAAGGTGAATTTACCACTTCATATGGATTTGATGAGACCTAAACCATAAAGCTATATTCCAGTTAATTGTCAGCTTTTTAAACGGCGTTTTGAAAAATCGTAGAGGCAGCAGAAAATACTCACCCAAACAATGCAAGGGTAAGGAGAAATTCCTGCAGCAAGAATTATGTGAGTGTCGGGCTGTTCAGTTTATCAGAAAGAAAAATAAGCATGGGAAAGGCCCCTCGCCAGGAGAAATTGAGGGTCCTGGCTGGCCTCGAAAAGGCACAGAAAGCCAGAAACCTCCATCCTGACAAAAGAAACAGAAATCATAATGAGCCAGGTATGCTATACCCCATTATAATTAACCAGCCTCAATAAGCAGCAGCAGGGCAATTACTCAGTGGCCCAGCACACAGCTGACTAAACTATTAAAAAAAAAAAAAAAAAAAAGCTAGATGAGCTTTAAGGCCAATTAGTTGACCTTCACCTCCAAACATGACATTGGGGATTGCTTTGTTCACTGATAGACACTGCTGCACAGAGCAGGGTCCAGACGGGGCTTGGAGGAATAGCACACCACATCTGAGACCCACAGCTCTCCTCCTCCTCCCTGTCCTGCAAACACAAACAGCAAAGCTAGGGAAGCAATGAAAAAATATTTTAATTTTCTCTTTTTCTTACAAAACAGTATTTAATTTATTGTATATCAATTAGCTGAAGGTGTTGCCTACCTGGCAAGTGGCTGTGTTTCTCACGTCATGGTGGAAAAGGTCCTCAGCAGTGAGAGCAGACAAATGGGTTTCTTCTGTCCCTTCATGGGACAGCCATGGGGAGCTCAGTGTTCTGACCTTGCTCATACGCCCTGCGCTGCTCTCCTTCCTTCATCACGTTAACGAAGCTCTGAAGCAATTTCTGGGCAGCAATCAGCACCTGAATGTAGATGGGGCTGTCAGTGTGACCTGAGTCATGCAAACAGGAGCTTGGGGACCTTTCACTGGAGAAAAACTGATTCTGAGCTCACACCCTGCATCTCATCTGGGTGTTATAACCCAAGGGCAAAAGCAGCTCCGACATCCGTTTGAGGAGGTCCTGCACCAATTACTCAGGTTTTGCTGTGCACTCCTGTGTATAATTTCATGCAATCAGCCTGGGAGATTTCCAAGCTCTCAAACAATTATTATTTCCAGTGTTTGCTATGCAGTGCACACTGATGAAAAATCTAGCACAGGCCAGTAAAATATCTGAAACAGCTAAATTCTGCCTGCCCATACGATCAAGCAAGGTAGCCTGTGTTTGACTGAAGCTGATGGCAATAAGCAGTGCATGTTTTGCTATCAAGGCTTAGAAGGATAACATTTAAAGAAATCTCTGCAAGTTCATAGGACTTGAGAGTTCATACACGTAGAGCAAATTTTGCTGTCATAATTCATAAGAAGCTGGTTTCAGAGAGGGCCACAGTCAATATTAACTGCAGGCAATATTTCAGACTAGGCTTACTGGTCCTCCTTTCCCTTATGTGAGCCATCTGTGTGGAAGGAGATGGGCTTCTCTTGCTCTCTAAACCCTGGAAGGAAACGTATGGCTGAATGACAGCAAAGCAGGGATCCAGACTCTTTTTTTTTTTTTTTTTTTTTTTTTTTTCAACGTAGAGGGATTTATATCCATATATTTAGCTGGGGTTATCACAGCAAGAAAAACTCAGTGAGGGAGCTGGGGTCTGCACCAGGACCTTATGTAAACTGCATGATGGTACTGGTGCTTTCTACTTGGTCTGTTCTTCAAGTTCCTTTCATAACTTCTTGGGGGCACAAAGCAGGGACAGTTTTTGTGTGTGGGCTTAACAGATTTCAGCTTTCTTCTTTCACTTTGGTGACATGGTCCTATTTGCATCTTCCCTGCTTACCTCCAGTTCCTTGACACCAACTGTTTGTTAGACTTCAGAAGTTCAATTAAGCCTTCAATTAAGGCTGCTGTGAGATACCAGGGCAAAAGGAGATGGAAGACCATGGGGTGGCCTCGCACCTTTCCCTGGACACAGTCCCACTCGCAGACTTTTCCTCACCAAGTGGCTCAGTGGGGTGGTGGCCTTGTCACGAGGGATATGGAAGCTCTCCTCCTTCCTTGTCACCAGGGTAGTCTCCAGGGTGAGCTGTGCAGTTTAGTGATGCCAACAAGGCTGTAGTACCCTTCAGCCTGTGTCTTTCAGCAAGCTAAAACTGGGGGCAGAAAAGGCTGTCAGTGGCTATTAAAGAGAGTCTGGTAACAGCACAGTGACGGCTGAAATGAAAGCACTTGTCTGCTTCTTGTTTCGTATTCCTGGTAAGAACTGGTATCTCCTGAAGAAGAACTGGTAAGATGAATGTCCTTCCAGTCCCACCCTTGTCCCTGTGGGTTATCTGCTGTATTACCCACTACTTAGAGCCAACAGACACACACCATTCTGGCCGCAGTGTGAGGAGCAGAGGAGCCTGCTTGTGTGGCGCCGTCCTTACCAGCAGGCTGGGGGGTTTTGGAGGAGCTCGAGGGGAAGTAAGTGCCTCTTGTCCAGGACAGTGCACCAGCACAAGACTGTCAGTCAGCCAGAGCGATCCCCATGCTTCCATGGCAGCGTGGCTCCTGCCCTCACCCCAGGGCTGTGAGCTTGGCCCTTCATCTTGATTCGTGCCCGTGGTCACCGCAGGCCGCTGCGCCACAGAGCCTGGACTGGACAGTCCAAAGTGGCCGGACAGGAGGGTAACCGCTTCTCTCCTCAGGTGCCAGCATGTCTTCACCACATCAGCTCGTTAGACTCCCAGGCCTTGGGATATCCCTTTGACTTATCAGGCATTTGGTACAGACAAACTACTGGCTGAGAAGGCTTAGAAACAAACTTTTCTCACGGTGGATTCTTCCTAGCAGGCTGTCTCATGCCTTCCCCTGCAAGAGCTTAAGTTTTTTTACTCACTTGTGCCACTATCACAGAGTGGGGGAGCCTAAATGTTCATAAAGATGACAAGAGTGAGTGTCCAGGGTGATGCTAATGGCCCAAACCCCCTCTGACCCCAGCGACCACTCAGGCCACATGAGCAGACTGCCATGCCAGCTCCTGTGCCTCTTGGCTACTGGCACCTTGCCTCTGTCCTGAGGGATTCACAGGAAGCTAATGGGGGACCCAAGAGCACCATCACCATCAGAGTCTGTAGGATGAGCAACCCAGACACCCACAGAAGAAGATCAAAGTAGGGATTCCCCAAAGACCTTTGTTGTGCTTCCCACCACCGCTGCTGGACCACTCTGTGTTCATCCCACACAGAGGAAGAACGCACAGACCTCAAACCATATTCCAAACATTCCACCAATTAAATAGCTTTAAAAGCAGCAGTAACAACCAAGCACTAAGCACCAGATCCTCTGTGATGATTTAGCTGAAGGAATACCAGACATGCAACGGGATCTCTAACTGCAGTCTGCAAAAACATTGGCAGTGTGCGCTAAGATCCTCAGTTTATGTTCTCAGGTTGCCATAACATAATACACTTCTCTTTTCAGTAGCACAGAGATAAAAACTTGTTTGTGGGAGTTGTTATTCCTATTTAGCTTTGCACGCTGGTGATACAGCCAAGTGGGAAAGCACAGGGCTGCAGGCAGTCTTAATTTCTTGAGCCAAACCTGAACTCTATAAACCCAGACTTGGACTGGCAGTGTTTATGTAGGACGGCATGTGGTCCTTCTGCTCTGGTATGCGAGGTAAGCATCAGGACTTCTCAGCTCTGTAGAGAGGAAATAGGAAATACTTTAAATGTATGCATCTTTACTTTCATTTCCTTTATTTTTTGGAGTATTATATGCAGCCACAAATCTTTGTATTTGTTACAGCCTGCTACTTCTAGCAGAGAGACACAGGCTTGCAATGCTCTCAAAAAGTTTCTTAAAGCTTTCTTTATAAATTTTATTTTATTTCTATTTTTTTTTTTCTAATGGTTTTCTCTTCTTCCAGGCAAAATTTCAGCTCATGCCTGCAGTGGGTTCACATGGCCTCAGAACTGCATCTTGCCTTCTGTCCGTGTTTCACTCAGCCCCACAACTGCAATGCTAGGGTAAATACCCCGAGGTCAACACAGTTAATTACTTTTGGTAGAACTGGGATCAATATCTGTCCTTCATATGCACTTTCCACTCTCTGTTGAAGAATTCTTTATGGGCTGCCAGGGTCTCTTCGCTGGTGGGCTGGCTTTAAAATGTTTCTCTTCTTGGTAGTAAACTGCCTTTTCCAATGTTTCCTCTGGTAATATCTAGATTTTGTAGGCCACCTTCATAGGTGGTCTAATTTAGGCCAGATGCGCACACTTGTTAATGTGTCCGTGATGATATATAAAAGCTCTACATTTAGAAATGCCTAATAAGGTAGTTCAGTAGTAAAAATTAAGAAGAAAAATAAAGAAAAATAAAGTTCTGTTATACAAGTGCATGTGACACCAGTGAAAGATTAGCTAAGAAAAAGGTGACTTTCGTGACTGCTGAAACCATCACCAGGTCTTAGGTGGAACCAGTTAGTGGAAAGTCACCCTGAGAGAAAATAGCCTCAAACACGAATGCCCAGTTCAGCTCTGTAGAAGCTCAGAGAAGCTTTAAGCTGAGACCTGGGTTCAGCAAGTCACTCCAGATTTGGTTTTCATATTTATAGGGATAGCATCTCAGGAGACATAGAGAAACAGGCTGATGAATCCTACTTGAAGCATTCCAGCTGTAATCTTACAATTCCCTTTCAAACAAGCCATTGGTGACCACAAGAAAAGACTGCATCTGCTGAAAATGTCGTGTTGAGTCTACACCCTCTTGAGATGCTGGACCAAGTATGGACAAACTGCCAGGAAGGACAGAGTTTGTGAATGCTGGTTTGCAAACTCAAATTTGCTTATCTGTTGAGCTTAGCTAAAGAGATCCATCCACTCCAAGTGGCAGTAGATATGAAACTGAATTGACTGCATATTCCAGCAAGGTTTTGTTCTCGGTTGTGCTGCTCTAAGTCTGGAATATCTCTAAAATGCCCTTGGTGTAACTGCGACTGACTGTTAGGAATGGAATTAGATTCTGCAGGGTTGGGATGGTCATGGATTGCCCCAGACAAAATGGAATTATTTGAAAACATCTGTAAATGACTAGCTGATTTCCCACAAAGCTGGGAACCACTGCAGTAGATTTTCAGAGACATCCAGCTGGAGGATTTCCATCCTGAAGGACCGGTTCTGGACAGCAGAATAATCCCACTGCTGCACCTGTTCTGCAAAGGTGTCCTCATGGTGGCAAGGGGAGCAGCTGTTCATAAAATGCATGAAACTCTTTAAACAGCAAATGCTTCCCAAGCTGCAGCCACCTCAGCCCCCCAGTGCACATACATGGGAGGGGATACCAGAACCCAGACTTGCTCCAGGGCTACCTTAAAGTCTTGGAAAATTTGAGCTGCCCTTGATAACATAACGATTATGGTGAGTGTATCTTTAGAAAAAGGTAGAAAAAAGGCAGAACATGGGATTATAGCCCTTTTTAGTATTTTTATTATTTTCCTTTAAAAGTCAAAATGACTGCAAACCAAATTCCAGGTAAGAATGTCCAAGGGTTTGCAATATTTGAAATTCCCCAAAACTTGGCCAATTACTTCTTTCCTTCTAAAGCCAGGAAAAATACATCACCCGGCTTGAACTGGCTTTTCCTTACCCTACCCCACCTCAAATGGGGCAGTCCAAATGTACACCTGGAATAAAGCAAGTGACTGGCTTACAAGTAGAACTTTTCTCTTACCACCACTCTATCAATACCAGTGAACTATCAATACCTATGAACTTCACTCAGCTTTCTCAGCTAAACCAAACCAAAGGGTGAAAGCATCGCCTGCCTGGCTATTCCATAGGGACCTGCTGTGTAAACCTCACTGAGCTTTCCTTTTCCTTTTCCTTCCAGAGCCTATTCCTTTTTCTTAAAGTGGTCTTCAGCTGCTGCAGATTGGTGCAGCACTATCCTAATTCACCCCAGATGGAGATCTCCCTTTTCTTTCCTTTCTCCTGTCCCTTCACCACAAATTTTAACCAAGCCCAGACTCCGATAGCCTCTGGCACCACTCCTGCAAGCCTGCAGAATTTACAATATTCAGAAGCTGCAGTAAACAGAGTCTGAAGATAATGATGCTTGCTGCTGATCCAGCGAGGCTTCACAGTACAGTAGGAGCCTTATGGTAAAAGCATGTGAGCAGAAGCAGATGACTGTAATGGCACTGCAGCACTACACTGTTTTCTCACATTCAGACTGTGATTTGTAAAATACTCAGCTGCCCAGCTGGCTCACAGGACCAAAAATACTCAAAAATACAATTTCAGGATTTCAAAACAAGCTATGGATTGTCTACATTACTTTAACCTTTTTGTTGTTGTTGTTGCTCCCTGCTTATTATTCTCAATTGCAATAATAATCTTTATATCTTGTACTTTTTTGCTGCCATTTTCCTTCTCCTTTTAGTAATTTACTGCACATACAGTACATGCTGGTTTGGGGTTTGTTTTTGTTTTTAACCTATGTTATTTGTCAAATTAAACTTGGTATCACTGCCTCAACTTCAGTGATTTTGCTGGCTGGGAGCTGAGACGATGTAGAATAATACTGCAATTTTGTATTCTTTCTACCCCCCCACTGCCATAATCCTACATATTACTCAAAGACCTTACCAAAGCACTGCTATGCCTCCTGTCCTCCTAAAAACTGAGCGTACGCCAGAAGTCCAGCCTCTTTGTGATGGTTCTTTTCGCATGTTTTAGCACAGAGCTGTAAATTCAAGCAGGGCTCTGGTCTAACACTGATTTAATTATGATAACGCCACTTGCTCTCACAACGCTCTGCATTTCCACAGGGCTGTTAAGCAATGATTAACTCGGCGTGGAGTCAGAGTAAAGCAGCTAGGTAGGCGCTTGCTGTGACTACCCAAATGTGCAGCAGTGATGCCGAGTGAGCTGTGGCAGCAAAGCATCCCTAGGAGAAGTTCTTTCCAGGAGTGGGGACTTCATGCTGGCATCAGGCACCTTTGGCCCAGCAGGAAGCAAGAAAAAAAAACACCTCGCAGCAGTGCTGTGACCAGCACCAAGCACCCCGACCACAGCCACTGTCATTTACGGACATGGTGGTGAGGTTTCCTTCGTGGATCTGGTCACAGTGTGATCTGGAAAGGACTATTTTCACACTGTGGAAGGGTGTTAGCAGCCAGATCACAAAGGCAGGAGAGTTTGCAACAGAAAAATGTGGCAGGTCACTCGGAACTGTGTCTTGTATGTGTCGGTCTTGCAGAAGAACGAGACTGCTCTCATTGAAAAGGAAAAGCTACAGGATAGGGAAGGGCAGTTTATGTTTTTTTCTACTTCTGTCAGGATACTGGCATATAAAGTATTATAACAGGACATAACTTACTGTTGTTGAAATTACAAGTTTTGCTGGTAAAGGCCATAGTGCTCATCTGAGAGATTCCCAGAGAGCATCTGAATTGCTTATACGTGCCATTTTGGCTCAGACACAATGGGAAAAACAGCACAGCACATGGTTAAACATGGGTTAAATGACAGCAATGACAAGTTTCAAATGCAAATTTAACTGAGGAAGCTCATCAACAGGATTCCATAAGGTCCTAAACCTTTGTCTTGAACTCGTGTTATTTAGCATTTTTAACCATGACCCAGAAAGAAAATAGATTTAATAAAGTTCATCGTATAAATATAGAAGAAACAGCAACTAAGAAGGCCAGCACATCACTGACAGAGTGATCTAACACAAACAAGTGGTTTCACCTATGGACAGGGGGATGCGATGGGAAACAACGACTAAGACCACAGATGAATAAATAAAAAGTCGTAGCCAAAAGCAAATGAAGCCAAAGTGATTGAACAAACACAGAAATGCTGAGCTGGAGCCCAGAGATTATACTGTCTCTGGCTTGACTGTCCAGCTTTGGTGACCACATTTTAAGAGGAATTTCATACAATTGGAGAGCGTTCAGAAAAAAAGCTCTGGGGACGAACGAAAGAATTGGTCAAAGACTCAAGGTTCAGTCATTCCAGGCTATAGGAAAAGAGATTAAGCAGAGCCTTGATGATACCTGGTAAGTTCCTCCCATGCAGGAATGGGGACAATAAAGGGTTCGCTGCTCTCAGGGACAAACCTACAATGTGCTCTAATGTGTATGAACTGACATTTGACCAACTCGGAGTAGAAAGAACATGAATTTTAATAGTGAAAGGATTAATCACTGGAACTACTCACAAATTGCTATGGAAAATTCTCTGTGAAAGGCTAATTTAAAATCAGGGTTCTTGCTTTTTGCTAAAAGTCATGTCCTAATTCTCGTTGATTCATGGGCGTCACAGCTTTACAGACTCTGGCTTCAATGAGTGGTCAGAGCTTGCAGTAAGAACTGTGTTATGTAGGATATCAGATTCTTGATATTTTTTCTAAGCTTTCGAGTCTGTTAATTGACAAACCCAGAAGATGACTGTTATCCAATTATGTGAGCACTGGGGTTTGTAGGTGTAACCTGAATTGCTAACAACAAGGTAAGACTTGGCTGATCAGTAATAACTCCCTTCCTTCTCAAAGCACTTAAAAAACATGGAGAGCTAGGAATTCAATGGATTCAGTGAAGTACAGTGGGCTTTTTAGGATAAATATCTATTTTTAAAGTGGGATAAATTTCAACTTTCATCATCTGAAAGTTAGCAGTGGGTTCAGGTGCAGAGTCAGGTACTTGCACGAGCATGTCTGCCACGTAATGGGCACACAGGACTCGGGTATCCCAATTCCTCCACAGCCCACTCAGATGCTGCTTTCAGGCAATCTGATCACGACTTTGTACTCAGTGTAAGGTAGTTGTCCAGGTTCTCTGAATGTCTGATGAACACTGACAAGTACGATTGGAAGGTGATCAATCCCACCTGATTTAGACAGTTCTCATAGGATCATTTCTCTTATAGTACACCAGCTTCATAATGCGCTATTGGTTTAATATAATCTTGATTAAAAAAAAAAAAAAAAAAAAGATTGCAAAACCTCTTGTACAGATATTTTGCTCACTTCCTATCCACTTTTTCTTCTCCAAGAACCTGCGTCACATTGAGACAACAAATTCCTGAAGTCCAGCAATTGGCCAAGAAGTCAAATATGAGTTGACATTTGCAACTTTTACCTTCAACAGGATGGGAATAAATTGCTGAGCTCATGCAAATGGCTCCAGGCATGTTATAAAGGAGGTATGAGAAGGGGAAACTGTTCAACAAAGGGCAAGCATTTGGGGAAATGTTCATTTCTGTGGTTAAACGAAAGCCCACACTCAAAAGCAAGGAGGTACAAGAAATATTCCTTTAGCAAAAAAAGGAAAAAGGAGCCCTTTGGTAGAATTCTTCCTCTTTCAATGATGCTTGGATGGGCTGACCACAGCCTCCTTGCTCAGCACAGCCAGCGCTCTGCCATGTCACGCGCCTTTGAGCCTCAGCACCAGTTCCCCATGGTCATGACTGGAAAGAGCACCATGGATCCAGGATAACATTGGTTGTTCACACATGTGGGATTCACATGCAGTGCTTTACCTTCGTGCACAGGGACTGCCTGGCGCCCCAGCTTCTGCTGAGCAGTTTCAGCATCACCTTGACAAGGGAATACTGCAGGACATGCTCTTGACAATGCTGCTCTGGCCCAGGAGCCGCCCAGCTTCGCTGGCCAGACCCCCACCTAGTCTGCGCTGTGTGTGTGTGTGGATTCACCACCGAAGCCCTCGTTAGCTCATTGCAGAGAGCAGACATGCCCTGTGCATTCAATCCTGGCCCTAGCAGACGGAAATAACACTGAGAGCAGCTTCATGGCCACCAGCCAAGAGTTATATCATTCAATTCTTTTTAATAGGAAATGTATGTATGTCTTCATTTGCTTGCTGACGTCCAAGCTTTTAGAGCTCCTCACTTCATTTGTAAGCTTTCTCCTCAACTTTAAAAATTAGATGTTCCCTTAAAACGCAATCCTTGATATTAATGCAGAATTACATGGCTCCAGAAGCTGAGGCTTTAAGGCAGCAGATAGTACAACTTTAATCAATACAATTTTGAGCCATCTACCACACATCCATTGATGTTGATTTGGAGGAAGGACAAAGAGAAGGGGACCCACAGTTCTGAACCCAGACATGGGCTCATGTGCAAACTGCAAATCTCCTGTTCTCTGTCACCTCCCAATTCAGCTATGCTGAATCTGTTTTGACTTTAGAAATTTCTAAAGATCTTAAATGTGCATGCTAGCAGCCTCCCATTAGAAATGGCAGCATTTGTACTAGTCATTTTGCAAAGTGTTACGTGCTTGCCTACGTACCTGAAACACATATGCATGTTTATGAAAGAGAAAAGAGAGAAATGAAATTTCCCTCCTGCTCTGTTGGCTGGAACTAGCTTTTCATGTAGCAAAATAAGGTCTTGATAAAGTACAAAATGCAGTGATCAGGGCCCTGATAATCTGTATGCTGAAAGCAGCACACAAAGCTAAAAATACAGAACGGGAAAAACCAGTGATCTCAGCACAGCAACTGCCAGTAGGTGAACTAATGAAGCAGATACAAGATGAATGTCAGTTCTGCAGTCCCAAAGCCTGCAGTTCAATACACTCAGCTGGCAGCAAGGGGCAAGCACAAGGGCTTTATTGACACAATTGCTTCATAGAATGGACCATGAATGACAAAGCAAGGTCTGGATCTTGAAGTATGTGGAAACCCTTGGCTAAGACACTAGACAGTTGATGAAAGGCACCCTAAAAGGGTCCAATACTGCCTTATGCACCTCAGCTCTGATACAAACTCTGCACATCTTCCATCCACAAGAGGAAATCTCTTCAGCTATTCAGTTGGACTGGATAATGTCAACATCAGTCATTTCTTACAGCCCCTTCTGTGTAGTGCTAAATCTTTGTTTCCATAAGGTTGACTGCACAGGACTAAAAAAGAAAAAAAAAAAAAGAAAAAAAGAAAAAAATACACCTATAATGAATTGTCAACATCTCTAAAAATCACCTGAAGGATGTTTTCTGGAGCTAAAATCCTGATGACTTTAAAGCCTGCTAGGTCTCAGATTGCCAGTTAAAGATGCTGGTGGTCCCATAAGAAAGCTGAGAATTTTGCTTTACCATTCATATAAAATTCCTTTTTTTCAGTCCTGCATGGTCACACAATAATCGGACCTCAAACCCGCTTTTGGCCCAGGACACAATACTGTCTAGCCTGCATTTCTATGGGTAATTATAGGGGGGGTGGGAAAGGAATTTCCCACCGGGGAAAGGAGGGAAGCAGTTATGCTGCAGGTTGACTTCACTTCAAGGAACAGCGGCTGCTGGCAGCCACGGGGAGGTTTTGGAGCACCCTGAAGAGATGGATTAGTGCGGCGGAGGTGGTCAAAGGTGCACGATCCATTTGTCAGGATCACTGCCCCGGATTGTGTGTGTGTGTGCATGTATATGTGCTTTTATGTGTGTATATAATGTCATACATTCACATTGCTGGTTAAAAGGATCATTGCTATCTAGCCAAATATTTCATAATTTTTTATGGTCTGCTTAGCCTTGGATCGGCTGATACATTGACTCGAACCAGTAAGTGCTGTATAATAGATTGCAGACCTCTGTGAAAAACCACTATCAGTGTTTCAGCAGCGCACTATGCATGTGTCAGAGAAGTGCACTGTCAGCAGGATAGAGCCTGGGCGTCTGTCCACATTTTCCTTACTTTTAAAAGAGCCATTGACCTTCCAGAGGCCTTGATCGAAGCGGGATGAATAAAAACTAGGTTAGGCATTGTAGGTCTTGGTGCAGCTTCTTTCATTGTGCATAGAATGGATTGTATGTCCATTGGTGGACATAGAAACTGAGCTTTAGCACTTCTTGGGCACTTAGCATGAATTCATACACAAACTCTGCAATCGTGATGCAAGGAGCAAGCAGCTGTGGTGGTTTCACAGACAGGCAGCTCAGCACCATCAGTGAGCTCTCATCTCTCACTGCCCCTCCTCAAAGCAACAGGGGGAGAAAATATGATGAAAAAAGGCTTAAGCTAAGGATAGGGAGACCACTCCCCAGTTACCATCACAGGCAAAACAAACTCAGAATAACAGAGGTTAAAGCAATTTATTGCCTATTACTAACAGACTAAAGCAGTTAGAACTAAAAGCAACCTAAAAAAACCTTCCCCCCCCCCCCCGGTCCCCTTCTTCCCCCTCCCCAGCAGCTCTTCAGGAACTGCTCCCACACGGCTCCGTACCACCGGGTCCATTCCCCAGGAGCAAACTGCTCCAGCACGGGTCCCCCACGGGCGGCAGCTCCCCCCAGACCCCTGCTCCTGCGTGGGCTCCTCTCCACGGGCTGCAGCTCCGGACCGGGGCCTGCTCCTTCCAGGGGCTCTCCATGGGCCGCAGCCTCCTCCAGGCCACATCCACCTGCTCCACCAGGGGCTCCTCCACGGGCTGCAGCATGGAGATCTGCTCCATGTGGGACCCACGGGCTGCAGGGGGACAGCCTGCTCCACCAGGGGCCTCTCCACGGGCTGCAGGGGAACTTGTGCTGCGTGCCTGGAGCACCTCCTGCCCTCCTGCTGCACTCACCTTGGGGGCTGCAGGGCTGCTTCTCTCTCAGCTCTCACCCCTCTCTCCCAGCTGCTGTAGCACAGCAGATTTCCCCTTTCTTCAATCTGCTCTCCCAGAGGCCCATCCAGGGTCACTGATGGCTCGGCTCCGGCCAGCGGTGGGTCCCTTTTGGATTTGTCTGGATCTGGCTCTGATCTGACGTGGGGCAGCTGCTGGGCTCTGCTCACAGAGGCCACCCCTGCAGCCACACTACCCCACTACCAAAACCTTCCAAGCGAACCTGATACAAGAGCACCTTGTATGACAAGATTCCAGAATATGATCTGGAAAAATACAATACATACAAGTCAAAAAATAAAAATAGTTTAAAAAAAAACAACCTTTCAAAGCACAAAAGTCAGCCCACATACCCAGATTGTTTTTCTTCTTTAGTTCCTGCTCTCTCTGCTCTCCTGCAGCCTCCTTGTGTGAAGGTATGGGCAGAATGTGCCTGCTGCTACATTTTGGGTGTGTTTAGAGCCAACGTGTTTACAGAGAATATAAAAAGCACTGGGTGCAGGGGAGGAAGAGGCAGAAATAAGTGGATCAACGAGGAGGCTGAGGAGATGCAAAGTAAACTTAGAGGGACTCGAGAGACCTGGTGTTGGGGGCTTCTTCCAAACATTGGGAATTTGGCTGGTTGAGAGCCAACAAAAACATGTTATTGGCATTACTGAGGGATATGGCATGCAATGTGGGGAAGGAAATGTGAGCATGAGACACTCCTTGTGGGTCTGGTCTGAAGTCCCCCAGAATCAGCAGAAATCCTTTACTGTTTTCATTGACTTTTGGATTACGTTGTCAAGGTTGGCACAAAGGCTGCAAAAATGGTAACTAAATTCAGTTTGATACATTGCTGTGGACCAAGCTGAACTTCTCCAAGTGTCCCATGTATCTTCCCGAACAGCAATGGCTCAGGAATCACTAGGGCTGCTCACCACTATAAATGCTGCTCCTTGGCTAGCTGTGGCAACTGGTTCTAACTACATAGGGAAGTGTCAGACCTTGAATGTCTAGCTTCTTGTTCCCATATGTTCCATCTGGGATCTACCTACTGTTTGTTCTCACAGAATCAACATCTCTGCCTGGATTTCTGCCTGGGGAGGAGACACAACCACCCTGCACTCCTATAGTAACTTTTCACACTCCTAAGGTGGCCTTTCCTCAATGCCTGGTTCAGAGCAGCGACCCACATAGGGACCAGAAGCAGGGGATGGCCACTTTGCATCCTCATCAACACCTTCTGAGGTGCATGGGCTCCACAGAGGAACAGAAGCAGAGAGAGGAGTCTGCAAATGATGAAAGATGATGTACTGCTGCCAAAACTGATGAGATTTCTAGACTTCTAAAGAGGCAGACTATCCTCACAGAGCACCTAGGACAAGGGGTGCCTAACTTTGGAGGAGCTCAGAGTGTTGCTGAAGTGCAGATGATAAATGCTGACTTCAGAGTTTGCTAACAAAGCTGGACACACAGCAGCAGGCACAGACCTCAGCAGACTGCGGGGCTCACATTGTGCCCATCAGTAGGCCCAAAAGCACTTCGGGACGATTTGCCCCACTCACAGATGGGGAAACTACAGCAGCTGTGGGACAGTGGCAGCTCACAGCCACCCAGCAAGCTGGCCAGCACAAGGAGAGGGAGCAGGAGCTGACACACTTAAGTCTTCTGCTAGAAGATGGGGTAGCAAAAATAGGCTATCCTAAAGGGAAATCATTCCATCCACCTAGAGGTTTCCTCCTGAGTCTTGTACTACAGATTAAAGTACATTCCTCTTGCTCACTGTATCCCATCACAGAACAGAAATATTCCTTTTCACAGGCCATTAGATAGAGTCTTCATCAATAAAATGTAAAAATGTTACCACAGGAGCAACAAGAGCTGCCCAGGCAGCATCAAAGTTACCTGCAGCCACCCAGGGATGGGCTTAATGTGCTACTGACATGAAAGCACCCAGTCTAGGTACAGTGCCAGTTACACACACAAATACAAGGAACAGCTATTTAGAAACCCAAAGTCATGTTACAAGTATTGTACTGTTCATTTGTTTGTCTGTTTACTGAAAGGTGCTCTCTATAAGGGTATTACAATAAGAAGAAAGGAAGATGATCAGAGGTAGAGTTTTTCACAGGTAAAATCATAGGTAACTTTGTCAGCAATGAGTGGTCTACAGCACAGGTTCCCCAGGTGTTTTTTTCCATTTATCATCAAAACCAATGTTTCCCATGTTCTCATAGGCCAGGTACCACGCTGAAATGGTTTCTGCTTTTCCAGCAGTATCTGTATCACATGCAGGGCTTTGCTTACTATTCAAGCAGCAAAGGAAATTTGTTGAAACAAAGAAGATGATATTATTCAAAGGAATTTATTTGCACAATGGTTAAATGGCCTGTGCAACTTTGAGATACCATTATGTCAACAAACCTAGCAGGATTAAAAATCATAAAACAGTTTTATTGATAAGTACACAACCTGCAATTAGCGGAACAACTGCAATTACTAGCAAGTATAAACAGCCTCCACCTCAGGATATTGCTGCCAAGCTCAGGTAGACTTGGAAAGAGTGTTACTTCTTTTCCTGCAGAAGTGACAAAGGCATGATGAAATTACTTTGTCCCAAACTAGGAGTAAAGATCAAAATCTAAAAAAAAATAATTATGTATAAATATGAGCAATTAATTCATACTGGCTTAATGGAAAATGAAAAATTATTTCTTTAATACTGATCATAATTATGTTTATGTGAATTGTATCAGCATAACTACATCTTTCATCCAGATGGTGGAGAAATTTGATGGAACTGTACTAAACAACATGGAAGATGTTCCAAGGACTGGACTTGGCTAAAGTAAAAATCCCAGTTTCAGGGTGTGCCTTGACAGGTCAACTTGGAAAAGCATCTCAAAACTCAATTTAGACCCAAATATTTGGGATTCTTGGAGTGCATTTCCTCTCCATAGCTTGAGTTGAAGGTGATGAGTATCCATTTACATGACAGCTAGCTGTCTAGACACCATTAAACTCTGTAGAAATAGGCCCCACCAAAAGGCCATGTATGCAACCTAATCAGGTGAGTTGCACCCTCCAACTGTCGGCTTCTCCCCATGTGAAAGGAGCTCTGCTACCATGCAGATGTCCATGTGCAGATGTCACCTCTGGTGTGTCTCTTCTGTCCCCATTCCCAGCACACAACAGTTAGCTGTGGTTTGTCAGCTGGTAGCTGAAGATTTTGAAAGTCATACAATATGTTCCAAATCAACAGCTCATTTGAAAGGGAAAATCCAACTTTCCAGTTCCAAATATATCAACCATTTGAAAATGTCTCTTACTGCTTTTGAGAAAATACAGAAGATCACAACCATTTTCTGTGAAAAGGGGGAGAAGAAGGAGGAAACATGGTTATAAGAACCTCTGATCAGATCTAGTACTACATGCTAAGGAAAATTCCCCTTGAGAAACGGAGAAAATATCCCTTGTGCCATGGGCACCGGCAGGCCTCCTGCACCACCGTCTCCTTGCCCATCCTCAGCAGAGGCTGCCTCCCTGCTCCTGCCTCACTCCTTGGCTCTTCCACCCTTCTCCAGGATTATTCTCCTCGCTGCCCTGTCCTTTGGTCCTACAATTGTCCCCTCTCCAGCCTTAACCATTACTTTGGTGCACGCTCCAATTCTGCCCTTCTTGGGTGTTGCCAAGTCTTAAACAGAGCCAGCGGCAGCCTCTCCCAGTGATGGGATACTGGGCACACTGGGCAGCCCCTCTGCCCCACCGTGTCAGTGCACGCCTGTTTTTGTATGAGCACTGGGTCCTGGTGTATGAGATGGGTGCCCTGGTACCCACCCAAATGCGATACTGGAGAACCATACAGGATATGGTAATGTGCAAACCTCAAAAAAGAAATCAAGAGGTATTTTGGCACTGCCTTCTGTAGGGCAGGACTAAGCTTGTCGAGATTGAGCTGGTTTAACTCTGTTTTCTTCGAATTCTGCTTTTGACTCCAGTCTATATTCAGAGTGTAAAACTGTGACAGTCAGACCTGAAGAGAAGGCTGGGTATGTGCATACTGGCTGTGCCTCAGGGCAGCGTACTTCCAGCAGCCGAGGGTGGCAAGGATGAAAGCGATGCAAGGAACCCCTCCATCTTGCACAGCTTTTATTTCCTTTTCTGTCTGACCTGGAGAGCGCAACTTGCTCTTTTTCAGTAAAACACACTCAAAGGTAGGCTAGCCTTTCCTTGCGGAGCGCTTGTCTTCCTCCCCCACACCCCTAACCCCTGCCGAACTGGATGAACTGGATACCTTCCCAAGATACACCCCAACTTTTAAGCGCAGTACTGCTGACATGGTTTAATATGTGTCTCCATTCTGAGCACAATGACACAAACTCTCCTTACTCCTACGAGCATGGACATTATGAGCTTGCCCGAGCTGCCCCACAAACTGCAAAGTCTGTGCCACCGAGAGGAGCTGGGCAGACGTTTCTCTGGGGAACATGAGCTGTGGTGGTCCCTGCAGGACGCCGATTTGGTCTTTTGTTTTTTAAGTTTACGATTTGCACTAGGATCACAAGCAGTTTAAGACACATTGTCAGAGGATGTCTGGAGACTAGTACAGATGTAGGGGTGAGAGAAGGGCAAGCAGGGAAGAGCAGAGAAGGTCTTTCAGCCAACCAGTGATTCCAGGGATGCAATCAGTGGGCCACCGAGAGGGGAAGATGGGAAGATGTGTTCATGGCTGAGAAACCAAAGGGGGACCAAGGGGCTGTGGCATGCAGGTTCTATTTGCAGTATGGTCTTGTTGCCCTTTACTGGGAGAAGGTGGTTAGTCTCCATTGACGTAAGAACCAAATGACTCAAAATTCAAGAGTTTGAGTAAACAGGGGAGCAAAGAGCTGCCCCACAGCGTTCACCTCTTCTCTTGCCAGGCAGCCCTGCTTTGCCTTCTGCCTCAGAGACCCTTGTCTTCTGCACCCAAAACTCCCCGAGGACAGGGCTGCAGCGCCAAAATCTACAAGGTCCTGCAGAGGATTCGGTTTCTAGACAGTCAAACATAAAAGAGCAATTTTTGGTCACATAGCCTCAGTATTAACTTACTCAACTGAAGTGAAAAGAAATTGGGTCATATTTTGAGGGGAACAGGATCTGTGTGTAAATAATAGCTCTGAAAATTCAATTTATTTTTTTTAGCTTTCGCTATATTTGATCTGTGACAGTCCAGAACCCAGACTGACCTTCAAAACAAACATGTTGCAGATTTACAACAAACAAGTGGATGAACTTTTTCACTCAACACAAAATTAAGTTGGGGGACTCGGTGGCATGAGATGTTGTGAAGGCCAAAAGTGTAGACAAATTCATAGAGGACAAATCTGCTGAGAACTGCTGAAAGTAATGTTCTGCACATAACTTCCAGGCCAGGAAGATTTCAGACTGCCATTGAGGAGACATTTTGCATCTTTCCTTAATCAGCTGTTACTGACCAGTGTGAGCCAGGTCTGAGCTGGGCGGACTTCTGCTCTGGCCGCAGAATGCCGTGCTTCCCTCCCTGCGCGTCCATGAACATAAAGCTTATTTTCTGCAGCATACATTACAGAGCAGAGCCACACTTTAAGGTCAGATGTTGTTTGCTTGTTCTGAAGGGATATTTGTTTGCCTGGGTTTTGGTTGGC
This sequence comes from Nettapus auritus, assembly GCA_011076525.1. Lineage (NCBI taxonomy): Eukaryota > Metazoa > Chordata > Aves > Anseriformes > Anatidae > Nettapus > Nettapus auritus. Next base: position 193,852,911 of record CM021765.1, read on the forward strand.
TTTGTTTTGAAGAGCGATGCGGTTAAATAAAGAAAGGAGCAGGCTGGACTCTTGCATTATTCATCAGTTAGGCAATCCCAAACAAAAGCCAGGTTGGCATTAGCAGGAGCTTCATGCGTTACTTGTTCCTCAAGGAGATCTGCTCCAACAGCATTAATTGGTAGCTTCCACACCAGGAGTCCATGTCTCTGTCTCCGTCTTTCCCAGGGTATGACAACACAGCAGTCGCTGCCGGCTGTTGCAGCGACCATCCAGCGAGTGCCACATCACCTCTCCCACGGGCTCGAAGCGGGATACAGGAGCAGCGAGCCAGCCAGCCCATGCGTGGCCTTAAAGTCCATGCCAGACTGCAAGAGAAGGGAGAAGAAGGTGAGATGAACAAGTGAAATTTTAGTAGGACGCTACATTCACTAGGGTGTATTTTCTCGTCGCCTATAGTGGCACGCAGCAAGACTTAGGGGAACGTGGAGAGACAGGAGAGAGCCCAGCAGAGAGCATGTGGGGCCAATGGAGATGTGCTCAGATGTCCCTGCTGGCTTGTGGGTGGGTGATGCACCCTAGGGTGACTCATCCTAACGCTGCTTTGGTGGATCCCCTTTGTTGTCAGGGCAGCAGCATCAGCACAAAACAAGGCATCGCACAGCAGGGATTTCAGCGGCCGGGGAGCTGGGTTTCCACTCAAATCACCCTCTGTTTGCCATGGTCTTTGCTGCGAAGAATAAAGAAGGCTGCAGCATGAATTGAACTTTTAAACCCAGGCTGTTCAAGTGGGTTCGCGATGAGGACCTTCTTTGCTTAATTAAAAATGAAAGGCTCTTTACAGCATTAAGCTACCCTTTGATACAGTTAAAAATTTAAGAAGGGAAACAAACCGGAGTCTTAGCTGGGGTTTAGAGATGCAGTTGTTTCACCTCAGCGGAGCACAAGTTTACAAAACTGATGTCTACAATAGGAACAAAGCACCCTCAGATAAAGTGAGAAAACCCCGTTTACCTGCGGGGAGAGCTGGTAACAGGATGCCCGAGTTAAAATCCTTGGTTCAGCAGGGCGTACTGAAATGAGTTATTTTGTGCTGCTTTCTGTTGATTTAAAATGAGATGACACAGAGACAGATTAGCTAAAACCACAGACATTATAAATTGCAATTTGGCCTCAAAAGCTGAAATGCTTTGATCTGTGACTCAGTTGGGGCCAAACTGAAGAGCATTTAGAGAGGGGGAAACATGGACAAGGGAAAAAGAGTTGGACATAAACAACATTTTCTCAAATTACAGTAGCTGACCTGAATAAGTCTATACCATTATTTTCATCAGACTTTAATCGTGTCCACCAGGAGAGGTGCCCAGCAGTATCTGCACCCGGCGGTTCCTGTAAGACAAAACAGGACAGCCTGCAGGATGTTCATCGACCACAAGGCTAGAAAGCGTTTCTTGTTTGCTGCCCAGTTTGGGGCTCATATTTGGTCTGGCATTTCTATGAGAAGTGTGGTAAGAAATTTTGGAGCTGATATGTAAGCAATTGGATTTTGTTGGTGATGGTTTTATTGCTTTTTAATAGAATCAGAGAATCTAGGATTTGGCTGGTTTGAAAGCCGGTAAGGGTTAAGAACATGCTGAACTTTAGTATATGAGTGTGTGTGTGTTGAAGCGGGAGCAAAATGGTCTTGCTCTCTACCGAAGAAGATTCTCTATCTCTTTCTCCCTCCCTTTGGAAAGGTTTCAGAACGATCCAGCCCTTCCCATTCAACCCAGTGGATTGTGGTGCAAAACCATGGTTCATTTGCTCAGCAGCATGAGCCTCTCAGTGCCATTTACACAGTCTAGCAGTCCCTTGCAACATCTATCTGTTAAAATAACTCTTTATTTTCACCTTGTAAGCAATCCTCCTTTGTGCTCCTGATTGCCTCGATGAGTGTTTCCCAATACTTGCTTTCTATGGCGTGAAAGTGATTTCTTTTCCAACCTTAGGAAAATAATTTATTTTCCAACCTTAATGATTCTCTGAAAGGACAAGTCGCACAGGGGAGGCTTCCTACTGGGGACCAAGCCTGGCCGAAGCACGGAGCTGGCCCCTGGGCAGCTGGAAGTGCCCCCAGGCAGCATCTCTGGCACTACAGCTGGAGGTCCACATCTTTCCTCTCCAGCAGAGCAAGCCAGCTTGAGGCTCTGCTGCATCCCAGCATTGGAAGGCATCAAAGGGAGCTGCTCCGGACCGGTTTGTTTCGTCGGGAGTTTGGCACAGGTAGTTTAAAGCCAGAGGATTTTCCTGCTTCCTGGTGCGTAAACAAAACGCATCTCTAATCCTTCCCTCGTTGGCCTCGATACTGCCTAGCAAGCGTTAGCACAGCTGTGTGAACAGGCCCTCCAGATCCACCAGCGCTCCTCCGGTCTTTTTTGGATGGAAAGTAATAAGCTGTATGCATCTGTACCACTTTTCAGAGGCTTCCCAGCACAGTGTTGTAAATCTACCTCTAACCCCCCCAGAAATGTCTTTCCAGATGCAAAAGGAGCCCTGGGCTTGCTGGGATTACCGCAGGCTGGAGGCAGGAGGCTTTGGGCTGCTGTCTCTGGTGGTGGCATTCGGTGACCCAGCACTCTCGTCCCGCATCTGCCACGCCACTGACCGATCCCCTTCACACTGTAACTCACTTGGCTGCTCTGACTCAGCTTCCCTTAGACAAAAAATAAGCAGTTGTATTTCCCAGGATAGTTGCACTGTTTAATTTGATAGCGTCCCTTGTCTCCTTCTTCTTCAATTGCTTCTGCTGAAGACAGACCCACCACCAGAGCAGGACGAGCAGAATTTAATGCAGCATTTGCACAGACCTCAGGGATGGAAGGCTGCAAGGAAAGTGGTTGGGTGGGAGAGTAAAGATGACCTGTTCTCCAAAAGACTCAATTTTGAGAGATCGATAACTTAAATTTAGATACTGATGCAGTGTATTGCGGAATGAAACGCCACTCTTTTGTGTGTAACTCCAGTCTTACCACTCATGTGCTTAAAATTAAGCATATGCTTAAATACTTTGCCAGCTGAGGTCTTCAGAGCTCCATTAGCACTGTATGTTTTTGCTCTAAATTCACAGTAATTGTTTCTCATTGAATAGATGCTCACTGAGTAAGATATAAAAAGAGCATGGGAACAAAGGGGCCCTCAATCTGAGACTTTGATCCACATATTATTCAAATGCATAATGACTGCTTTGATTTATGGATTTATAATTCTATTGAGGCATTCCGGAGATTACCCAAAACATTCCAGCTCGAGTTGATGCTGGAGGGTGTTACCAGAGCCCCTGCCTGGAATCAGAGGGATAAAATTTACTTGCCAGTTTGCTGCTGCAATTACATCACAGCTTGCAGGAGAAGGGCAAGCTGCATGGCAATGCGCTCACTGCTGTTTGGTGCTCATCACAAAGGGTTTTTTTCTCCCCATGACCTAAGAAAAGCAGCTAAAAGTACAGACTCTCTTCTACCCGCAGCATATAGAGTTTTGGCCGTATAACAAGACAGCAGACAACATAGTGGGTGTGTTGAAAGAAGGAGCAGATGGTAGATTGCTAGCACAAGGATTTAGCAATGCATTTAGAAAACAGATTATTTTGGAAGATGAGAAATTATGAAGTATGCTTATCCCCCTCTCCCCCTACTCCCACTCCCCTCCCCAAACATATCCCCACAAAATGTTAGCTTGGCCACGTACCATAGGGATGACTCAGCTCTGATATTCTGTAAGACTTCTGCAAGAAATCAAATAGGTGGCAGCTGTGATGAAAAAATGCCCGGCTTTTCATCCGCATCCATACCAGGTTGGATTTTTAAATCTATTTCACCTTACAGCAGACCCTGCCTGTTGCTAACAGAGAGGATTACTAGTAAAAGGACCCGGTTTGCAAGAGGGATCGTTCCCAGATGATGGAGGCTGAGCAACCAGCTCAGGACCTGCTCTTGCTTTTGGCTGCTCCCCACCTACCACCAGTCTTGTGAGTAAGGTTGTTCCTCAGTCCGTGGGCACTCGGATCTAGGACGTGGACTTCCCTTCATACTTCCCTGGCTGTAAAATTTCCTTTCTCCCATTCATCTTCTGTTGCTTATGTGGAGAGATTTAGTTGTGTGATAGATTGTGATGGTCCTGCTGTGTGAGCAACCAGGAAGAGTAAGACTTCATTAAGTGCTGATCCTCCTGCTGTGATCCACATAGTCTGGCTTCTGGGAGAGCAAGAGCAGCTTCAGGAACGGCAGCAACCCATACTGCTAGACCCTAGGGAGCCTTCTATATCCACAGGGAGTCTTCTCTTTCTTTAAACGTGTTCTTACGACTGGGAAAGGATAGATGAAGGGCTTTGTATTGTGAATGGGTGAAACCCCTGACAGGGTGAGCAGGAAGAGGCTGGGGTTTCTCCTCACTGCTGAGACTGGAAACAGGGCTTAGGTGCTAGCCAGTGGCTGGCCTGGGGAGTGACTGTGTTAATGTTTCTCCTCACTTGGCCATAGTGAGAAATGGGATTTGAGAAGGATATAAGAAGGGCTGTTGAATAATATATGCAAAGCACTTCAGTATTAGACAAAGAGCAGGAGCTGGGCAGGAAATACGAGTGCTTTTCTGCTATGGTGCTAGGAGGTCACTCTTGTTACCCACTTATCATAGAATCACAAAACCACAGCATGGTTTGTGTTGGAAGGGACCTTAAAACCCACCCAATTCCACCCCCTGCCATGGGCAGGGACACCTCCCACCACACCAGGTTGCCCAAAGTCCCATCCAGCCTGGCCTTGAGCACCTCCAGGGATGGGGCATCCACAGCTTCTCTGGGCAGCCTGTGCCAGGGCCTCACCACCCTCTGAGTGAAGAATTTCCTCCTAACCTCTAATCTAAATCTCTCCTCTTTTAGTTTAAAGCCATTCCCCCTTGTCCTATCACCACACCCCTGACAAAGAGTCCCTCCCAGCTTTCCTTTGGCCCCCTTTAGGTACTGGCAGGCTGCTGTAAGGTCTCCCCAGAGCCTTCTCTTCTCTGGGCTGAACAACCCCAACTCCCTCAGCCTGTTTTCACAGGAGAGCTGCTCCAGTCTCTTGTTCATCCTCGTGACCCTCCTCTGGACTCGTTCTAATACTCCCATGAAATATTTCTCTGCTTGATAGGTGCATGTCCTCAGTGTCTGCCATCACTGGTGCACTAACAGGAACCCATCCATACAGGAGTCTGGTGTCCTCAGTCCCTGTGGCATGCTGAGATTAGGTAACGACAAACTGCAGAGATAATACAGATCCTGGACAAGAGTTTAATTTTGGCCCTTTTCAGTTCATCTTCTCAGTATCTCAGAGTGTTGGGACACAAGGGTGAGGTTCAGCTGGAGACCTAGATTGCTTTGGATGTTTCATTTCATATCATCCTACATAACAGGTCTAAAATGAACCAGCTGCATTGCATCCTGAAACTGCTGGTTTCTCCCAACAACTATGTGAGGAGCCGAGGGTAATCAGCTCAGACAAAGTTGTGTCCATAGATAGGAGTGAAAATGTCTACTTAATCATGAAATGACCCTGGGTTTAGCGTGTCATTTGCCCAGGTGCACCATCAGATAGTTGACATCCAGTGCAGCGATGCTGGACATGCTCAGTCCTGGCCCTTGCAGCCTGCCTGGAAATGATGGAGCTGAGGAGGTAGCTGGTAATTTGCTGATTATCAAAGCAGCTATGCCTCAGCCATTACCAGCAGATGAGTGTTCAGATCTCCTTTTTGGGTTGGGAGCGGAGTATAGGAAACTGGATCTTACATCATGCATCAACCACTACCTCGGTGTTCAGGAGCTGAGGTGCATCACTCCAGAAACCACCTGTTTGCCATTCATGCTGTTTGTGTTCTTTTTGCTACCCAGAATCCTGAGCAGAGGTTTCTCCTGGTTTTAGATAGACTGGTAAGTCTGGATGGTCTTGATCTCACAGGTGCCTGTAAGGAGGAAGGGATTGCTTTTTTGTGGATAAGACTGATTGGTGGCAGAACAAATTCATAAGGCAACACAGTCCTCATTTTCTTTGGTGGAGTGTGCACTGGAGGTGGTTTTGAGATGCTGTAGATTTTGGAAGAACCTCATTGAGCAGGCTTACTTTTTGCATCTTCATCCACTGTGGTGGGTAATGGCTGGGGGAGAAGCACCAGGTCCCCGAGTTAGCATTGCATTTGAGGAAGGTCGACTGATTTTGCTTTGAGAACATCAATAACGTGTTTTTGGCTTAAAAAGTCATTGCTGAATCCTAGTGACTATCACCTACAGCATTTCGTTTTGGGATCAGATTGTGGAACAAAATGCCTTTGATCTGCTTCACCTTTCCACCTTTCTCAGTCTCACTATAGCCATGTCTAAAATGCAGAGCTGGCTTTAAAACTTCCTTTTGGAGACTTTCTATTGCCAGGGGCATACTGCTATCGGGCTGAATGCTGGCTGCAAACTTTCCAAATGAGTTTTTTTTTTTTTTTCTTTTTTTTTCTTTTTTCTTCCCTGAAAATGCTGATCTGACACAAAGAAAACACTGGGAATGGGATGATTTTGACAATGCTCTGACAGAAACCAGGCAGGTTTCCAGTGCAGCCCCCACTTGCCAGGTGGGTCTCCAAACCCTCCTTGTTTCTTGTCTGCTCATGCACACTTCCCCTGGCAATCTGCCCTGCTGAATCCCAGGCGGTGAAAGAGCCCAGCAAAGGTGAACGATCCCTGAGCTGCAATGCTGAGGTACCCATCCTCCTCGAGTCTCCTCTCTGGCACTGGGAGTATTGGGGATGCTTGCAAATGGTTGGCACAAAATCCTGCCTTAAAGTTTTCACACAGCTTTTGAAACTTTGCCATTTCTAAGTTTTGCTTTCTTTTGGAGTAAATATTTTTTGATTTTAATATATGATTAACAATAACAATAATAATTATAATTATTCAGGTCTCAGCTCTGGAGCTGAGCATGGAATTAAGCATAGATCCATCTGCTCAACCTCCTGATTAACTTCTGCTAATGGGGAGGTGTCACTTGAACTGGGAATGGGTGTGAGCTCTCTGATCTCTTCTCTCTGATGACCAGTGATAGGACAAAGGGTAACTTAAAGCTGCTTCAGGGGAAATTCGGACTGGGTATTTTAAAAAGTTCTCCATTGAGAGAGTGGTCGGGCACTGGAACAGGCTCCCCAGGGAAGTGGTCACAGCACCAAGCCAGTTGGTATTCAAGAAGTATTTGGGCAATGCTCTTAGATACATGGTTTAACTCAGGTTGCTCTGTGTGGAGTAACGAGTTGCACCTGATGATCCTCATGTGTCCCTTCCAATTCAAGTTATTCTATGATTCCACGATCTTCTCCTCAGCAGCTCTGCTCTTTTTCTCTGGGAGGTCTCCCCAGAGGTTCCCACTCCCCACACATCCTCCCGAAGGGCTCAGTGATGGGGCACTGTTAATTCTGTCAATAACTCTCATTCCTCGTCACCATGAGGAAAGGCTACTCAGTAAAACAAAGTTCTCTTTTATTTTATCAGACCTACAATGGCCAAAGGCAGGTCCCTGCTTCCTCTGGGTTGGGGGGCACAGGTCAGCCTCAGCCAGCCTCTGCGTGGGACCAGGGCACTGATGAGGACAAGCCAAAGAGAACCCATGCAGGTGAGCTGAGGGTGGTTATGGCAGCCTGGAGACACGGTGGAAGCAACATCAACAGTTTTGACTACAGGATTACACATTCCCATAGTTTAGGAAAAATCTGCAATTCAGAATTGATTTTAGACTCCACCTTTGCAGTGCCCAGGTCTGCCTAACAGGTTGTGAGAAGGAGCAGCCTGCCTTTCCCATGCTTTTCTCAGCTGGTGATCAGGTGGCTGCAAAGCCCCAGTGTTTTCAATGGGATGCTGCTGTCAGAGCCATGCAAGAGCTGGCGCCAGTGCACGTACTCACCGAGTATGTGAAACCTGCTGGTCGTCAAGGGGAACTTAAGAAACCCCAAATACAAAAACAAAAACAACAAAAGTCTGGTGTTTTTTAAGCCGGTCTGGGGTTTTTGCGTTGAGGGAGGGGTGGATCTCAGGGGTTTCACAAGATGCAGCACTGAGCGTGGCCAGGGAGCATCCAGGAGCCCTTCACTGCTACAGGGCTGGGCTGACAGCTGCACTTGGTTCCCTCTTTAAAGAACGACTTGAAAGGATCCACTATGGGAGAAGAAAAATGCAAAAGCAGTGGAGGAGTAGGCTGGAGACAGGCTGCAATTAAATGGGTAGCTCAATCAATAACCCTTTTAATGGGAGGGAAAGATCAATCTTTTATCTTTCCCTCCACGGCTTACTCCTACCCATATATTTACTTCTTACAGCCAGGCAAATTTGGGTAAGCTGGAAGGCAGGAGGGAGGATTTGGCCCACAAAGCTTGCACTGGAGCAGGATCCTGCTGTGCTGTGCTGGTTGTGGTGGGGTTCCCACTCCATCCCAATCTGTCTGGCTGGGGCTCACCAGACCCTCCGTCGCATGGCACCTGGGGCTGAGCAACGGCCAGGTTGCCTGGGCAGGGAGCAGGGAGGACAGCAGGACAATAGCTGTGGTCATACCGGTATAACTGGGTAAAACTCATATTGATAGACAACAGTCAGGTACAATGCCTGGTTTTGATCAGAATCAAATGGAAGAGATGTCCTTCTGATTGACACCCGTGGCTGAGAAGGTCGCTCTCCCATTCCCCACAGTGAGCAGAGCCAGAGCAAGATGGGTCCAAAAGCTCAGTAAGCAGATTGTGGTCTCTCCTAATTATAAATTAGCTTCAGCCCTGTCGTGTTTCTTCAGAAATGTTCCTAGCAGCATTTTGCAAGGATCCAGGACTTGTCCACAGGCAAGCAGAAAGCCCGTGAGTCTCCAGAGCCTGGCCTTCAGCAGAGACCATCCTCTGCCTGCTTCCATCAGAAAACTCCCAGGCACAGGGCAGCGTGCCTGCCTGCGTGCACAGCCCCCGCAGAAACGTGCAGTGCTCCAGACATGGTTTTTATTCAGAGTCATGAAAATAGTCCACCCAGGCAGACAGGCACAGCTTTGTATTGTTCGGAGCTGGTTCCACTGGGGAGTTTTTGAATTCAGATTGCCCAACTCTAGCTCTGCAGGGCTGGATGCCAAGGTATTTGGGCACAAAATGGCCAAGTGAGGTTTCATTCTTTTTTTGTAGGCAGACAATATTTTTATGCCCCGTCATGGCTGGGCAATCAAAACAGCAATTAGGTTGCATCAGCAGATGTGCTTGCTTTTAGTGACTGTCGGTCTCAGCAGCGCACAAGCTATATTCTGTTTGGGACAAAGATCTTTTCATTTCCAAATATAACTTGGACCTTTAAAGTGCTTAGTCAACCATCTGAAAAGCTGAGCAGGGGTGGCGTTTGCTTTTAGCACTGTCAGCCCAGGAAACTGCAGATGTTTATCTTCAGCCCTCCTGTAAGGTGAGCAGAAAATGGAGGCCTTGCATCTGCTCCGTGAAGGCCGGCAGAGAACAGCCCGTGTGATCCCTCGCAGTGAACAACAGAGCAGATTTTGTTTTCATGTCAGCACAAAGCCAGCTCAGTTTTCCAAGTCTGCAACCCCACCATGGCCGGCACAGCCCCTCAGCGTTGTTCTCCCTTCCCTGGTGTGGCCTGGCCGAAAAGTTGAGCACCTGTCCTGAGAGCCATGCAATGTCCCTCCCTGACTGGGGACAGAGGTGAGCACGGCTGGAAGTCCTCAGTCACGAGCCCTCTCAAGCCAGCAGAGAGGAGCAGTGCCTCACTATGTCCACTGTGTCTCAAACAGATGAGACAAAACATCTGCCAAGGGAGGGCCCCTGGCTCGGGGGGTGGCCAGAGAAGACGAGCAGCCACAACGTGGCACCTAGCTTTTAGATGATTAAAGCTAGGTGACATGACTCGTACTTCTCTGCCTACAACTTCCCAGACATCCAGCACTCCCAAATCCACCAAGCAGCAGCTGAACTTGCTGGTACTCGTCACTTTGGAAAGTCAGGTCTCAGCCATGCCTCAGACTTCACAGGAATTTGTGCAGGTTGGAGCAAAACAAAGGGATAAAGTACAACAATACACACAAATTTCACTCAAATTAGCTGAGATTAGACATGGTAAGTGCTGCTTTTCTGACTAGGCAGACAGCTGGGACAGGGCTCTGTCTTCGGCTGGGTCAGGTCACCGTTGGTGCAGCCACATGCCCACCCTGGCACCAAGGGAGAGCAGCAACATCCACCTGGTGGGTGGCATGGGCACCTTGGGTTACAGCATGCAACCCTAGAAAAACATGACAAGGATACAGCACAGAGAAAGCTCAAGGTCTGAAAAGCACATTAAAAAAAAAAAAAAAAAAAAAAAAAAAAAAAAAAAAAGAATAGCCCTCTGATTTCATTTGAGGCTCTTTGGCATTAATAAAATATGAACAGAGTTTAATAGGATCTCACATACTGCAAGAGTGCAACCTGGTCATCTTCAGGTTGTCTGGTTGTCTCCAAAATGCTAACAATGTGTGAAAGTAAAATAGAACCCTTTTTTCCACATTGCTCTCACTTCTGTTATATTCACTTTGGTATTTGATTGTGTACTTGTTTGTTTTTCCTCTCTCTCTTCTGGCCTACTGGTGTAAATTTGTGCTGAGGATGATCAGCCTGCAGGAACTTAATGATTTACTGGAACTGCCTCAAAAATTAGTCCCACATCTGGGGCCTAAATCAGACCAAATAAAGGTCACCTGAAAGGTTTTTAATTTTTTTTTTTTTTTTTTTTTTTTTTTTCTGACCTGAGAAAAATGCTAGATACTCTGCAAATGTAAGGAAAAACAAACATAAAAACAAGAATCAAAACACAAAGAGAAGCAAATCCTGGGCCTCACATGGACCCCAGCCCATCAGTCACTGCAGTAGCTGGAGCACCAGCTGTGGAGGACATGAGGCAAGCTGGACGAAGGGCGACAAGGTGTAGGAGGGCAGGGGCTTCTCTTCATGAAGTTACAAGGGCCCTGAGTTACGGCTCAAGGGGTGGCTGTGGTGGAAGATCTCTGCGCTGAGAGCCAAAGGTTCTCTGGGGCTTTCTCTCCAGTGTGTCCCTTGTGGGCAGATTTCAGCAGATGCAATTTAAAAGATATCAAGCTCTTTCCTAACTTCATTTGTCTGTATAAATAATCACTCCAATTGACAAAGGACTGTTCCGGGATCACAAAAGGGACGGGAATTAGTGCTCAGAGCTGGAAATGGGAGGACAGACGGGACGGTCTCCAGTTTTGGGTGTGTGGGTGTTTTCCACAGGAGCTGCCCCCTCTGGGGCTGGGGCAGGCAGGCCGGCTGTGGGGGGCACACATCATTCTGATGGAGGATTTGAGCTCCCTTCAGAGCTGAAAGGACAGAGGTCTGGGACTCATTGCTACTCTTCCTGTGCTGTTTCTGTTGCTAAAACCCAGGCTGGTCATCTCCACATAAACAACCTGCACAACCTCCTTTCTGAAGCAGGGCCACTGAGGCACAGGGCATTAAATGCCTACCAAAGTAGTCCCCACTGCAGTGTGTCTCCTGCTTATATCAAGACTTCACCAGCACCAAGACCTGGACACCAAACAAGACTTGGGTTATCTTCCTTCCCTAGGCCCAGGGCTGGGGAGAGGCTACCAATGACAGCCTCAAGTGCCTGTGTTTATTGAGCATTAGGGACTGAACCACCCAGAGCCCTGGGGAGACTCAGCGATTCCTCACATGGTGTATGCTGCTAGGGATCAGGACCTGGCTGTGGAACAACATAGGAGCCAAGGGATGTCCCCAGGCCATGCTGACTGCACCACCAGGGAGGGCACAGGACAACTCCATAGTATTAGCATGGATACTGATGCCTAGGCTAGTGGGGGAACATACAGCTCAGGCCCAGTAAACTCTCAGTACTGACATACCCAAGAGCTTAGACTCATCCGACATAACCCACGTACCTGAGCTATGCCTCTTCCCTCTCAGGATTTCAAAGGATGAGTGCAGGGATTCCCAGCCCTGCCCAAGAGCTGCCGGTGACGCTGCACCAACATGCACCAAACTACAGGGCTACACACCTCTTCCCTCACTGCTCACTCCCCGTGCTCCTAACACTAAAACAAACCAAGAAATTGGGCTCAAGGAACAGAAAGGGGCAAGGAAAGGCGGCTGACTTCAGTGCCAAACAGGGGGCAGAGGCATTTTGAAAGAGACGGCAAAAGGAGGGTATGTGCTTCAGAGGAGGAGGCTGTGGGCTTTTGAAAAAAAAAAAAAAAAAAGCCTGAACTTTAAAAATTCAGTTTTAAAATTGCTTCTCTTTTTTTCCTATCTCATTCTTCTGCAATGGACAAATGTAGGAGGGGAGCAGGGGAACCGCAGCACCCGTTGAATACTTTGGGAGCCCGCTGGTGGTCCTCATGATCCACTGAGCTTCTGAAGCTGTGGCAGAAGTGACCAGGTGCCCACCAGCGTGGCTCACAGCCAAGTGCTGCCTGTTGCACATGATCACAAAAATCAGCCACTTGATCACCCTGCTCCTTTCTCTACTTTTCAAATAAGCTTGCCGTCCAAGGACTTGCTTCATTCACAACAGCAGAAATAAGGACTTCTCATAGCAGTGGCTGTGTTAATAGCCCAAATCTCCATAAATAACCTTCGTAAACGACAATTTTGCAGCACTGCCAGGATGTCCCGTGCAACACCCTTAGCCAAAGAGCATCTCTGCTGCCAAGTGGCTTTTCGGTCCCACGTGGGCTGCCCACGGTGCTCGGCCCCGTGCTGTCCCTTTGGCTCCGCTGCACCGTGAGGTCTGCCTGTTGCCGGGTAGAAAAGCGGGGATGTGTGGGGTGTAGGATGGGGGACGTGGGGACAAGGGGTCTGTACCTCGCAGGGTGTCACCTGCATGGGCCATGTCCCATGGCCCCACCAAGATGGGCAGCGGCAGGAGGCCTTGTCCAAAATTTATGGTTTTATGGCTCTCCCAAATCCTGCTTCTTGAGGCAGGGATAGGGACACAGCCCCTTCATCCCGCACAAAGAACCAAAATAATGAGTGTGGTTTTCACAAGGGCATTGGCCTTTGAATGGGAATTGCTGGATGGGGCTGTGCTGCAAATGGGCAGAGGCATGTGGGTGATGGCAAAGGGCAGGGACGAACTTGGTGGCATGGGTGGGCAGCAGGGACATGTCCCCCCTGTGTCTTCCCTGCGAGCCACGAGGAGAAAGTAAAGGCAAAGCAGGGCAGGGAGCAGCCTTGGGGGGCATGTTATGGGGTGCCATGGCAGGGTACAGTGTGGGGTGCCATGGGCAGGGCCATCGGGACGCCTTTCGCCACCCGGCTCTGGCCCTGCTTGTCGGAGTGGGAGGAGGGAAGGAGCCCAGGCGCCAAAAGGTCTGTGACTCCGCTTAGGTCACGCTCATGGTGATTTTCTGCAAAGGGATCTACGTAAATAGAAAGAAACCATTCATCTGGGCTGGGAGGACTGGCAGCCTTCGGAGTCGCCCTGTCCACTGATATCCAGCCACCTTCGTTTTTGATTTCTGCCCTCCTCCCCCCAGCAGCACAGCTCCCAGGGCATCGTCCTCATGAAACGGCCTTTTGTTCCCGGGTGCCCGAAGCTGACGTGCCTCCACGACTCGCTGCTTCGTTTCAGGGCTGACGCCCGCGCCGCTGGTTTCACCTTCCTGGTAGCGATTGTCTCGGACCCAGTTTCGGTATCGCTGTTTCTCATCTGCGGCTCACTGGCCCCGTATTCACCAGCCAGAAGCCCAAACCCTTGCACTTGCCCGACCTATGCCCTCACCGGCGGGTCTCCTGCTCGCCGAGGGGTGACCGGAGCCAGGGCCGCTCTGCCGAGCCACGGGAGACCTGGAAGCAGCGCTGGGTTTGTTTAAGATGTCTGGCTCTGTCATTCAGATTCACTGCTGTGATCTCACTCTCTGTGCGGCACAGTTTTGATTGCAGCCATCCCGTCCTCGCCTCTGCAGGCTTGTCTGGTTTCCCAGTTTTCCTCCTTAATCTAAGGGAAGAGCCTCAGCACTCCAGACTCCAGGATCTCCATGGGCAAAAGGCATTAACAGAAATGCAAATAAAAATTAAATACAACCACTTGGGGATTTCTCACCTCCAATGCATATTTATACAAGTGTACACAAGTCTCTCGGTGCTGCTCAGGACACTGCTAGATGCACGTTGCCTCTGGTTTCATTGTGCCAAGAAATATTCTCTTCTATTGATAGCAGCAACAGCTTTCAAGGAGGGATGCAACCACTGAGGGAAAGGGAAAATCTGATACAGCTTTTCCCCCACACTAACGAGAGTGGCAGCCAATTAGATGGCCAATGTCCCACCAGGCCTTTTACCTCTCCTAGGACATCCTGCCTTGGCTAATCGCTCCAGCACGAACCGCAGGGAAGTGTTGGTAGCAGAAGAAAATGAGATCACACTAGAATTATTGCACTGCCTTTTGCGGTGAGAAGAATAAAATGTTTTTCCGTCAGTCGCTCAGATGGCTGCAGATACGCTGTGCTAAGCCCTTCCCGCTGATGCCATTATCAGGAGCTCAGCAGTCACATCGGCTTTGTCCTCAATTTGAGCATTTTCTGGTTTTACTTTCTCTGCAGCTTATCGAGCGGTAGACACTTCTTGATAACTCCCAAGATAACTCGACTTTCTGACTTTTATTTTCACTCCTCGGCACCTTTCGTGAATGGATCTCACGTACTTCAGGAAGCACAAGTCTAAGAAGCCCTGAAAAGGGGGAGCAGGAGGTAAATGGAGTTTAATTCTCCAGTGTATCCGTGCCTGTTACAACCACATGGATCTTGAAGACCTCCAAAACAAGTCCAGGGGTGGGACTAGAGAACCCAGTCTGACAGAACCGCAAATTAGGGCTGCAGCCCTGCTTTGGGGCAGACAGCTGTGGCTCTGCCAACCCCAAGATGTGGCTGATGCCCCTCTCCCACCCGCAGCCAAGCGGGTTGGTGACGCTTTGCCAGCAGCTGCCCCTGGTGGCTCAGAACACAACCGAGGAAATGACCTGGCACGCTGGCGAGCCACCCACCGGGCGGACAAACAGCTCCCCATCACTTTCTTCTGCCTCCCCTCGCTTAGTCATATTGCAGGCACCACTCACAAACCACATCCTTCTGTTGCAGGATGACTTGCCCCCGCCGCCCGTGGCACGTTTGCTGATCAAAGGGGTGCGGGGCGTGTTTTGTCGCGGGGAGACGTCGCTGCCCCGCGCTCAAGGTGCCAGGACAGCCTCTGCCTTTACGAAGCGCTGCCCATCGCTTGCATGGTAGCACCTGAAGGGAATCTAAATCTCCTGCCGGGGAACTACGGGGGGAAATTTGCTTTTCATAAACTGGCTGGGAAGAGGCAAATTCCCTGCCCACCAGCAGGAGCGTGCCTATGAATAGCCCCTGTGTAAACAGGGGCTGCGTATTGCTGAACGGCATCGAGCGTGCTTACCGCCAGCCATCTCTTCCAGAAATTCAATAGCCATTGATATTTATACCCAGCCCTTACGGCTTAGCATGCTTCTGCACAAATACGCGCTTATTAATACCGCAGAACGTTGGGTCTCGCTGACTCCTGTTGAGTCTTATTTCACCTGAAGGTACGCTCTTTTTCCTGAAACAAGCTAAGCCAAGAGTGAGAGATCATTCAGCAGAACAAGTAATGTGCTTAAGGCTACATCCAGCGATATTTTCCTTATTTCACTTGATCAAGGTGGTATTTAAACAGAGGGCTATGTTCTGCCTGGCAGTGCGGCGGTGTTAATGATACGTGGCCGCAGCGACTGCAGCGGCGTGGCTCTCAGTGTGCTCTCAAAACAGAGAGCAGGGCTTCGGCCCAGCATTCCCCAAATAGGAATACTGGGGATGGAGCTATGCCAGGGAAGAATCTGACCCATACTGTTTCTGAATTGATGGAGCCAAATAACACAAAAATGTAAGTGGATCTGTAATCCATTTATAAGGAAATCCATGATTTCCAGTGATTTATAGAGCCCCGCTAGAGGAAACTTAAGTTTCAAGAGCAATACAACATAACTAAAAGAAGTTATTTCTCCCTGTAAAAGGACATTTTAATAGAAACGAGGACAAATAAAATTCTTAAAACATGACCTGGCTGTGGAAATACAATCCTTTAATGTTTTCCATCTCAGATCATTCTCCTGTGCTGCACGAAGGGCATCATCTGCTCACAAACCAGCTGTTTCTGCGATCCTGCTGTCCAGCATTTTCCTGAATCTGTATCAATCAAAATGCATCTGGAGCAAGGGGAATTATCCAGGTCTGCGTGCCCAGGGTTCAGTGAGATCAGACAGAGCTGGCAGTTAGCAAAGCAAGATGCGAAGTTGTTACGCATGTATTCGCCCAAACAGGAGCCAGGTCCCACCGTTTCCTGATGCGCTGCTGCTGAAGCTGTGGCTGCCAGGGCTTCGCCAGCAGAATGAGGCGAGCTGCTTGCACCCTCCCTTTCCCTTCTCATGGCATCACAAACAGAGCTCGTGCCTGCTGCAAAGCCGGGCTGAAACAGGGCAGCGCCTCTTCAAAGGCAAACCTGCAAGCAGGAGTCAGCTGTTTCCACCAGGCAGCGGACAGGGCTGGAGGAGACGGGGGAGGAGAGGAGCTGGCTGGTGCTGGTCCAGGGAAGCAGCAGAAGCTGTGGCTCCTTTCCTCTCGCTCTGCAGCACCAGATGGCCGGGCCCGGTCTGGTTTCTGCCTTTTTGTACATGAGCGGAGGCAGTGCCCGGCCTCGCGGGAGGGGAGGCGGAGGTGCCGAGGTGCGCGGGTCTGGGGCTCGGCGCAGCGCGTCGCACGTCTGAGGCACGCAGCCGCTTCCCCCGGAGTGGGGTTTGTTTGCGGCTGAATTGCAGAATTTGGGACTTCTCCTGTCCAAGAATGTTCTTGGCATCCCGGCGCTGGTGTTCGATGAAAGGAAAAACATGCCATGCAAACGAGCCCTCAACGCGGAGCCTGTTTTGCTGGGCAAGATCCCATGCGCTAAGTGCCTTCGCTCACACGCCTAATTGCTTTTAAGCGTGGTACCTTCTGAGGAAACCCCGCGTCCACTGACACCCTGCTTTGTCAGGGTGTAACCCTCAGAAAAAGTAATGAAACAGGGTAAAAACATTTAAAAATCAAAATAAGCCAACTTCGTAACAGATGCGAGTCTTTCAGCACTTCAGCTCTCCTTTGTCCAGAAACAAAGAGTAAAACTGTGTCATAACTCAGCCTGATCTTCCAGCATGCTTATGTGCATATCTCGGGGGCTTCAATGGGAAATGGACCTAAATTGTGTGCCATATCCCAAAAGCTGCTGAGTTTTGTATTTGTTGTGAAAATAATGAAAGTCATAACACTGTCAGTGAATACAGGAAGCTAATTTCACCGATCAGCTCTATCCCTAACGTGGCATCATGCCGTACCATGTGTTTCACTTGCAAAAGAGGAACAGACAAGTTCTGTTGCCTGAGAAATTTTATTTTTTCTCAGCAAGACAAAGGCATTTGTGCATTTTGCACTGTGAAGGCACAGAACCAAGCCAAAGCAATGGAAGGAAACAGCCAGCAAGACCTCCATTTCCAGCTCACCCCACAACCAGGAGGCATCCGGGTCGGCTCCCTCTTGCATGCCCTCTTTGGCTCCTTGGCTTTTGAACTCTTGGCTTCATGGTAGCCTGACTGCAAAAGGAGGGCTCGAGGTGGTTGCCACCAGCCTAAATTCTTCTTGGGGCTAGGCTGCATGCTCCAGTGCCGGGCGATGTAGCTGGGGGGCGAGGGAGCCCAGACCCACAGCACCTCCAGCTCCGAGATGTCCCAGCTGCAGACCACGTTCAGGGGTACAAAACATCACACTCAAGACTAGAGATGTTTGAGTCTGAAGTCAACAGTCAGGTGGCATCTTCAGGGAAGTAACACGGTCCTGGTGGGTCACCAGCTGTTAACCAGTGTTTCCTCAAGGGATTCCGTGCCTGCTCTGACAACCTGCACGGCATTGCCATGGAGAGAGGAAAGATGCTTCATTCACCAAAGCTAGTCCTGCTGCGGTAATTAAATCTGCTCAGCAAGACTATCCTAAAGCTAACATGAATACATTACGCAGAATTATTTATAATTCCCCAGAATCAGGGTGTAAGGCCACTAACGAGGCTACCTTTGCCCCGCTTTTTGGATTTTTTTTCAATTAATACATTTCCGCGCTGCATCGCTCCCAGAAATTGCACAGGCCTGAATACCTCAAAGGTTAACTTCAGTACTTCCAAAGGTCACTTGATGCAAAACCTACTTTTTCCAGATGATCCCTGTTCACAGTCTCACAGCATTGGCCAGCGTGGTCTCAGAAGGCTGAAGTGAAGTAAACAACACGCTGAAATATATTTAGCGAATTATCATGCAAACCACAGAAGAACATAAAGGGAGAGTGGAGAAGGGACTTCTTGTTTGGGTGGTGATTTAATGTTTTTTAGAGTTACGTAACCATCAAAGAAATGAGATATGAAAAAGGCCTATTTAGGCAGGGAGCTCAGCTCTCCTGGGCCAGGCCGTAATTGCTTCTTACGATAAACATAATTTGGAGTGCTTTATCTACGCAGGGTTTAAATGCTGCGAGTCAGAAGGCGTGCGCCCCCACCCTCGAGGAAGCATTCCACAGCCTATCACATCTGACTGTCTCAGGTAATTACCCGAACACTCATTTTGCAAATTAGCATGCGTAATGTGAAGGATGGGAAGTCATTTCATAGTGTCGGGGCACAAACTTTATCTGCTGCCCTTCCTTCCTCTCACACGGTAACACCAACTGAGCGCGAGCGATGCTAAACGGGCGCGCTGAACCTGACGGTAATGAAGGCAGGGCTGGCACTCGTTCGACGTGCTGGGAACGTGCCGCCTTTTCTGGCCTTTGAGAAACCACATCAATTTTCCTATCTATCCGTGTTTCATACGGCTTCGCTGAATGATTCATGGGCCCATGAAATGTGAGGCTTGTGACATGTGCCAATCACCCGCCTGACGCTCGCACCGCGCTCTACAGCTGCAGTCAGATGGGGAGAGTGGGTAAGGCAGTTCCGTGCTCATGTGCCTGCTTTTCCTGCTCCTGATTTTTATTTTTTTTTTTAACAAAATTTGAGGATCTTTTAATTTCATCTAGATTTTCTAGTCCTGTAGCAATCCAGTCGGAGCTACTGCATGGCAGCTGCCCCCTCAGCTCCTCTCTGTCCAAGCTGCTGCAGGTCTGTGAATTGCAAAGACATTCACTGTGAAAATAGTTCAATTTTACAGCACTGATCTCATCGATCCAACCAAGAAGCATCAAGCTTTTGCGTTAAGGTCTGGACAACGAAAGCACTGCACACTTTTATGGCAGGGTCATCTTCTGATTTACCAGAGTGGTTTTCAGCTGCCGGCAGCTGGGTGTGATGCTTGCTGGAAGGCAGTGGAGATGCACCGTCCAGCTCTCATCTTTGTCCTTAGGAAGGTCCAGGCAGAAATAGAGTAACCACAGCTGCAGCGTGAGCTCAAAGCCGGTATCACACCACGGTGTAAGCGCTCATTCAAAAACACCAAAAATGCATCCGATTCCCTCAGAAGGCGGAGAAATCCCCCTTTCCTCTGGAAGCGTGTTCCTCCCTTGTTGTGTTGTGTTACAGTTTGCTTCCTAAACTTTGCAAAAGTTACGATCCTTGGTGAAAAAGCACTTGTAGCCAGTCTCTCTCGGCAGGTCAGCAGTCCGTCTGGAAGGCTGCGATGGTCTCAAGCCGGTGTGCTCCATACCATCAGGACAAAAATCCCCCCCTTCCCATGGCAATAACCGGCAGCCTCTTTAGGTGATCTCAGCAGAGGGGACTGGTGGTGTTTACAGAATTCACCACCTCCTTACCATCTCTGGGCAGGTCAACCTGCCAGGGTGCTCGTCGTTAAATTACCTCATTTCAGGATTCTGCGTTCCCTTTCCATTCAGTGTCTGGGTAAAAACTGAAGGGAACGCACAGCATTGGATGGAAAGCGATGTACGGCTGGATCCTAAAAGCTGCCGGACAATTGTGAAAGGAGCACCGAATGCTTCTGGTAATACTTCTTTTGAGAAATAGACTCACAAGGAGGACTTTCAAGAATGTGGCCATGCTCACCAAGAAGTCAGTCCGTACAAAGAAAGGCTTTTATTCTGCAGAACTTACGCACTGGTGTAGCTTGAAATGGAACAAGCTGAGGGCTTGAAATCGGCCGCACGCACGCACGAGTCTTTGCAGGCAGCAGGACTTGCGGATGGAGTAAGCTGGGCACATACATGGTGTCTTACACATTTTACACATGGATCCCAAGAGTTCATTTCAAAACACTGCGTCTGGCCAAAGACTTCGGGTATCTTGAAAAATCTGAAATTTTCTCTATGCACCAATTGTCTGGTACCGACACTGAATGAGCACGACGTCTGGCTTTGCTAAGTGCGTTTCTCATGTCCATTAGGCATTAAAACACTTGGGGAAAATGGAGAGGAAAAAAAAAAAAAAGAACTTCACAAAAAATATCCAAGAGATTTCTTGGGGGTGCAGGAAAAGATTTCAGTCAACTTCCACTTGCTGTATTGTTTCCAAAAACAATGAAGTGCTTTCAAGGCTTATGTTTCTCCTGACAGCTCTCAGACGCTACAGCACTGAAAGCCAAGGCTGAGAGCCACAACGGTACTTAAGTGTTCATGGTTTAAGCGAGAGTGAGTCCACTAAAGACTTCAGGCATCTGGGCACATGCATCCCGCCTCCTTTCACAAGACGTCTGTGGCGGAACAGAGACGAGATATCCGATTTCTCCAAATTTAAGCCGCCTTACGAGTCAGCCTAGCTCGCGTAACTTGGCGAATGGAAAAC
Organism: Nettapus auritus; assembly: GCA_011076525.1. Lineage (NCBI taxonomy): Eukaryota > Metazoa > Chordata > Aves > Anseriformes > Anatidae > Nettapus > Nettapus auritus. The sequence continues at coordinate 193,873,770 of CM021765.1, forward strand.
GTTCCCATTTTTAACGGGCTTTGCTGAAGGTCCGGAGTTGTCACTCGAGGTGGGAGTAATTTCAGCGTGGAGGAATGGGACCCAAGCATGCTTCTGAATTTGCCCAGTCATGGCTACTTGCCGCTGTGGGAATAAAGGAAATTAATGGTGTTATTGAAATCTGAACATTTGCCAATGTTACAACATTAAATATTAACTCAAACCCGTTCCCTTCCTTGTGCTTCAAACTCACCTGCTGCTGTCCTCACCAATGTGTGTTTGAGTTTTGAAGCTGGCGCGTTGACAGCAAGTGACTCGAGGTGATCTTACGTGCGCCAAGGAGTCAGCTCCGCTGCTGGTGGCTGTGACTCCGCTCCTCCACCGTGTGCTTTAAAACTTCTCAGATAACATTGTGATGGAGCTCGGCACTAAACAAAAAGCCATTTACATCCTTCGTGTTGTTTACGTACATTTTAGCCTTGCATTCAGATTAGAGGGTGGAAACGAACCTGTTTGGCTTCCCTTTGTCTCCTGCATGCCGTGCTGCAGCGTGTGGGATGCAAACGCGGCACGGCAACTACCTGCGCTCAGCTGCACGGGGTTTCTCACGTCGGGATGCCATTTCTGCTACACTGCTGGGGAAAAATGAATGCTCTGACATTGATTTATTATTCCAAGCGCCGTGCGTTGTTGCCTGCGACCGTGGCGTTTGGATGCTTTCCACGCCGAGCTGCCGAGGCTCGGTGTGCCCGCCTGCCTGCTGGAGCCAGCTCTGCTCCACGTACAGACTCCTTCGGAAGCTGGCGGCGGAGGCAGAGGATGCTGCCGTGGGTTTGGTTTTGCCTTTGGTGGAGAAGTTTGCTCCGAGAAACTTTTCGGGAGTTCTCGAAGACAGCCCGAGCTGGGTTCAATTAATCTCCTTAAGCTTAAGAGATGTAAATTGCTAATTTCATCGTGCCCTTTTTCGCCCAGCCAGTTGACTGAATTACACAATGCTTCGTTTTGCGAAAACAGAAGGTATTCCCATGGATAAAAGCAGACGAAGCAGATCACAGCTCCCGAGCAGGCAATTTGCAGCTATTTTGCCAGGAGAAATCTTGAAAACAATGCGTGCGACACCGTAAATCTTCTCAGAAATTTCAGCGGGCTGTAATGTTCGGTTCCCATAACACGGTGAAATCCTCCTTACCAGAATCTCTCAAGACAGGCGTTACGTAGCGCCCGATGTTTGATGCCTCGACTTTTGTTGAGGGGGACTGTTGGCGTCCGCGGGACTGCTCGCATGGACGCCCAGGTGCGCGGGATGCAAACATAAAGGGCGTGCGAGAAGGGAAACCTCGGCGATGGCACGAAGTGCGAGAGGGGGTAGCACCTCAAAGGGGGGTTGTGCCCCAAAAGGGAGTTGTGCCCCAAAAGGGGGTTGTGCCCCAAAATGGGGATTGTGCCCCATAAGGGGTTTGGCACCCCAGAAAGGGGTTTGGCACCCCAGAAAGGGGTTTGTGTCCCAAAACGCGGGTTGTGCCACATGAAGGGATTTGTGTCCCAAAAGGGGGTTTGTGCCTCAAAAGGGGTCTGTGCCACAAATGGGGGTCTGTGCCCAAAAGGGGATTTGTGCCCCAAAAGGGGATTGCTGGCTCAAAAGGGGGTTGCGCCCCGTAAGGGGTTTGGCACCCCAGAAAGGGGGGTTGTGCTTCAAAAGGGGGGTTGTGCCTCAAAAGGGGTCTGTGCCACAAAAGGGGGTCTGTGCCACAAAAGAGGGTCTGTGCCACAAAAGGGGTTTGTGTCCCAAAAGGGGGTTGTACCACAAAAGAGGTTTGCGCCCCATAAAGGGGGTTGTGCCCCAAAAGGGGGTTGCTGCCTCAAAAGGGGGTTGTGCCCCATAAGGGGTTTAGCACCCCAGAAAGGGGGTCTGTGCCACAAAAGGGGTCTGTGTAAAGGGTTTTTTGCCCTAAAAGGGGTGTGTCCCAAAAAGGGCATTGTGCCCTAAAAGGGGTTTGGCACCCCAGAAAAGGGTTTGTGCCCCATAAAGGGGGGCTGTGTCCCCAAAGGGGATTTGTGTCTCAAAAGGGGGGTTGTACCTCAAACAGGGTCTGTGCTTCAACAGGGATCTGTGTCCCAAAAGGGGTTTGTGTCCCAAAATGGGGTTGTGCCCCATAAAGGGTTTGGGACCCCAAAAAGGGGGTTTGTGCCTCATAAAGGAGCTTGTGCCACAAAAGGGGTGTGTGCCACAAAAAAGGGGTCTGTGTAAAGGGATTTGTGACCTGAAAAGGGTTTGTGTCCCAAAAGGGGGCTGTGCCCCATGAGGGGTTTGTGTCCCAAAAGGGGGCTGTGCCCCATAAGGGGTATGACCCCAAAAAGGGGGGTTGTGCCCCAAAAGGGGGCTTGTGCCTCAAAATATCTCTGCACCCCAGCTTCCCCAGCTGATGCCGGCTTCTCCTCTCCCCTCCAACACCTCACAACACCCTGTGGAGCCGGGTAAACCCGCCCGACCCCACACGGACACACACGGACACACGGACACACACGGACACACGGACACGACCCCATCCCCTTCCCCGCC
>CM021765.1:193876708-193976629 GCA_011076525.1 Nettapus auritus
GACCCCACTATTCTTTAGGGGGGACCCCACTATTCTTTAGGGGGGACCCCACTAAGCTCTGGGGGAGAACCCCACCAGTCTAGAGGCAGACCCCACTAGGCATTGGGGGGGCACCCCACTAGGAATTTGGGGGCACCCCCTAGATGAAGGAACCCCCCCAGGCAAGGTCTGGGGTCTCCCTGTGAACGAAGGGGGGCCCCGGCTGGGTGTGGGGGTGTCCGGACCCCCGGGGTGTAGCTGCAGGCCCCGCTGCCCCCGCTCTTGACCCCCACACCCCATCCCACGGGGGTCCCCGCCGGCTGTAGGGGCCGTGGGGCTGTCGGGGCTCACCCCGCACCCAGCCCCGCTGGGAAAGTTGCTCCTCAGCAGAGCCCCGAGCAGCAGCACGGCTCGGGGGAGCTTCAGGAATCCCAGCTGATTACAAAAATACAATAAAATGGGGGGCAAAAAAAGCCCCCCCCGGCCTGGCTGTGCGGTTATTAGGAGCCCCGTGGAGGGGACCCGCCGCATCGCCACCTCCGCCGGCCGTCTGCGGGGCCCGGAGCTCGCCGAGGTGCTTTTTGTTTGTCCAGCGCAAATGAATTAAAATTGCTGAGCTGTGCAAACGCCAGTCCCGGAGCTCGGGATGAAGGCGACGCGGCCGTCCTTTAATCCAACCCCTCCCGATCCCCTTGCGCGCCCGCTTCGGTTCTCCTCGCCGCGAAGCGAGCCTCGAAGTCACCGAGCTCAAATATTTGCGCTCTTTGTCCAAAAACTGTTTTTCTTCCTCTGTGGGTCAGGCCAAGTGCCAATCAAAGTTGTTTTTCAAGCCTCTCTTCCCTGCAGTAGGACTGCTGTTCTTTTTTTTTTTTAAGGGTTTGGTTTTTGGAAAGGAGGTGTGCGTCTGGAGGCAGGGGGAGGAGAAACCTTCCCTCCCGGTCGGAGGGAGATGTTAAAAAAAAATATATATATAAATAAAAAAATGGTGTTTCTCGGCTATTTTAATGGAAACAGAATCTTATTAAATGTGCATGCTCGGTATGCGCAGTTATTTTTTCCATAAACTCTTGGATCGTGTTACAGCTGATACTTGGTGCTGGGCTCTGAGCTCAGCTCGCCAGCGATGCAGCGATCAGAGGAGTGCACATCGGCGGCGCCTGCCTCTTAACCGTTTCCTTCCAGCGCCCCGTCCCTGCTCACGGCCGCTTAAAAAGAGAGAAGTTCCCCGGGGTTGAAGCCCGGAACGGCTTCAGACCTGACACACGTCCGAAGACACAGAATTAACCGGTGCCAAGCAGGTCTGCCGAGAGAGCAGGGAGGCAGCGGGCTTTGTTCTGCCGAGTAATCAGAACGTTTTGTTGACAAATAAAGTGGTGCTTGGCAGCGCTTCTGTATCTAAAACTGAATTTAAGTTGTTGAGCGTTGGTTTTTTTTTTTTTGAAGCTGTAGTCTCGTCGTGCTGGGTAGGTCCTTTTATACCGCTTTGATATTGGGGTGGGGGGGCAGGATTAGGTTCTACTTCCCTGCTAATAGCAAACTTTCTCAGGTCAGACGTGCTTTTTAGCTATTTAGGGGGCTGTATGGTAAAGCAGAGGAGCCCAGCTGGGTCTCCTGAAGGCAACTCCCTGCTGTCCTGGTTAGCCTATGGTCGGTCGAACCACTTCTGTTGCAGAATTGTGGGAAGAGAAGAGAAACCTCATAGCAGCCCGCGAAGCCCAGCCGATCTCCTGTAGGTGTTCCGTGCTTGCGCTCGGGCATCGTTGCAGCTGTTTTGCCTAGGCTGGGCAATAAACGGAAGCATAAAGCTGCTGGCTCCATCTGCAGTCGTTTAAAAGTTGGGCTAATGAAATCACTGTAAATTTCAACCTTTTGCACTTCACCAGCAAGCAAACAAGTAGAAAACGGGGCTGGGGGAGGCGGGCTTGGTGGAAGCGAGACGCGAGCGCGACCTGAGTCTCCGAGTAATAATCTTCAGATAAGTGCTGCCTCATCTGTTCTTCCGATGGCTTTTTTTTTTTAATGCTCATGTGATAACGTGCAGGGAGGATGATTGGTCTTCAGACGTGCTGAATCTCTTCTGCCCTCCTCAGTCTTAAGGCTTGAGCTGAAGGCACTCGAGTGCTTGCGGCGTCGGCAGCGCTGCTGGCAAATGCTGCGGGGGGCAAAACAAGGCTGCTGCTCCCTGCCCGGTAACGAAGCTGGGAATAGCCTAGCAGATCTGGGATGCTCACGGGCAAAGGTAAGTTCCTCTTTCAGCAGGGAAACAGGAAAAGCCAGGTGCAGCCGCTCAGGTTTCAGCTAACTTCGGGTTAACCCGAGTTCCTTCATGCTGCAAGAAGTTCTGCTAGGGTAGTGCTAGCCACCGGGTAAGGATCCGATGGTTAAACGAGGAGGGTTTTTCATAACAAAAATTGAATTTTCCTACCGGATTTATCGCTACAGGACGCTTCAGATAGGCAGGTGCCCTTGCAGAGCAGTGGCTGCTGACCAGGAGGGCTGAGACGGACGTGGCCGCGAGAGCTGAAGCAAGGACCGGCAGCCAGAAATAGGCGATGCTGTTCCAGGTTCTGCGAGTCAGCCTGTGGGAAAGACAACCAAGGCAAATGCTTTGATTCAGCTTGAAATAAACGGAAGAGTGAGCAAGACTAGATCCGTAGTTCCAGTTCCTGGGCCTGATAGGTGTGCTTTTTAACTAAAACGCAGTGGTTTGGGCGTACTGGGAGGCAAAAGCGCTTAAAATGTCATGCGAGTGCTGGAGGCAAGTCTTGCACAGAGGTGGCTGAGCGTTGCTGCCATCGCTAGGGCCTGGTCTTCACAGCTGGAGGTGCAAAATCCTCCACTGGGGTGGGGGAGGAAATCCCCTGGGCTGGGGAGCTCAGGGGCACGGACCTGACGGGGGCTGGAGCTTGTCCGAAATCCCAGCTTCTCGTACCAAAAAGAAATCGGCATCCTGAGCCAGCCAGAAGAGCACACAGAGGAGGGGCTCGGTATTCCTTTGGACAAACGACTGCCTCAGGAAGGCTTTCAGCAGAAAGCAAAGAGTCTTCAGGGGATGGAAAAATCCTGATACGCCAGGAAATGGAGGAGCAGGGAGGATTTGCCAACTGTTGCAGCTTAGCTGCAAATTGCAACGCTTATGAGGTAAAAGGGTCTTTTTGTGCGTGTGTGAGAACAGGTCGAGAGGACAGAAAAGAAAATAAGTTTATTTCCACAAGTAAACATTTGTTTCAGGCTAGATTTCGGTGGGGGAGATAGGGGAGCAATGACAAAAGGGATGATTTTGAGCATCCCTTACGTGAAGCCAGCTCAGCCGACCCAGCAGGCCTGAGCCCATCTCCATGCTGGCATCCTGGAAAAACAGTGAGAAATCCCAGATCTGTTCCTGGTTTTTCATAAACCTGTCAAATGGGGGTGGTCCTGTGGCAGGGAAATAGTGCTGAATGTGCTGGGCGGAATTTCCATGCTCCTCATCCCCCATGCCAGGATCCTTCTTTAACGTGAGTCTTGATGCTAGATGAGGTACTAAAACAAATGCAGAAGGAAAAGCACACAGATAATGGAAAAATATGTACGATACAATCCAAAGTAGGTCATGAAAAGCTAGGCAGTAGTATTCTGTAAGATCTGTAGTGTCCTCTTCTGAGAGCTTCATGTTGACTAGAACCAGGGTTTGTTCATTGAATGTCTGAAGTAATGCCACAGGCTGAACGCGCTTCAGAAACAAGTCAGCTGAAAGCAAACTTTGGGATTTACTGGCACAAAATGTTCTAATCAGGAGCAGGGGGGCCACGATGAGAGGGGGCTTCCAGTGGGTTTTCTGCCGGTCGTTACTGACAGATTTTGGGAAGAGCAGCAGCGAGGAGAAGGGTCTTGGTGTGCTGGAGGGCCCCCAGCTCCAGTCACCCTGCGGCTGGGGAGCAGGGAGGCCAGGAAGGATGGCTGTGAGCTCAACAGGCACAGAGGTGAGCTGGTTAGATGCTTGTTAAACAAAAAGAAGCTAAAAGAGTTTGCTTTTCTAATCCTGCAGAAGGAAAGGCCGAGGGGGGATATGATTGGTGTCTATAAATACATCAGATGGCAAGAGCCAGTGAGGAGAAATAAGCTGAGGAGCAGATGGGTATAAAAGGGTCGTAAATACACGTTCAGGCTGGAAAACTTAAGTGTCCAGAGTGGTGAGCTTGGAAGAGTTTGTTCTAGGTCTAGAGCTGTCAAAAATACACTTGAAAATACATTTCAAAACTACTTTTAAGTTAGAAAGTGTTGTGGATGTCATCGGATGGTGCAGCGCTTCCAATAGCACCGGCCTAGGCTCAGTGAGCTGAGGTCACGTCAAAAAAAAAAAGAAAGAGAAGAGACACTTTCATTCACTTGATTGTTATACGTGGGTGAGTAAGAAAGTAGCCCAAAAGCGAACCAAAAATAGTCTAATGTCAGGTCTCACAAGGCTGGGTAAGCGAAAATGTGTGTCACCGTGAGTCACGGAGCTGCATGGAGATGCTGGTACCTGTTTTGTGGAAATCAAAAGGCCTCTCAAGGACGTCTCGAATATTTTACAGAAAGCCACCCCGGTTCAATGTCTTCTGAGCATATGCAAACTAAAGCTGCCGTGCCTCTGCGGGAAGAGCCCCGCAGGTTTTCCATGGTGTGTTAGTGTGTGGTGTGCCGTGGTTGGCCTCGGAGGTCTGATCGTCAGGCTTGGCTGGGATAAAGAAGCTTACTTTGTAAAATCAAACAGCATCCTCGGCAGTTCTGGCTGTTCTCGGTTGTAGTCCCGTCGCTCTGCAGCTGCCTTGGCTCGCAGTTGCCCGGATAGCTTCAGGTCTCTGGTGGGCCTCTCTCTGAAGGGGTTCTCAGTGGGATGTGCAAACCTCGGCACGGAGAGCTAGCTCTGGTTTTATCACATCTAATTTTAGCCACTTTCTGTTGTCTGAGGCACTCTGTGTGCTGCCGTGGTTGTCCTCCTGTCCCTCCTGTCCTCAGCGCTGGAGCTGCTCCTGCATGCTCAGCTGGGGAAGAGGTGGGGACCGTGGCCTCTGAGGGGCCAAAATGTTAACAAGACCCTCACCCTCATCAGTTGTTCTTCTTTATCTGGCTTAAAACCAAAGCAAACAACAACAAGACACACTCAGAACTCTGAGACCAGGATCCTTTCCTGTGCAATATATGCACTGAAAACCCGGTGATGACTCTTTTCTCTCCTTCTCCATCCGTGCAAATCTTACAAGTAATTCATATCTTTTTAGAGTCTGACCCTTTTAAGTAATTGTTTTCCTGGCTCCCCGTGTTAATTATTGGCTTTGGTGTCTGGAAGCGGAGAGCACTATTGCTGCTTTAGCATTTCTGCTGGTGCTGAGTGTTCCTGTGCTCCTCCAGTTGTATCTTCAATAGTAATGAAAAACGTTTTCCTCATACCTTTCTAGTCTCAGGTGCTGAAAAGGAGAAGAGAGATTTTCATTAGGCCTGTAATGAGAGTGACACGAGTGAAGCAAACCTCCAGTGGAGGACGATGTTTTGCAATGACAAGCCTGGCAGCAACCCTGCTCATTTCAAACAGTCACTTTTATTTAAAAAAGAAAAAAAAAAAAAAAAGAATATGTATTCTCTGAATTACAGGGAACTAGTGGAGGCAGGGGGGGAAAGAAAGTGGGGAGGAGGATTTTTTTCTTCAAAAGAAACCTTGAGGTTTAATGTTCAGAGTGAGTGAGCCAAGCGTGGAGGTTGTCCTCTATTAAGACTTACTGTTGCTGGTAGGAGTGGTGCATCGCATTAGCCAAATCGCAGGCTGTGGTTTGGAGATGTGGATTCTGCGCGCATTTGCTTTAAATTTATGCACATTACTTAATTAGTGCTTCAAATTTCATGTCTCTTTAAATGACGATGTTTTGAAATCTGGAAAAAAAAAGAGATGGTTCGTTAAGCATCCTTGGTTTTTCGCCTCTCCCACGTTGGCGAGGGAGATGTTGATACTCGCTCGGTTCTGTGTTTGAACTATTTTTTTTTCTTGGCTAGGAAGATTTGAGAGAGCAGATATCTGTGTAATTCCCCCCTGGTTTTGCTTAGCTAGGGGAGTTTGTCTGGAGATCTTATTATCAGATTTCCATTTCCAGGGCTGGAGAGTAAGAACGGATCGCAGGCGTGGTTTGCTTGGCCAGACCGAGCATTGGCGTGTGGCTAAGTGGGTCAGGACAGGCTGGGGGAGAGGGCTGTTTGCAGCAGAAAAGAGATTCAGGTTGTCAGGTGGGAGACCTTGGTTAATGAGAAATTGCACGTTGTCAGCTTTGGAAAAGCCTGGATGGAAATAATTTACGCTGTTTAATTTCTCTGTTCTTTGCAGGTGTTCCTGTTTGTGTGCAGAGATCCTTTCCGTTGTTTTCTTTGCGAGCCAGCCCCGTAGTCTGTGTTAAGTAGAAGCTATAGGGAGCACATAATGCAGATGAGTTAAATATTTTGTGAACTGCCCTTACAGGGAGGTAGGGATATGCTCCACAAACAAAATTCCCATTTATCAGTCAGTCCACTGAAGGCACTGGGGATATTTCAAGAAACCGTGTGGGTTCTGTGTACGACACCCTGGGCAAACCAGCGTTACTGATAACATGGGAGGCCCTGATCAAGGACTATTCATTTAAAATGTCTCTCCTAACCACTGGCTTCGCACTTTTATTACAGGATGCTTCCTGCATATCAGACATCGGATAACGATCAGCTGGGGCAAAGCACCACTGTAGAAGAGAATTCTTATTGTTTAGGATGCTGAGAAACGAATGGCTTTGTTCTTGCTATAGACGGTATCAACCACTGATATATTCAAATATCTTCACTCTCACATCTCATTTAAATTGAGAGGTAGATGTTTTGAAGCATAGGCTTTTTTCTTCCAGGGCACAGTGCTTGTGACAACTGCGGGCTTGACCAGATGCAAGGTAGGGAGGGGCTGAGCAGGGAGTAAATGATGGTTCTCAGGGCCAGAGACAGAAATCGGTGTTCTTAATCTAGAAAGGTGCCATAAATCTTTCCTGAACGTCCCTGGTTATCTGAATTAGAGTAGGATAAATAGATAGGTACAATCTCCTGATTAAACATCTATTTTCTTTCTCGTTAATGGCTCTCTCGTATTTCTCTCAGGGTAAGCATCTTTTTTCACAGACCAGCAATGGATTTCTAATGGATTCTGAGCTTAGCATCCAACCTAGTGAACTTGGTAACACAGTTGGAGGCTACCTGCAATCCCTTTTCTCAGGGCACTGGGTAGAAAAAATAATTTTGGAGAAATATGAAGTATTCCCAGCTTTGTTTCTTAGAAGTAGGCTGGAACCGAAGGGGATAAATAACCCTGTGTCACACAACAAATAAGTTCCCTGCAGACTCGCTCCATATTGTGTGGTCAGCGCCTGGACCACCCTTAGAGTTGTGGTTTAAATTTTCAAACATACACAAGTGTTAGGTTCACATATACGAAAGCCAGGAAATCCACATTCCTGACAATTAAGTGGAACCATAGCTCTCTATTATCTCTTAAGGTGCAGAAGGCGATTGGAGGAAAAGCAAAAGGTGACTTTCCACCCAGGCTTTCATCTATTCGGAGTGAACAATAAACTCATAAATACATTCAGGATATCTCAGTTACTGCACTTCACAATCAAAATACGTAATTGTGTATCTGCTTTAAAGACTATTATATTTGAACTTAGTTTTGACAGGAAAGCGGAGAGGACTATAAATTCTTTTAAAAGTATCAGTTAACTCTAAAAGATCAATTGAATCCTTCCTGAGCAGAGAGGAATGACTGCAAAGATGTCTTCTCACTTACACATTTAATGTTCATTTGCATGTGAAAATGTTGACTTAGAGGTAACTTGGGAATTAAGAACTTGTGCTGCTGAGAATTCTGCAAAACCCAAGTCAGAGTTACATCAATGGTATGAAGAAGTGCTAGCTGTCCTGGTGTAAACCATTCTTACAGCAGTAGAGGGTTTCTTACTCAAAACCATTTCTTATCTGTCTCTGGGCTATTACTGCGTTGGATTTGCTCTTGCTGATACTGACAAAAAGATTGAAAGCCAGCATATGTTCTCTCTCCTATATGGATTGTGCAGTTAAAATTATTTAATAAGGCACTATCTTAACAGCAGTGAACTTAATAGCTTGTGCTTGTAAATATGTTTAATATCTCCTGCTTTAGCATGTGGTGAAGGGAATATCGTTATATTATTGGCTAAATATATCTGGAGGTGTTTTGGCCATATGGTTCTAAATCTGTTTTAATGTAATTATCTCTATTAACTTAAAAAAATATATATATTCCCTCCAAGTTGACTGACGTTCTTCTCAGTAAAGTGCCCTTATTGCTGATTAGAGGTGTGGAAATAGTAATTTGTTCTAGCGTTTAGAAACTTGATTAGCCCTCTAATGAAATGGAGCGCCCACACGCTGTCTAAATACTCTCTACCTGACACCAGTTGGATCCCATCCAGGGTGGAAGAACACTTGAAATGTTGCTTTACTACAATATGTTTTGTGTCTTGAAATCAACCGCGCTGCCTGCATGCAAATACCCCCTGGCTGTTCAGCAGGCGGAGTGAACCTTGACCCTCCCTGGAAATCAGCATCAGGATTTGATTATCTGCTGAGCCTTCGTTGCCTCGCTGCAACAGCTAGGGTAGAATTAGAAAATTAAGGAGACTGTGTATGTGGAAACACCCATGTTACTGACTGTAAGCTAGACCCGAGAATGGCTGTACGCATACGCAACACCCGTAGTATAACATGCAGGTGATGTAGAAGCGTGCTGCTAAGACTCTGCAGCTCGTGCTATTCTTTTGAAGTAATGAGCTGATAAAAGCACACTGTAAATGAAGATTAAAGTTACGGAACTACCCCAGCGCTCTCCCCATTACAAGCCAGCTTGTTCTGTTTCCTCCAAAGGCTGATAGAAACAACTGCTGGGTGCCATGGCAGCTTGGTGTCGTAGCACCCATATTTTACACCCTCTTTAACTCAGTTGGATATAGTTCTTGTTCAAGAGCACTACTGCTGGAAAAGTCTGAATCAGGACTCTTCACTAACGTCCTGCATTGGAAACTTCATGCTTTCATGGTAGGAAACGCGTGAAAACAACACTTCAGGTGCATGAGCTCCATTAGTCAATAACTGGTCATTTTGACTGATCAGCTTACAGAAGGCAAACCCTAAAGCATTTGAACTAGAATCATACAATCACTTTGTATTCTTCCTTGTAGTTTTTATTACCTCTTTTCTCCGCCATTGTGGACTTCAATATTTTCACTTTTTGCAATCTCCACTTTTCAACCAATCCATTGGAAGGGTGTTGAACTGAAAAAGCTGCAACTGGTTTATGCTGTTTTAATGCTTCAGGAGACTCCAGAATATATTTGTTTAGTCTCAGACTCCTTCCCCAAAACCAAAACAAACTGTTCAATTACATTAGTAGTTCAGATTTTGCCCGCAGGATGTTACTGGGGGAAAATTGGGCAAGGCAGTAACGTTGGGGATCACGTAAGTAGAACCTGCTTAGAGATAAGTGACTTTTATTCCAGCAATTTAAAACTCGTTGTCTTACTTCAACACTGGTGCTTCAGAAGTAGTTGGAAGAAAGGGTGTGTTGGTTGAAAAGGTCACTGTAGCATAATTAAAGGATGAAGGAACCTGCAACCCATGGTGTAGTTCTTCAGGGGAGATGGAGTTTGTACCTGTTACGAGCAGAGGACAAGTGGAACAAGAGCGGTCTTTGGCCAAGGTGGAGCTGTCTTTCACTTAGCTCTGAAAAGCAGAACGGGAGTGGAGGTGGAAGGAAGGTCTCTCTCTGTGCCCCTGTTCTTTAGGTCACTTATGCAGAAGAGAGTAGATAAAGCTGTAGTTACTTGACCTATTTATCCAACAGAAACTTGCAGTACAAGCAAAAGCTGTTTGACTATCCAGGGCTGTTGCTGTTTTATATGGGACACTCCTTTGGGTTAAGCTGTGCCTCACGAATACTTACAGGCAGCATCCAGCCATCCAATGTGAGTAATTCTTCTTTCAGAAGCTAGGTCTATGGCTTCGGTTCATATTTCGCAGAAAACTTGGAATACCCATTGCACAGTCTTAATTTCTGTCCATGCAGAGCTAAGCTGGTGCAAATAAAGACTGAATCTGTCTCTTAGGAGCTGGGCCTATTCCAATAAAAGGGTTTTAGTTTGGATTTGGTTCCTTCGTACAGAAAAAGGACGAGTAGGCTGGAACGTAACGGAGGGTGGAAGTAGGCAGTGCGTGTTAACCACTCTTGGGTTGCTACAGGAGAGGTTATCCAGGCACGGTATAAAATAAGTGATTTTATTATTTCTGTAGCACTTGCTGGTGATATTTTGTAGTCATTTAGTCACTAAAATATAGCCAAAGTTCTCTTAGTAAAAGTGTGGGCAGTAATCTGAGGAGACAGTAGAGCCCCTCAGCGCTGAGGTTGGCGGTAAATCTGAAGCCCTGCTAGCCTGCTGGGCTGCACAGGACATGTGCTTGTATATTGTATACACACAGTACATTTTCTCTACAATTTATGAATCTTCATTTTTGAAAACCAGCATCTCTTTGGCAGGAAAATACCAACTTTGTACCATAGGTCTTTGCTGCCACCAGCTCAGCCATGTTAAGTCAGCGTAAATGGTATCTTGGCAGTGACTCACTTGGGTAGGACTTAGTTTAAGATGCAAAATGTTCTTTTTTTTTTTTTTTTTAAAAAAAAAAAAAAGGAATAAAAGAGGAAGAAACTGCTTGACTGCCAGTATTGTTGTGGTCATTCCAGCAAGTCAGTGGCTTTCATTTATGCTACCAAGATGAAGCCTTTCCTCTATTGGTCTCTTGTCCAAACCTCTCCTAGACTAATCAAGCACGAAGTGGTTGGTGTGTCAGCTCCTTGCTTATTGTAAAACAATCTCCAGTCTTTCTCCTTGGAGAAATAATTTGTTCTAATTGACGACTATGTTAGGATTTCCTGTCAGGTGAAGAACCACAAGAGCTCAGGCATGGTTTTCCACCTGTGGCCCTGGCACCCATAGCTTTTCTCTGGACTTCTCTTAAGAAATGTCTGGAAACTTGTGTAAGAAAACTTATTCCACTAAACGTATGCATGGTGTAGATAACACCTCCTTCTGAAAAATTCTTAGGAGTCGATTAATGAAGAAAAGACTTAAGTCCCTGGCTTAGACAGTAAGGTACTTGCTCTTGAAAACTGTACCTTTAGGCTAAAGGTAAAGCATGTTAGTCAGGGAGCTTTTATTTTTCATCTTGCACGTTCTTTCTGTTTGAGTCATCGACCAAATAAAAATGGCAAAAAAACATGCTTCTCTTAAAGCAGGAGGACATCGTTGGTGTTGGGCATCCAGAGGGACTATCCTTTTCCAGACAGAGCAGAGAGAACAGCATCAGTGTTTCTTACGTTATTTGAATTGTAACAAAGATGCTCCACAGTCATCAATTGTAAATGAGCATTCAGCTGAGAAACTTGTGCTGAGGGGGTTTCTCATTGTTACAAAAGCTTTGCAGTGGATTAACTTCGGAAATTCTGTGGGTCGCGTTAACATTTCAGTGAGTGGAATTTTAGGGAACCATGGCCACAAGTTCTCTTTCCTGTAAACTAGAAGCGTTGTGTCAGCCTCGTATTTTAATATTTTTATGATGGCTTGAATTTTGATGTGAACAGCTTAGCTGAAGATCTTTGTGATGAGGTAGCATAGCCAATGTCTGCTTACATTCTTCCAGGTGCATACTGATCTAATCATCCTTTCCCCATCAGTGAGTAGGGAGGGTAACATACTTAAGTTGTCTTTGCATTTTAACTCTTCAGGGCTTTTTCCTTTTTTCAGATCTAAATGGATGTAACTTCTGATAAGGCACATTCAGAAAAGGGAATAAATACTTCCTTCCTAAAACCAGTATTATTAAACAGTTAAAGTGTAAGGTACTCAAAATTACAAAATAAATGATGCAGTAACATCTGTGTTGAATAGATAGCCCAGTAATGTGCTCACCCAGGCAGCTGAGGAGCTGTCTGATGTGGGCTGCATCTTTTAGACCGGAGTAGCATGACCTTTTAATGTTCTGCAGCAGTCCAGTGTAGCTAAAATGCCTCTCTTTGGGTGATGCCAATTCATACCTATATTAGAAAATATATCTGAGCAAGTTCATGGTGACGTACACTTGGAGCTGCCTCCCAGTCTCCAACTATTCACAACTTCAAAACTTCCTGAGCTGGGGCTGGTTTCTCCATATTTAATAACCATTCATGCACTTCTCTTCCATGAGCTCCAACACTTTCCTTCTGGACATACATAAACTTCAGGTGTCCCCAGCATCTTATGACAAGGATTTCCACAGCTTAGTTGCACATTTTGGAAGAGGTTTAGTAGCTTTGTCTGGCCTTGTCACTTGCTACTCAGTTCCTAATCCTTTTATCGGAAGTGTTCCATGCTATGTGTGGACTGTGACAGCCAGGAGGCTGTAAATGAAAATTTCTTGACGTGCTTCTGACAGCAAGCTCAACAGTTCAGCGTTGCTTTCTAAGACCCAAACTACTGTAATCCTGTGTGAAAAAGATGGCAGAAAGCTAGCTGTGGAGGCACTAGCACTGAGCTGAGCACGTCTTCCTCTGTTTTTAATGATCTGGATGAGAAGGTTTGTTTTTCTGAATTTTGGCGAGTTCCTTCCATAAGTCTTAAGATAGTTCCTGCACAAAGGTTTAAAATAACCCGTGTGATCATTTTGTACATGAAATGTGTGGAAAAAAGCAGTTAGAAAAACCATGGTTCTGCCATCTGTGTGACTTTCCTATGTCTCAGAATAGAATTTGGTTTTATATAGTACCTGGTAAGTGAAAGGTGCTTGAAAGCATTTTTCTGCAGCGGCGTATTCTGGGACACCGTTTATTTGCTCAGTAGTAGTTTTTATCCAGCTGAAAATACTGCAAGAACACAGGCTTAACCGAGAGAGACCATTAGCAGGGATACATGATGTGCTTATTTTTGGAGTATGGGGCTTCAGCAATTTTACCATGTCCCTGAGATGCCACAAAGAAGCATTAGTGATATCCCACAGGTAATGAACACTGCTCTACAAACACAGCAGCCGTCATGCTACTGGTGTGGCCAGTGCAGCCTTGCTTCTGCAGATAGTCTATCATATGAGTGGTTGAAACTGGGAAGGAAATCATTTCAGTGAGGTGGTATGGGGGTCAGAGCCCAGCTTCCTCCCCTGCAACTGTGGGGGGATTGAGATTCTAATCAGAGGAGGAAATTGTTGTTATTTTTTCCATTAAAGTGCAAAGATATGACTTGTTATACTCGCCATGAGCAGATCTCTGAATGATTCTTTTCTGTCCAAACTGTCTAGCTTCATCAGTTAAAGTGAAAGCTGGGCAGCAACTGAATTAACATTCGTCTGGTTTCTCGAGCAGGTTGTGTGGCTGAGCTCCACGTGCCCACCTGCCCGAGGAGCTGCCAGCCAGAGACTTCTTTAAAACTAGCTTTAACTATTTCTGGAAGAGCTGCAGTTGCAGACATAACCTTCAGAGTCTTATCCTTGGTAAAAATTTAAATCTTTATGTTTCAAGGCGTGCAGTGCCTGATTTTTTTTGTCTCTGTGCTTTGTCATAATGAATGTGGCGGCATTGCCAAAGAGGAGAGGTGAGAGAATGCAGCCTTGGTGCCAGCCTCTGTTTAAACAATTCTCCCAGTCTGCTTTTATAGTAGCTTGCAGTTAAGTGCACCTTCCTGCAAGCCCTTGGTGGGGATGATCTCTGCTGGAATACTGTAGCACTTGAAGATGTTCCAGCATGGATTGGAATGGAATCTGTTACAGGTTTTCTTTAAAATACATTGTTGAAGTGTTTTGATGTTTACTACCCTTAGATTAATCTTATGTTTCAAACAGCATATTTGAAATAGAGTTTTAAAAAAATCATCCACTTCCTTCACAGTAGAAGGACACTGTTACGCATTTACAGTATGGATGAATACCATTCAATTTTGCTTGCTTACAAGGCATGTATTTTCAGACAATACTTCTATTAAAAATTCAGTGGAGCATTCTTAGGAAGCAGTTCTGCCAGGGATACATGATGGATTTACATAACCCTAGGGGTCTTTTTTTTTTTTTTTTTTTTTTTTTATAATATCCCCCAGTTATGCCTCTCTGATTGGCAGTGTGCCCAATAACTGTGCACACATTTACGAATAGAAGTATTTAACTCTTCAGTTACTGCATGGTAAAGAGGCCGTGCTATCAGTGGTTCGTTTAGGTGTTAATTTCAGGCCTGCCAAAGCAGTCGCTGTTTATCTGTGCCTTCTACCAGAGGTCGGTTCTACCCCTGGCCATGGTCGCTGCCCGCTCTCTGCAGGAAGATGGCGGCCATATGCGGGACCAGCCCGGCTGTGTAGGCCGCCCTCAGGCAAGCCATGGCGGTGGGTCACAGGCTCTGCCATGCTGCTTCTCGTTAGCAGCATCGCTGGCCCGGCTGATGAGGCAGGTTGACCTGATGCTGTTTTGCCGATTCAGAAGCTAAACGCCGCATTCTCCAAGCTCGATAATGGTGCTCTGTCTCAGGATGTCAGACTCGGGCTAATTCTGAAGGTGGCAGTGGGCCAAGGCACAGACAAAACAAGTCCCAGCTTAAAACGCTGGAGTTTTTCACTGTAACTTTTGCCCTTGATATCTGATGCTATTGAAACAGAAAATGCTCTTCTCCTGTGCTTGTAGGATTTTGAGTCGTCCCGACAATCACAAGAACATCTTCTGTCCTGAGGGCATTTCCTGGGGACCATACAAACCTCCAGTGTTAGCTTTGGGTGTGCAGGGAGGGCAGGAGGCAAGGTTGCCTTGTCTGCTTCAGGGACTGATAAATAAGAAGCTTTGTTTGTCTCTCGTATTTATTTCTGCTGGAGGCTGTAGTAAACCAGAAGACCATTTGTTGTCTTGTAGCATTACAGGTCTTGCCTAGTTTCAGATCATGTCATCTGACCCGGTATCTCATGGATTCCTGTTCATCTGCAGTGGAAAAACAAGCTTTGCTGTGGGACAATTCATTTTATCCTGGGCTAGACAACAGCTTTCTTTTTTGGTTGTTAGCTGACTAACTCTGATTCGGGTGTCAGTGTTTGGTCAGTTGAATTTCACCCATGATTTCTGATAGGGATCAAGGCGTGGATAAGAACTTGGGTTTTGAGTTTTGGATTAAATTAGATGGAAGTGATTCTTTAGCAACAAGTAAACAGAAGAAATGGCTGTTTGTCTCTCATCCTTTTCATGTGTTAATAATCAATGTTTAGGCTTGGTTGTTGGCACCTTTAGTTGAGCAAATCTTCTCATGAAGAGTTTCCATTTTTCCGGGTAGGAGCCTTACTTTCTCAGGTAGCTGTACTCTGTACTTCAGTTATATCGCGGTTAAGTAACAGGTGTGACTTCTACATGACACATTCATATCTGTTCTTGGTTTGGCTTCTTAAATAAACGTGTTTTGCAGCAAACACATCAATCTGGTGTTTGACTTGCAGTCCTTGCCTGTCTGCTTCCAGTTTTAGTTGAATGTTAGTTTCGGTTAATAGCTGCAAATAACTTGGAAAATACAGGGGGGAGAAGGTGATATAACACAAGTGAGACTAGAAGAGGATGTAGGTGTAGGTAGGTTTTCTTCATGAAAAAGGAGAGAGGCTTTTCTGCCAGTAACTGTGTGTTCACTTCTGAGTTTTTCTCGTGTAGGTTGAGTATGCTGGATATCTTTCAAAGACTGAGGAACTGCTCTTGGACTTCTGCTGCTTGGCCATCCATCTTGGGTTGGGTAGAAATTGCTGCCCTTTGGTTTCTAATTAGTGTGAATTGTGTTGTTAATAGCTGGTTGAGGGATGGGAACTTGGGATAGGCTTCCTTTTATTGTGTGAAATCCAAAAGGGCTGTAACCTGTTACCAGAGCAAAAGCTCCACATCAATTGTACTGCACTGGCTCTCTTCCCAGCTCCTTGCACCACTTCATCAGCTGTTAGGCACAAAGATGCTGAATTCCTAACATTAAAAGTGACTTTTAAGTATTTTGAAATGCTGTTCCATAAGAAAAAAAAATATTTTCTACAGCTTGACTTCCTCTGCTAATTTTCAGCTTAATTGCTTAGTTTGCTTTTTTGGAGTTGGACAGTCTGTTAAGAGGAAGAAAGCATTGCAAAACCACTTGAGGTACTGTTAACAAATGACTGTAGGCCAGGACTTTTACTTTGTGAACCTTAACATTTTGACATTGTTTGCTGTGAACATCTCTTCTATTACTTCTTGACATATGTCCTTGGTTTAACCCATTTTAAGAAGTGCTCAGTCCCTAAAGACAAGTTCTGCACTGTCAGCAAATAATATAGAACATTGTGATTATTGTGTATTATTTAAAATACTCCTCTTCATGTTTTTGCTCTTTTAGCTTGGTTTCTGTTTTTTTTTGTTTGTTTGTTTGTTTGTTTCTTTACAGAAATAGTTTTGAGAAGGAGAACAGAAAGTTTAGGCTTCTAATGTGCATCCACATTTTTGAAATTACAACAAAATTTAATTTGAAATGACTTGCAGATGTCTTCTGAAGCTGCAAAGCTTCTGATTTATCACATTAAAGACTGTAAACAGATTTTATTTCATTAAAAATTATGCATCTGTGGATGTTTGCCAATAAATTCCAAAATTTCACAGCTTTGGTATATAAGCTTTTTTGTCCTTGTCAGTCAGAATCTCCCAGGAGCCTTGAAATGTGAAGACAAGTAAACTATGGCCATCTTTCCTTCTAGTCAGCGAGACTGTGTGTAGTTTTCAATATTATATTAAGCCTCTATAAATTTATGAGAAGTACTAAAGTTTCCACTTGAAATGAATTGAACATGTCATAAACTGCTGCCACACTTCTGAACTGTTCTTTTGACAGTTAGGTGGATAAATTAAAATGAAACTTGGCATATGTAGAAATAAACAAGGATGGCTTTGAATGATAGTAGAAGCTAGGACAGTCAGTGTTCAGATAATTATTATTATTTTTTTTTCTTGCTTTCTTCTCTGAGGACAGAATAAGCAGGCAGTCCACTATAGCCCTGAAATTGTGTTAGGTATTACTGAAACTCAGAGCATATGTCTGTGGTCAGAGCACGTGGAGATGGACCCTTCTCCCAGCATCCAAGAACCAAAAGTGGAAATGTATTCAGTAAGCAGTAACAACGGCGGTAGGATCCAGTTTGGAGGTAAGGTCCTAACCAGAAGCAGTAAATAATGCTGCCTGTGCCACGTGAACAAAAATATGTTTGTGTGTGCCAGGCTGAATAGTAGGGTTATGCAGCATAAAGTCTGATATTTAACCAGTGTATTTCCCTTCTGAAGAACTGTAAGGTAAATCTGAGATTGGGCTGAAATTGATTCCTTTGGGGTGATTCAGCCACAGATATGGAGCCCTGAACCCAGTTCCCCACTCACACTTTCAGTGTCCAAAGGCCTGGTGTAGCTGACAAAAGCCCATCAGATAACCTGGTTCACAGGTTTAACCTGAACTGCACACCATAGACTGGGCCACAATGCTCAACATATGCATTAGGTACGATTTAGGATGCTTGAGGGTATCCAGGGCATCTATAGGGACGAGCAGATAATATAGAGACTTGTGGGAAGCCTGTGCCATTCTGGGAAGCTGGTTGGGTGCCAAGTGTGAGTCTCCAGGGAGTCATTAGTGGCCCTCAACTCTGCTTTTTAATGCTACTGCACCTTGTTCTCACTCTGCTGGAAAAGGAGTTGAGGCTCCTTGCTGAAATGGAGACACCTCAGCGTAGGTGTCCCAGTGAAGGACTCAGCTCTTGGTTGTTTCTGCAGATGCAGAGTAGTGTGTATTTATGAAGAGAGGGATCACTGAATTTAAGTAGCAAAGTTCCTTAGAAATGCTAGATGGTAGCAAAATTGCTTGTAGATTATAATACAAGAGAAGGTTAAAGATCCTTCTATCAAGAAAGAAGGAAATAAGTCTGTGGCTGGGTAACGTACTTGCAGTACATCTTGGGCTCTGAGTGACTAGTAATAAAAAAATTGAGCATGGGAAGCGATCAGAAAACTCCTATTTGTCAAAAATTGAGTTGGTGAACTTCTTCAAGAGCTGACCAAGAGCTGAAGTATGTTATTAATACCGTAAATGATTACTTTTTAGAGTAGCACGTCTTGGTGCTTGGAAGATAGAGCTGTGGTATTACTGGAAGATTACCAACTAAATTATTTTTCTTTCAGAGAGCAACCTTATGAATAGTATCTACTGAGACTGAGTAATGAGAATATATATCCCTCCTTCCTTCAATATCTCAGAGAGAAAACAAGATAGACTCCTGATTGGACAATGTCAAATTGTCAAAGAAAATATGGAGCAAATCTTTATTCTTCAGTTTAAAAAGTCAAGCATGTCACTTCCATGATTATCAAATATTTTTTTAGCATATTGTTCTTCTAAGTTGCAAGCAGAGGCAAGTGCAGAACATGGATATAGAAGCACAACAGAGCAACAGTGACAGTACAGGTTTGGGTTGTAACTGAACGTAACTTTCACAGGGTAGAGTAGCTGCAAGAAATTTTTAAAGGGCGGATGTTGGGTATCTAATGAAAACGTTTCTCAGCATGCTAAATTGCAAAGATTTATGTGTGTGTACGTAAGTAAGTTTTTATGGAGTGTAGTGGAGCTTAAGAGGCAATTTAGTAAATTGAATTAAAAATACATATGCTTTTGATGATTTTCTGATAGGGAGACAATAAAACATGAATAGGCAAATAATCCTAAACTAGGAGCATTTATAATATCCTATGCTGGGAACTTGCAGGTATACAGAAATGATTTACACAAAGTACCAGTAAAATACAAACGAGGGGAAAAAAATCAAAAACAGGAGGAAAAAACATAAATACAATCAAATGCTTAAAGGGAGTAGATGAAGTCTGCTGAACTTGCAGAGATTTAATTAACTCATTGCCCTTCTGTGCAGTAGGAAAACTGTAGGGACTTTCCTATTCCAAACGCACGTTCTGTGCAAGGTCAGGGAATGGCCTTGGCAGAGAGAAATATCTGAGGAAGAAGTGTCATAAAGCAGCAGAAAAGCAGAGTAATAAAGTGGAGGGTGAATGGTATTTACCCTTTGGAAACCTCGGAGAGAAGGCATGAAGCAGAACAGCAGACAACCTGGGTATTAAGCAGCAGGACAGTGTTTGGAGATGGGAGGGCTTGTAGTGACTTTCTTGTAAATAGATAATAATGAGGGGCTAAGAAATAGTTGGAGAAATGTATCCTCAGCATAAGCGTGGCTTAAAGTCAGAAATAAAACCCATTTTCCATGTCTGGGGGGGCGGGGGAGTATTAGGGAAAATCAGTAAATATAATAAATAGGAAATACTTATTCAAAACCTTTCCCCCAAATAAATTCCTGCTTATTTAGGGGAGAAAAGTTTACTCCTCAGCAGAAACTGATTTTGGGATGCCCTTAGGACTTAGATTTGATCTAGTGCTATTTATTATCGTGGTGTCTTTCTGGTGGTTGGGATTTTTGTGGAAGTAGTGACTCTGAGCCCTTCACCAGCCTTTCTGTGCTGCTTGCATTGTTCTGGGACCCAGGAGGACCCAAGTGGCAGCATCGCCACAGCTCACAGAATTTCCTCTTGAGGTACAAAATGTTTCTTTCCAGTGATTTTTTTTTCCCCACTCACATCATGACAATCTTGATGCGAAGTGCAGGATGAATTAGCTCATATGCACTACTTCTGTGCAAAACAGAATCGCTCCAGCAGCTTTCTGCTTGCCTGCGCTTTCTGCGTTCATGGATATTAAAAATGTGCTTTCTAAACCAGCTGCTTGATCAGCCCTTCCAGATACGGCTCCCTTTTCATCTGCTTCAAATAAAATTAGCCTCTTTTTACAGCTTGCTAAAAATAGTCATTTCTTTACAGCCTCAGGACATGGTGACTCATGTGATAGCAAAGAGGAAGAAACTTTATTTCTCTAAACTTCAACCTCCAGCAGGAAAGCTGCTGCAGGCCGGCCATGCTCCCAGCTTCCACATGTGGCTCAGGGCCTTGCTGTCAGCCAAGGGGCTCCGGCTGCCCTGTTCTCACCGCTGTGTCCCAGTGTCTCCTTGGTTCTTGAGGAAAGGTGCGAGGTCACCACAGTAACTAAACCTTTGAGATGATAGAATCACAGAGGGAATGAGGTTGGAAGGGACCTTTTGGTCCATCTGGTTCAACCCCTGCTCAAGCAGGGACACCCAGAGCCAGCTGCCCAGCACCATGTCCATGAGGTTTTCAAGGTCTCCAAGGAGGAGACTCCACAGCCTCTCTGGGCAGCCTGTGCTCCATCACAGCACAGAAGTGCTGCCTGGTGCTCAGAGGGAGCCTTCTGTGTGCCAGTTGTGTGCCCATTGCCTCTTGTCCTGTTACAAGACAGAGTTTCTGGCTCTGGGGTGCTTTGGCAGAACACATCCAAGGAGGAAGATGTTTCTCACTGATGAGTACAAATTAGACAATCACATGGAAAATAGTTCTGCTTCACCACCCTTAAATTCCCAATTTTTAGCTCATGACACTGTTCCAAGTACAGCTTAAGGACAGAAAGCAAGTCATGGATAACATTTCCTCAGGGCTGACACATAGGTTTGTCCATCTGTCACACCGCAGCATGCTGCTGTGGAGGTTGCACCTTGGCATGAAGTGGGCCCCCCTCTGCCAGTAACCTTCCCTGGCCTGCTTCTCTCTGCTCATCTTTAAAGCTCTTCGTTATCATTCTCTTTCCTAATCAGCAACCCCAGAAAAGTCTCCTTAATTTTAATGTAAATGGAGTTGGTTACGAACCTTTTGAGATCACTTATTCATACTCCAGCAATGCGTTGATGGAGGAACACGAAGCAGAAATGGCTCTGGACGTGCGTATGGTATTGCAGTTGCTGAGCAACTTGGTTCAGTCATTTAGCATAAGAATCCAATTTCAAATAAGATATTTGGGACCCTGCTTTACTTAGTATGCAACAGTCAGCATAACCTGCAAGGACGAGTTGAGCAGGAACTTGAAGCAGCTTTATTGGGAAATAAACAAACAAAAAAAGCTTTGTGAGAACTTCTCATCGTGAAGGACCGTATATCTAAACCGTTGCTTTCTAATTCCCATGTGTAGCTTTTCATGTTTGAGTCCTTGGGTAGGTCTTAGATCCCTGCTCCGTACGCAGCATGCCCAGGAGCAGTGTTTTTTATCTGCAGTTCAACAAAGACGTTATCTTACTGAGTGCTTGCAAACTTCCCGTGTTTTTATTAATAGCATCCTAAGAACAAGCTCGTTTTAACTCGTTTTAGTAAACCAGAAGCTGTGGCGTGAAGGCAAAATAAACTTTTCTGTTGATGGAAGTGAATAACGTACACCTCCAGTAACTTACCTGAAGGGTTGAGGCAGCCATGTTGAATGGGGAACGTAGGGGGTGGAGGCCATAGCCTGCTGAAAATGGGATAATAATGCTGCTTTTTGCCCCAGTCTGGCCTAGATGGGCAGCTGGGCAGAGTGGTGTATAGCTCAGCGAGCACACTGGTGGAAGCAGTGGTTCAGCTCAGCTTACGACGTGCCCTTATGCCAAAGGCTAAAGATTTGCAGCTGTCCAAGTCATCTCCCTCACACAAGCTGTTTCCTCCAGCTATTTGGTATGAAATGAAGGCTTTCAAAGTCTAATACCCAAATAGCCTTCATAAAACAAGAAATATGAGACATTCAGAGTAATCTTGGGAAAGATTTATTTTTTTTAAAGGTTGATGAAGGTGGCTGACTGTTAGCAAAATTGTGCATATAGAACTAGAAGATACCTTCTGAGCCTTGAACAGCTATGTGGAGAAGGGGTTGCATGGGCAGTTATCCAGTCCCTGTACTTTTTTCATGACTTCGGACTGCATATACATGATTCGTAAGGAGTATGTTGCAGTGCTGTAGGGCTGTGACAGCAGGCAGTGGTCACAGTGAGTTGTCTCCTTGTTTTTATGCAGTGGATTCAGCTCATTTCAGAAAATAAGTGAAAGCACGCATGAGTACATTCTTCATCATTTAACAGCTAATTATTCCAAAGTAACAAATTTAATTGTCGAGAGAGTTTGTTTTGGAACATCTTTCCTGAATAATCACGGCTGGTTTTTGCATGTTTTTTCATAATCTAATTTAAAAAAGGACAGGATGTTTTTAAGACACAGAGCAGTTGTTACGCATTTCTAGCATCTTCATTTTCCTGTGTGGAAATCGGTGACACGCTCGGTCTCAGACCCACGCTGGTCTTTGTGTACGTGGCCATTAAACGTAAGCCTGCCTGGTAGAGTCATTGAGGTATTTAAGGGTCATTTGTTATGGAAAACCTCAGACTTTTATGTTAGGGGCATGAAATATTTGGCATGCAAATCTGATACCGCTGTTGATGGGTAACTTATTAAGAGTCACTTGTGCTGCATTGTCATTAGTGACCTTAAAAAAAATGTGCAGCAATAGTTTCCAGATACGTGGAATATAGCTGGAAAGAGGAAAAGAAGGAAGGCAAGAAGTAGCTGTTTTAAATTACTGCAAGGGGAATTCAGATGAGACATTAGGAAAACTTCGTAGTGATCAGAGGAGTTAGTCACTGAGCTGAGAAATGTGGGGAGATAGAGGAACCGCTCTCAGGGTCTTCAGGAGCAGGTTAGATGAACATTGGTCAGGAGTGGTGCTGGAAGAGCTCCTCTTCCCTCCAGGTGGGTCAGAGAGCCAGGAAACCTCTCCAGGTCCCTTCTCACCTTCTCTCTGTCAGTGGCAACAGTGTGAAAGCCTCCATAGCTTTTCTTAGTTCAATTTCGTATCCCTGATAAATCAAAAAGTACTCTGGTTCTTGTTACACTACCTTCCTATCATGTACTTAAAGTAATATAATTAAAGGGCATTTAATAATTTTTAGGCTCTGGCCATTTTTCTCGCTGTGGTTGGCACATCCAGATTGTATTGCATGTTTTATTCTTTCCTGGGCTTGGCAGCTGAGCAACGTAGTCTTTTTGTCTTTTATTTGGAAGGAGTCTTTAACTGGGTCTTGCTGGTGCATATGTGGGGGGGAAGGGTCTTTTCAAGATGGGGTTTGGCACACAGAGTGCTTATAGTCTTCTAAACCCTTAGAATCTAATTAGATTCTCATATTGAAAAAACAACTTTTTGCATATAATTTCCCAAGTGTGGGCTTTGTTCACATAGTGGTGGTGATCGTTTTTTTTTTTTTTTTTTTTTTCCCTCCTCTCTGCTTTCAGAACTTCAATCTAGTAAATTGCCTGTTTTAGCATCGTGACACATTTTTGATTGCTGTTGTCCACATATCTGTAACCCGACCTATAAAATAATCGGGATCAAATTTGTATTTTTTTTTTGTCTTTTTCCTTGACAAAATTCATACAGTTCTTTCGAGCAAATCGTGGGAGACGCAGAGGCATCGTGGTGCGATGACTTCACCTGTTCACTGGGCTGTAAAACATGCAGGTGGCCTTGGGAAGAGAACCAAGTCAAGGCCTTTAAGATCTAATCTTGCAAGATAAGGCGAGTTAATGTGTTATTCCTCATGCTGATAGAATTCTGTGTCTGTTTTGCAGGAAAAAAGAGTCCAAGTCTCTCCACCGTTAACAAGAGGACCAAGTGCCTTTATACCAGAGAACGAAGTAAGTTTTAGCTGGGCTGGGTGTGTGGTAGCTTCTAAAAGGGAAACACTGAAGGACAGTTTTACATCTTGCTTGCCCATTGGTAAATACCTCAATGAGTCCCATTGTCAGCACAAGCAATGGTTTATCCAGGGCAAACTCCAGTGGATAAGAACCGTGCTGTCATTTCTTATGAGTGCTTCCAGTGGTCTTGCTCTCAGTTGTCCACACTCCCCGAGACAGTTGTGAATGCTGGCTCTGCTCTTTTTGTGGGGGATGATCAGTTCTTACTCCTGATGTCGGGCCTGAGGGGAGACCTACCCAGTACTGCAGCAGTACGGTTATATAGCTCTCAGGGCAGTCTCTGACCTTCAGTCTGAGTGAGCCTAAAAATATGACTAACTTCTTAGACTATAACTGCAGCTCTTTAAGAGAATTTATGGTCGAAAGGAACAGTTTGACTTCAGACTCAAGATTTCTGTGCATGATTTAATGTTCAACTTAAGCCTTGGTTTGCACCTTGTTACAGTAAATAGAAACTTCCCTTTGCTGTAGTTCTTTTACCCTGATACCAATCTTCCCAGAGTATTATTTATTGATTGATGAATTGTTTCGGATGGCAGACTATAAAACCAGGGCCTTTTTTGTTTTGCTTTTAAGTAGTTACTAAAGGCAGATAAGTCACATGCTAGAAGGGCCAAAAAGAAATTTTTGAAAGATAAGATATCTGTTCTTTGAGTCTCTCTCTGTTTATACACCGAAGACTTTAAACTAAAAACAGTCAGTTTAAAGCCTGGCATCAAGAAAGATAATGAAGCAAAAAAAGATGTCAAAGTGAACCCTGTAGACTTGAGAAAGGGGGAGCAGAACGAGTTGCAGCCAGCCAAACTTGCGAGAAGGACTTCACTTGTGTATAAAACATGAACTTGAGATGCTGAACCTCATAATGACTTGATTTTTCTCATTAAGACAATAATTGCATGAAAAGGAGAAAAATGAATGTAATTAAAATGTTAACATAGAACATTTTGAAAGGATCTTAATGAATTTATTCCACAACCAATGCACTTGGAAAAAAGTGCTAGCTAACGGTGCACAAGGAAAGCACTGAGCCTTCAGAAGGAGTAACCTCAGCAGTTAGCAGGGGTGGAACCTCCACCTGTAGGAATAAAACAGGCAGTGTCACAAACAAATGTTAAATATTGTTTGTTAAGCAAACAACTTATTGCAAACACTATTCCTTGGCTTTAAGTAATGTAGTGGATAGGAAGGATGTAGTTAGAGATTGATCACACATGCAGTGTCTCACAGATCTTGCTAGGAGCGTTGCTGTTACCAAAGCCTGCTTTATTTTCATAATGAAAAGAATATGGACAGAGTAACAACAAATTAATTGTAAAGCTTCCTGTTAAAAGTGCCATAAGGCTTTACAAGCAGAATAAAAAAATGTGTTTTTGTAAATCCATGGATGGTAATAAATCAGAAGTGCATACACAGTATGAAGAGGATAGTAGTATAGGTGGAGATGAATCTCAGAAGCAATAATGCTGCATATTGCTGTGCCTCACATAGCAACGGTGCAGTCCTACAGGATTATATTTCAATTCTGCCAGAATTTCTTCTCAGTGGGACTGAAAAGTGGAATTTTCCCAAGAAACTACTAAAGGAGACAGACGTATCTTGAATACCTGGAAAATAAAGTTGCTTTACAGGGGACACCTTAGAGTGGAATGTTGGATATGTAATAGTGAGTGAGATAGCATGATCTCTACTGTATGAATAAAGTTCTGATGGCAAAAACGTTCCTAAAGAAAACTGAAGAGGCATCATTTTTGGTACAAAACAAATAAAAGGTGTAATAGTGAAGAGCAACACATGTAAAATTTATGGGGCTGCCTGACTGTGTCTTCTCTTTCTCTCTGGGCCCACAAATTAAAACAGGGAACCGCAGTGGTGAAGAATGAAAAGGTAGTTCATGTTGTTCATGTTTCTTTGCATATAAACGAGATGTGATGGAAAAGGATTTGAAACACAGTATATTCTTCAGCCTATCATAAAGAAGGAAAGCATACTTTAAATAAAACAGCAAGAGTTGTGTCTTCTTGGTTTTAGGCACTTTCTATCTTCACGTGCAGTGAACTAGCTGAAACGGTTTCCCATTCCCCAGCGTTGGCTGGTCTGATATTGTGCAGTTTCAGAATAGCTATTTTAGCCTTTTGCGTGTAACTTCAATGGTGAACATGTTTGGAATGGCTGTTCTTGGTGATAAACACTGAGTAATAGCACTAATTCTGTGTCGGGGCTTGCAATTCAAGAGCTGCTTACTCGTACTGCTTCATTTCATCTTGTGCCCAAGATTTGGATCGGCTGGAATAATTAATGAACAGCTTTTGTTTAAAGAAAGCGTTAAATTCCTATTCTAAATAATACTTGAATGTTATGGATAAATTAGCATTTGATCTCCTCTTCAATTATACGAACACAGAAGCAGTAGATTGCCAGGCTGTTTCTATAATTTGGTTACATAACTCCGTTCCTCTCCATTCATTTTGAAATTGTTTCTAGGGCTGAATGCTCGGGTGGTGTGTGTCTATACAGGCTGACATCCGTAAAGACTTCACCTTCCATTTAGATTTTGCTTCCTTACAGATGTCCATACAAATTTGGATTAAGCATCTGACAGTTTAGCCTTTCTGGAAAGCTCTACAGAAAAAATGTTTTTGTTTTTTGTAGTAACATATTAAAATAACAGAGGTACAGTATAAAGTGTTCTTCAGTTCCCCGTATACAAATAGCATCTGTATGTCCATATTCACATGCAAGCAGGCACGTATATTTGCATATATACATCCGGATCTCCAGAATTAGCTGCAAGTTTTTGACACAAGCAAACCTTTCATATTGCAATATGTTTCTCTTCAGGGCTAAAGTTGCATAAAATCTTTTTTTTGCTGTTAAATTTGTCCACCTTATTTTTAAGGTTATGCAAGCAAATGGTTTGGATGAACGTACTAATCTTCTTGTGGAAGAATACTCTACATCTGGTCGCCTGGACAACATCACGCAAGTCATGAGTATCCATACTCAGTACCTGGAGTCCTTCCTCCGCAGCCAGTTCTATATGTTGCGCATGGATGGGCCCCTTCCTTTGCCCTATAGGCACTACATTGCTATCATGGTACGTACCAGCAGGCCGTATATTTTCTACTGTGACCTTGATTTTCTTAATTGAAAAAAAAAAAAGGAAGGAAAAAGGAAGACTTTAGAAAGAGGAGACCGGTGTGATATTTTGACGGGCTGTGAATTTTTCTAGTTGATTTTTATCAGAATAAAGCATGCCTTGCTACAAGGTTTTCAGTGAGAGGCGTGATGCACTTCTCACATGCCCATGAGAGTGAGGTTTTACAAAAAGCTGTTAAAACTCTGTCACCTTACTTCTGGGCATTTAACCATCAGCGCACAGCAGCAGGGTGAGATGCAACGGTCTGAAGTCACAACAAATTCCAGGTGGGCACAGGGAAAACAGTTTTTTACCACAAAGATTTTCAGACATTGCAACGAGGAACAAGAGAGGTTGTGTGATCTCCACGGATGGACATTTTGTCTGGACAAGGCTCTGAGTAACCTGATCTAAGTCAGCCCTACTGTGAGATGAGGTTGGACCAGACGTTCTCTAGAGATGCCTTCCAACCTCAATTAGATTCTGTGATTCAGAGTAATCCACTTACACTTACTAGAGAACCCTCCCTCCAGTGTAGAGCTTTACAATATAAAACATGGCCTTTTGCAACTAAAATTATTTTTGTTTTGCGTTAATATCCTGCTTCCACCTGCAACAAAACCAGATGACATGCTAATGTGCTGACCTTTTCCCTCTGTGTTTAATTATTTTAGGCAGCTGCCAGACATCAGTGTTCCTACCTAATAAATATGCACGTTGATGAGTTTCTGAAGACTGGCGGGATTGCAGAGTGGTTGAACGGTTTAGAATACATTCCCCAAAGACTGAAAAATCTGAACGAAATAAACAAACTCCTTGCACACCGACCCTGGCTGATCACAAAAGAGCACATTCAGGTACCTGTTACATCATGCCTTGTAATAGCAGTAAATGTCCAGTAATGAGAACTGCTAAGAACTACTCTAGTGTCCGATTAGGCTTCATTACCTTGAGTTAAAAATTTCAGGGAAGAGCATTGAACAAGCCAGTAAATTCTTGTGTGTGACAGTGGCAACAAGATTTATTTTTTAGGAATGGCATTGACTAAGAAAGATAACCCCAATAGAAAAGAGATAATATAGCAGGTTTCTCTTTTTTTATCTAGTGAGAGTTTGTGTGCAAGAGGATTATGGTGTTATTGGAGGAAAGGAATTGATCCCTTTTTAAAGTACATAGCATTCTTATACAAAAGCTGGGGCCAAAATACATTTTATATTTACACCTTTTTTTATTCTCATTTCAGAAACTTGTCAAGACTGGGGAAAATAATTGGTCTCTTCCTGAACTGGTGCATGCTGTTGTCCTGTTGGCACATTATCATGCCTTGGCAAGTTTTGTATTTGGTAGTGGCATTAATCCAGAGAGAGATCCGGATACATCTAATGGAGTCAGACTTATAGCAGTCAACAACTTCTGTGTCTGTGATCTTGCCAATGACAACAACATAGAAAATGCATCCCTCACAAGTAGCAACTTTGGGGTTAGTGTTGCAAGAAGATTCTTTTGCTTGCCTCTGTTTTGCATTAGAAAGCTTTCTTCCATTCTTTCCTGTTTAAATTTCAGGGTAGCTTGAAAGTTTTTGTCTACTTCACTGGAATGCTTGGGTCTGGTAACTCTTACATTAGCTATAACAGCTTGCCGTGTAATCCGTTTCAAAACCACAGTGAAATGGAGGATGATAGTCAGAGTAATGTGATTTTAATAGCTAATCTCACAACCCATTGAGCAAGACTAAAACTTTGCTTCCAGTTGAAGGCTTAAAGTCCCAGTGTCTGCAGATAGTGTATCACTGACTGGAGCATTGTGTCATCCGTGTTCTTACCGTGTGGAATGAAAGAAGAAATGGGGTAAAAAAACAGAGGTCGCAACACTCATTTTGACTTCAAGGCCTTCAATCACAAAACAGGTCAATTTTGAAGCGCTTCCATGTAGAGGAGAGGAAATGTCTGAAATAAAATGGCTTTGTTTTTCATGTGGGTGTTCTGGTCTTGCATCAACCAACAGAGGACTTTGATTACTAGCTAATTAACTTAAATGTGGATTTTTTTTCTGAAAGCGCCTTTGAAGGAAAGTCCTTGAATTAATACCGATTGCTGAATTAGCCTCATCTCCTTTGATGGAAGATGGGGATTATGAGCAGAGTCACTAGCTACATTTGTAAAAATTAGCAGGCAGTTTACAGTGTGAGCATGTGATCCATCACTTCAATTACTGCATCTGAGGTTTCTGGGTTGCAGGACACGCTAGCTTAAATCACTGGGATGTCTTATTCCACGTTTGCAGTGGGCAAAAGGCTGCTGCGGACTGCGTGCTGCTTGTTAAGCAGTGAGTGGTACACAATAAAGCATTTGTATCTATGAGCGGAAGATCAGAATCAAAAGGAAAAGATGGAAAAGGAAGACCAAACAGTTCACCTTATGAAAAATGTGAATGGCAAATAGAGATCACAGAGCCCCAAACTTTGATGTATTTCTAGCAAAGAGGGCTGTTTTCTGCACAAAAGCAAGAAAAAAAAGGTCTACTCAATGGTTGTTTTGAGTACATATAATGAAAATAAATGAAAAGAAAAAGAAAATGCTGATTTTCTGTCTCAGGTTGTTCCCATATTGCAGTGTTGTGCTGTGTCTCTTCAGTAAGGTCCTTAGCATTACCAGTATACTGAATAAAGGCACCTTCAAGTTAAAAGTTGTTTTCTGACACACATGGGGCACGTAGATGGGCTTTCCCAAGCAGTCTTTACAGTGGAACATATGTTTTAAGCGGTTTACACATTCAAACACCACCCCTTTTGCTGCTTATCGTGTTGCAGTAGCGTAGTGTGACAGATGAGAGTAACACCACCTCCCTCCTTCTGACTTTCTGACAGCTGTTTGTCTACTCTCTGTGACAAAACGCATTCTGGCTTGAATTCTTATGTTTGCTGCTATCTCTTTTTTTTTGAGAACATTCATTGTTGAGCATGAAATCTGAAGATGACACATGTTGTCTATCTTCTAATTTTGCAGAATGTCATGGTGTTTTTGCAGATTGCAGATTCTTTAAGCGAGCTGGAGGCCTTAATGGAGAGGATGAAGAGGCTACAAGAAGATAAAGAGGATGAAGAAGCCTCTCAGGAAGAAATGGACACTCGCTTTGAGAAGGAGAAGAAGGAGAGCCTGCTAGTAATTAGTGGAGGTACTTGTGCTTTTCCAGTTCTGTTTTGTTTGTGCTTTGCAAGATCTAAATGCTGAATCCAGTTCAATGACTACAACTCCTTCTGTCCATTTTTTTATTCTGTCTCTCGGCTTAGTAAGGATATAGTAAGAGTGACCTGCTTCATCTCCTTTACGTTTCTTCATTGGCAAGTACCAACATAATTTTGTTACTTGAAATGTAGCTTTTCTGTGTTTAAAAAAAAAAAAAACAACCTGTAGGCTTCTTTAAAGAGCTGTGTGTCAATTCCTCTTTCTTTGTATGCTCCAGATATTCAAATTAATTCATTCGTGCCTGGAAAGGACATCAACAAATTGACGACTTGCTGTTTTGAGCGATCATACTGCTGTGCTTTTCCATTACCTGTACTATGTCAGAGATTTCTTAGCATTCGATTTATTCTTAAGTATTGTTCAAAATTCTGAGCCGAAAAATTCTTTTCCAGTGTTTTTCATACGCTCTGGAGGCCTTCATCTCTAACAAACCATGCAATGAAATGTTTCATACAGCCAGCAAGCTGTTTTTTTGTTTTTTCCAAAGAAAGTGTTTCAAGAAATATTATTGTTAAGCCAATCAGTATCTCAGATCATCTTCTCATATTAGAGGTTACTCGAAGCTCGTAGATTTTATCTTTGTAAGAAATGCCCCGTAAAATGCCACGCATCGCATGAACACTGTTCTTTGTGAATTTAGGGCATCAGTATGTGTTACTAGTAGCTTCAGAGAAAATCTGGTAAGAAAGTTGAAGCTATGCACTACTGGCTAATCAATTCTTGTTATTCAGACTGTAAGCAGATCAAACAGGTTCAAAGGTATTTCAGGTTTTGCGCACCAAGCCCAAAAGGGAGGAAGAACGTACTGTGAATAGCAAAGGTTGTTTTGTGGCTTTCTACATCTCTGCAAAATCTCTGAAAGAAAACACCTCCAGCAACATCATTGTTGGATTTTTTTGAAATGGGCATTGTCCATTTTCAGTCTGTTTTAATTTGGTCAGACAGTCTCAGTGATGTAGATAAACCAACGCTCGTTGCAGTTCCATTATCAAATCAGGACTTCCGTTAAGTCTGCAACGTCAAGCTTATAAGCACGAGGTGTTGTTTGGGCCAGGAGGGTTTTGTTGATGTGGTTGCTGATAGCCTTGTTGACTTTCCTCCTTTTTTTTTCTTTTTGCTGAGTTTGAGCCGAGGAGTCTGTGTGCATTGTGCCTTTACCCTTCCATGAAATCCAGCCAGTGCCAGGGGAGAGGAGTGTGTGCGTGCAGGTTTTTCATTCTTCACTGAGGACTCACTGTAGCAGATGCTGTGCAAGCTTCTTCCTACACAGTTATGTTTTGATTGTTTAATGAGGCAAAGAGGAGATAAAGCACTTCTGCAATTCTTAGATTAACTGACTTTTTAAGGTGCTAACAGTGGACATATGGCAACTGTTCCGTCGATGCACGTGGAAGCAAGCCAGGATTTTAACATCAGGGTCAAATGCAGTCAGCTATGCAGCAGTCAACTTCTGCAAAGGTAGTTACACAATCGAGCCACCTGTTTATTCAGGAGGGAAGGATTGATTCCTGATAGAAAACCTGCACTTGCTTAGTGACACGTTTTGGAGCTCTTTGAAGATGCTTAGTTACTAGAGCTTCTGGCAAAATTTCAGCCTGATGTTCTGTAGACCTCTTTGCTTTCCTGTAATTTTTAGTTGATATTTACAAGCGGGGTGTAGCGTCGCTTTCTTATTGCTCATATTCTGGGTTACAGAACAGAGCTGGTGTGATTCTGGACACTACTTGTTCAGCTTAACATATGCGTTGTCAAGGGTACCGTTTTTCTATTTCTTATCCTAGCATAGTAACTTTACTAGCAAGATTTAGGATAGAACTCTGTGATACCTAGCGTTCTTCAGGAGTCAACAGGGAGAGGAGCACACCTCCATAAATGTAGCCCATTTTGCAGAAACATCTTAGATGTCTGGTGGAGGCTGACATTTACTTGTCTTGGTGAAAAGGATGGATCCCATACAAGTAGATTGGGATTGAATTTTTTCCTTCCTTCATACCTTTCTTTTCCTTTGCACAATTTTTTTTAGTTGCTCTCCAGTCCAGCAGTAGAACGGTAGTTGGAAGTCAGCACTACCTCCTGTGCTTGCCTAAAGCAAAGCATTTTGCTGTGTTTTTTCTTTTCTACAGCATTTGACGATGAAATAGTTTCCACAGATGTCTCCCGCTATATTGAAGATCCTGGGTTTGGGTACAAAGACTTTGCAAGGCGAGGAGAAGACCATCTGCCAACGTTCAGAGCTCAGGTAGCATCTCTTTAAAGTGCATCACTCAAAGAGTATATGTGTATGTCATTACAGGACAGAATGTAAAGTAGTTTCAGTGAAACGTATTTGTTTCTTGTGCTTTTCCTTGCTATGGTCCATTAAATAACTTGCAAGCTTCTATAAATTTACCAGAGATGAGTCTTTTACTATTCATAAATCTCAAACAAGGGGATATTTAGCTTTCAGTCACATTCTAAGTGTTACCAGGATTAATATTTGCAAAGCATATCAATCAATATGGAATAAAAGTGAAAGAAATAATTTTTTTTCTGTCCCTCCAAATGTGGAAAAAAAAAAACACTATTGGAAGAACACCTTATTCCTGCCATTTTTATCAAGTGTTCTCTGTCCTGTGGTTATCAATAGGTGCATATATGTCTGTGAGAGCAGCTTAGTGAGTCGTTCCTGTGGACACACCGTATCACTGGACTTTGAATGTCTGGAAGGAAAAGGAGTTCTTAAATATGATTACTGCAACACTGAAGTTTTTGGCTCTTCATGAGGACATGTATATTTTAGTGCTGTTGAAAGAACTGTCCTTTTGTTTATTATACGTTGTCTTACATATTGGCTTCTTCATCCATGACCAGAGTCACAAACCTCTCCGTAATAAGTAACAGCAGGGACACTCGAGGTAGTTCTGTTCCAGGTTATAGAGTAGATTATTCAGCAGTTACAGATAAATTGTAAGTAATGGAATATATCTTAAACCAAAACTGAGAACTTCAAGTAAAACACACTAGGTTCAGGAAAACTCAGTGGTCAGAGGGACGTATCTAAGGCTGAAAAATAAAGAATCTGTGATC
The DNA here is from genome assembly GCA_011076525.1 of Nettapus auritus. Classification (NCBI taxonomy): domain Eukaryota; kingdom Metazoa; phylum Chordata; class Aves; order Anseriformes; family Anatidae; genus Nettapus; species Nettapus auritus. The sequence goes on from CM021765.1 coordinate 193,909,904, forward strand.
ACTTTCAGGAAATGTATTTATCTATATAGCAGCCGTTGCTGATGTGGATAATTTACTCTGTGGTCTTTATATGAGCCTGAGGTAGGTAGATATTGCCAAAAAGAGAAAGTCAGAATCAGAGCCTGTAAATCAATGCTGCTTAACTACTTTAGGAGCAGCAGGCTCCCATGGAAAAAAGCTCAACAGAAGTTGAAATTGGAACTAAAATGTCTCTGCTCTTAAATAAACAGAACAGCTTCTGGCCTCCATTCAAAGGAGTCACCTTAGTGATTTAACTTTATTAGTATGCCCTACTCTCGAGCAGTGAGATGTGTATACCCCCAGCCTCCCAGATGCTCTGCTATTAATGCTACTTAAATTGAAGTAGCATCCCCAAACTCTGCAATAAATTCAGTCCTTAGTCCGTTGAAGCCAGACTATCGTTTGTCTCTGCAGGTTTAAATTCAGCAGTAGGAAAAGGTTTTCCACGCACAGCAGAATGTCTTTCAGCCTTTTTGGTTTTCCTTTTTCATGGTTGGTATGAAACAACGATGTTGTTCGTAAACACTGCTTTCCCCATCCTGGGGCTTCCATTTCCAGAGGCTTTTATGATGCCCCCTGGGTGTCTTGGACACTTCTGCAGGGCTGGTAGATCCGGCATATCTCACAAGCTTTTTAAGGTAGTTTGGACCAGCAGCTGAGAGCCAAATATGATGTTGTGGGGCATTTCTGATGTCACTCAATTCCTCTTTTAAGCAGCTGAATGTTGTCCTTGATAATACTCCCGCAATCCTAAGCAATTCTGTTCAGTGCAATAGATGAGCTCTGTAACATGTGGGTAAGAGCCCTTGCCCACTGGTACTTCTTGAAAACAGCCTTACACAGAAAAGGATGTGGAGATCATAGAATCATAGAACGGTTTGGGTTGGAAGGGGCCTTAAAGGTCATCTAACTCCAACCCCCTGCCATGTGCAGGGACAATTCCCACCACACCAGGGTGCCCAAAGCCCCATCCAGCCTGGCCATGAACACCTCCAGGGATGGGGCATCCACAAACAAACAAACAAACAAAAAAAGACAAATATGAGATGATGCCCTCATCTCATAGGTTATGTAACAAGGTTATGTGGCTGAGAGATTGAACACGTGCCAAGGAAGTGGGCAAACTAACACGTTTCATATAACTGCAGCATAAAGAGTGGTTGTATGCTGCTCTGAAGCAGGGTCATTCTCCTCTGCTGTTGATGCCATGCCACCACTTTGCAAAGATTTCCCATTCCTGTTGTGAGCAGGCATGTTTTCACCTTTGCTGTCCAGGTGCTTGTTTAAGACCAAAGCATCCTGGATTTTATTACTTTGTTCAAGGACTTTTCAGCACTTTATCCAATGTCCATCCTGGGTGAAAGCACATATCCCACCTCTTCTTAAAGTGAAGCATCAAAGCCTCCAAGAGGAATACATATGGAAACTTACAAGTCCATCCCACTCAGAATGACACTGGTCAAATCAGCAGAGCAAAAAGTGGAAAATTGCCTCAACACTTCAGAACAAGCTTGTTTTGTTTTGTTTTGTTTTTGTTTTTGTTTTCTCATGTAGGCTAATGTTGTGATGTGACATTCATTGCCAGGAAACCTGGGGGAAGGGAGAAAGTGATTTAAATGAAGGATTCAAAATACAAATTCCTTGAGGAGAGCAAAGTTACAACTAGTAGACACCAAGAACTATTGAGCTATAGAGAGGATCGAGTAGGAACTTCACTTCACTTGTGTATTTATATGCGTCTTCCCTCTCCTGCAGGACTATACTTGGGAAAATCATGGCTTTTCCCTTGTAAACAGGCTTTATTCTGATATTGGGCATCTCCTCGATGAGAAGTTTCGGATGGTGTATAACCTCACGTATAACACTATGGCAACACATGAAGATGTTGATACAACTACTCTTAGAAGAGCTTTATTTAACTATGTCCACTGTATGTATGGAATCAGGTATGGGAGAAACCCCCCTGGCTAAGGAGTGCATTTAAATCTGTGGAAACACCAAATGAAAAATGAATATGTGAGAACTTAGACTTAGACCCTGGTGTAAACATGGAGCTAGTGGCTCAGTTTAAGAGTTAGCGTGGTGTTTTTTTGCTGTTACATCAGTACAGCTTCCAGTGAAGAAAATGAGTATGAATCAGAATGGAAGTTGTTACAGAAATGTCTTATCTGAAGCAAGTCTGTATTTTCTCTTCAGAAAAAAACAGCATCCCAATACCAAGCCTTTCCTCAGTTAGCAGGTTTTATTCCAGCTTATATAACAAGTGCTTAAGAAATTAATGCTACAAAAGACCATGCTTTTAAAATCTTACATCCAACAGAGTGATTGCCTGTGTTCTTCAGGTATGATGACTATGATTATGGAGAAGTTAATCAGCTACTTGAACGCAGCCTGAAGGTTTACATAAAGACAGTGACCTGCTACCCGGAGAGAACTACCAAGCGCATGTACGATAGTTACTGGCGTCAGTTCAAGCACTCGGAGAAGGTACGTGTTTCGTAGCCACACTGGCTTCACAGAGAGCCACGTGTGGTTTAAAAAGGAAAATATTGTGACTCCTAGAAACGGCTGTATCTGTCAAATTGTTTTTAACAAGAGAAGAACAAGCGAGGTTAATTCATTGAATGTTAAATATCAGTCGTACAAAAATACTTCTTAGTGTACTGGAAATACTGATTCTTCTCTTTTTTGAGTGACTTCTCCATAAAATTGAACTGACAGCTGTAATAGAAAAGTGGATAAACTTGGGAGTACAGAAGCGGTTAACCACACCAATGCTTTGGATCTGTGCATCAAAAAAGAGCTTATTCCATACAAATACAATCTTCATGGGGTTTTTCGTCAATAAAAATGTCAGTGTGCCTTCAGATATCAAAGTTAAATGCTTCCTGACAAGAGTTCGATGCACATGTGCCTGCTAGCCTGTCAGGCATATGAACTGTTCCTTATTCTGTGCTCCTGTGTAGTGGTCACAGATGGTAGTAAACAAAACAAAATGTAATTCATGAAGAATTAATACCATTAAGATACAGAAGTGGATTTGTTGGGACTCCTGGGATGGAAGATTGCTTAAAGCAGGTGAGGGTAGTTCCTTGCAGTCCTACGACATTGTCTGGTGTTGGTGTACTAGGCAGGTTTCCCAAAAGGAACAAGAATCTTACAGCAGGGTACAGGGAGATATTACATGATTTCATGCCACATTGCTTTACTAAAGGTTACAAATGCTAGCATAAATGAATAAATGATGTTGCATTACAAGGTAAATTAAATGTCTGATTTAATTTTAACAGGTTCACGTAAATCTACTTCTAATGGAAGCTCGTATGCAAGCAGAACTTCTGTATGCCCTTCGTGCCATAACTCGTCACTTAACCTGAAGCAGTCACTGGGAGGGAGTAAAGGAATTTTTACCGAGTATGTAAAGACCTTTTGAAATAGATACACACCAGAAGCTGTTTGTGATGTAGCATCAGGTTATTCAAATTCTCTAGTGTCAAAGTTTAGCCGTGTTTCTCGACGGCTGTAATGTGCAATGACGTGTTTTATTTTCTTGATGCTTAACATTACTAATGATAACAAGAGTAACACTGAGGAGCACTACTCTGCATTGTTTCCGGTTGGATTTCTGCACAGTGGTCAGAATCCTAAAACTCTTTTTATTATATTCGATTCTAGCGCTTTGTTCTTTAAGCACCGGAGTGAAGTGCTTAGAGACTTCTTTTCCAAGCAATCATTTTTCAGATTAGTGGAGTCCACCAGAAGATCGGTTCTGCCTGTTCCGAGAACGTACCACCATGTCATAACTCTGACAGAGACGCACACGCTGTGTTGCATTGAATTGCCCACTGGATTCTTCTGTGTCTCCTGGAGACTGCTTGCCAGTCACTGTCTTACTACAGCAATTGAAGGTGATGTGAAATGTGGATGCAAACATTGACCACACTTTAATGTGAAATTAATCGTGACAAATTCTACAGCATGCTACTGAAGTGCAAAATTCATCTGCTTTATCACGCCTCTTCCCAAGAGAAGAGCCCTCACAATTTGCCATTTCAGCTACACTTGCCGTGTCTCAATCACGCATAATCGTGTTTTACCGACAGTCACCCTCAGTTGTCCTTACAATATCCATGCTCATCACATGTTCCAGTTTGTTTAGTTGGCACCTATAAAGTTGATACACAGGCTGACCAAAAACAGGGTTGTGGGTTTTTTTGCACTCTCTTCTTTCTCGATGTTTTAAGTAAGGAAAGTAAAGGAAGGCTAGCGTATCTGTTCTTTCATATTGGATGTGTAGAAATTTATTTCCCATAACTTCTTCATAGCATGAAGTCTTAATATTCAAAGTTTAAAAGTTTCTATGCATTAGTGTGGGTGAACAAAAGAAAAGTGCAATATTGAAAAAGAAAGCAAGCTTTTTTCCCTATCGTGTCACTGCTAAAGTGTCCTTTTTATATAGCCATAAAGAAATTTTAAAACCAAATTTCTTTATTGTCTAAGGCCTAGCAGTTTTGTTTTAGTTTTTATGGCTTAAGACAACCTGATACTGAGATGCCAAAGCATCCCCAAAACAAAGCATTCTTGGACAACTGGTAATATTGGGGAAGGGAAGAAATAAGCTGCCAAAAATGTCACACTTTTGTGCTGTTTTCTGTTGCTTTTGACTAATTTTAAGAGCACAAAATGTTGATATTTATAGCTTTATTTTGTATTGCATTTAATGAACCAGTGAAGTGCCTAAAGAGATGCTTAAACTTACCCAGTAGGATGCAAGTTGTCACTGCTTCAACTTCTGTCTGTTGGTTTGGACCTTTCGTAGTGCTTTGAGGAGGGTGACCTTTGTTTCTGTTGCAGACGTGCAGAACTAACTGGATAGGTTTATTTTTAATATTCCATTGGATTGTAGAAGATAATACGGGATTTTTTTTTCCATTGATGATTTCAGAATAGTTTTTGGGAAATGGTAATATTACCAGTCATACTTTAACGCTTCTCATTGACAAAATCATGGACCACTATGCTTTCAAGTTAGTTTTCTTCCCTTTTCCTGATACTTTGCTGTGACTTCGCATGTAAGATTTTTCGCTTAATCTGTCTGTTCCAGATTGGAAAGCTGAATGATTGTACACTTCTCTGCACTTTCAGACTGCAGATTCTGCATGTGAAAAACCTTTGAGGAAAAATCAGTAATTTTTTTTTTTTTAATTTAACGTAATGTTGGCTACTTAGAAAAGTACCCTCTAGACAGCATCAGACTGTCTTCTAGAGAGAGCACTGGGTAAAACATCAGATTTATTTGTCTTCAATAGCTAACGGCAAAGATTTCTCAGAAGTGTTGAGACGACTTTCTGCGTTGTTATAGTTCTTTTTCCTCCCTGTTGTAAATGTAGTGGCCGTACCGACTGGCTTTTGTGCATAAAACAGTTCTGCTGAGAGGACTTTTCATGCAATACCTTTTGCTTATCTTTCCAGTGGTGGGAACCGTACAGTACTACTTTAAATTCCTTTGCTTTGAGAAGTCAAGTAGTTCTCAAGAAGCACAGTTGAGCTCTGGAAAGGAGGTGAAACTAGATTTGGGTAACTAATAGGACCGCTTAGTTTCCCTTCAGAAATGCAAAGACTCTTAGAGTAGGTTGAATTTTATGTTTGGAAACATGAGTGCCTTTACTTCTTTCCTTATGAAATATACTTAACAGTTCAAATGCCTTCAGAGCAAAGTACATGAGCAGATTTGCATTATAGAAACCATAAATGGATTGCTTCATAAAATTTGTAGTAAATCAGTAATTTTTTTTTTTTTTAAGGTGCCATATCAAATCACATATGGCCTGCAAGACATTCCACCGTAGGAAATGTCATTGTGCAAGTAGTTTGCTATTACTTTTTTTTTTTTTTCCTTTAATATTAAATGCAAACTTGAAACTTTTGGAGATATTTTCCATGTGGCATTTTTTTTTCAGAGTATTGCATTTACAGTGTAACGATTTATAGCCTAGTTTTTATACTCAAATTTATGATTTTTACTAGATGATTGTTCAGAATAGGTCTTTAAAGTCATACAGCTATGCCGTACGCTTTATGCACGCTTTAGGCTCACACTGTGCCAAACTGTAATGTGCAAGTGTTCTTGGAATTTTTACATTTTTAAAGCACTCATGAATGTGAATCTTCACCCTTTGATCTTTGATATTATCCTGAAGAGTACCGTAATCATTGGAAGCTTAGATACTCTCCCTCTGTTTTCCTCTATTGGAATTGATATTTACCAGCATCAATGTTAGCCCATAAAATCCCAGCTGTGACCAACATACAAACAAAGTGTGCAGTCTCCTGTCTACTGACGAGAAAGCTCGTTAGGTACAAATTAACTAGCTAGCACAGGAAATGCTGTAAGTAGGGAACAGAGCTTTGAGCAGGGACAGCTTCTTACAACTGCAGAATCACTGTAAAATGCGTGTTCTGGTAGCGTATATTCTCGCTGTATGGAAATCGCTCCATTTTTTTTGGTAATGAAGAGAAAAGTGAAAAAGATACCAGTTGGAGAAAGCATTTGCATTTCCCGGAATACTCCGCCTGCAGCTGATAATCACAGGAGTGTCATCACGTTGGAACAGAAACCATTTTAAACTAAGGTAGAATCTGTACACATAGCTACTAAAACTAGCATTGAGGTACCCTATGAGAATTTTGGTAAGCTGTAGATGGGTTTGTATTTAACTGTTCATAAGACTGAACTGAAACATACATACTTTGTCCCAAAACCTTGATGAAAATGAAAAGGATGTACTTTCAGCTTTAAGAACTAGCAAATTGCCACATCAGCTCTTCCTATGCATTAAAGAAACCTTAAAGCACAGGAAAATCCATTATAAACAATTACAAACCTAGTAGGTCTGTATAAATTGAGAACAGATTAGAACAGAACAAAAAGGAAAACATTTTGCTTCTCTCTTACTTGAGTGCAGAAGGTCAAAGCACCAGATTCTTCAATAGTATTTTTGTTCATAGCAATGCTGATAGATGCTTTCATGGGATTTGGGAAAAGCAGTTAGTTGCCTGAATTTCAATGGGAATTTAAGCAGCTAGGCATTCAGCAAAACCCTACAAGGTGCCCACTTGCATTTTTGAGTCAGATTTTTAAAGATACTTAATCACCTAAATTCAATAGAATAAAAGCAGTTTCCATAGAGATTAAAGGAATAATATGTAGCAGATCCGTGTGATTTGCAGCGATTGTTAATGAAATGGGTTGTTTGGGGGACTTAATATAGACTCAGAGAAATCTTTTCAAAAGAGGTTAAACTGTAAGCTGCTGCTCTTGCAGAACAGGTTCTCGATGTTTCTCATGCATGTGTGTTTTCCATGCACATTGACATGCATTTCAGGCTCCTATTCCACAGTTTGGGCTCCCTTTTAGAAGAGCTGGATTATTTAACCTCTGCTTGCAGAAAAGATTTATTGGGATTAGCAAGTGGATAGCTTGTGCCAGGACGAAAGTTTTGGCCAGATGGATATATTCCAAATCTTCTGGATTAAAACTGATTTTTTTTCAGATATTTTCTTTAAGCATCCAGATCCTTCTCCCATAAATTAGAGGTGATGTTGCACAAAAGGGAGGGGTGTGGGGGGGATTCATAGTAAATGAACTTTCCCAGAGCTGCTCTGAATGTAAAGCTGCTAGAATTGGCTTGCCATTAACTATCATTCCAAGAGCTGGACAAAAATGTCAGTTTTCCCCATCTGAACTTCAGATTTAGTCTCCCTAATGTCCCCGGCACGTATGATTGTCTGAAGAGATGCACCCACCAATCTTTTCACCTTTCGCAAATTATAAATGAAGCTTTTTATCTCCAATTGAAAATTAGTTTGACATTTCAAACCTACTGCATGGATCATGGGTGTGGGAGATGAAAGGGGCAAAGCAGCACGAGGAAACTTCAGGGGCATCCTGAACAGTGTTAATTTCTCTCTTAGGGCAAGTTTTCTTGCCAGCCAGTCATGCAGCTGCTCTCTAAACACACATCAGGCCTCTTTTGCAGACATTTAACCCTTCTGCTGCTCACTAGGGGCCAAAACTGTCATTTTCTAGCCCGCCACCCCACATCCCGCACTGCCTATCGGCCCAGCTCACAACCCTAGCAGTCTTGCAGAGGCAGCCTCTTCACCATAACCTCCTAAAACAGTGTTAAGTTCCTAGATTACTATTCATTACTGCATTCAGATAATCTTTCTCCTGTTCAGAAACACTTAATTCCAGTATTGGGTTCTTTCTGGGCAGGAAAATTCTAAATCTGGTGTAAAGTGTGACACTTAGTACTTACTTAAAACATTTAAGTAGCGTTTGCTAGTAGCGTGTCATGTTCCATCGCTGGAATTACGGTAATCATCCAGTGGATCCACTAACAAAATGCTTTCTTTGGCAACACTCCCCTTGCTTGAGCCTTTCAGCTGTGCAGGCTTCTTACAGGGAATTGTAGTGGGGAATTTCGAGACCCTCATGTGCAGAGTGGGTGGGAGGAGGGCAGGAGCCCTCGGGGTCATTTTTTTGGGGCTGCTTCTCGGGTTCCCTGTAGCCAGACAGCCTTCCGAACAAATGGATTTGGTTTTTCCTTTATTCGAGGGATAGCTCCAAAGGCAAACTTCATGGTTGCTTGAGACGTAGACACATTTGGGTGTTCATCAGAGCTCGTGGAAAGCAGGGATCTGAATTCTGCCCTTCTTTTCGGCCATAATTAGAGCCAGTATTTAAGATGCCAATGAATATACTGCAAGTGGGCAGCAGCTTGCGCTGTAAGCATCAGGAGAAGACAATGGGCTTTTTTGAGGGGATGCAACCAGCGTAGGGGGGAGTTGACGTTTTGGCCAGTTGGAGAAGCTGCACTGTTGTGTCCCAAAGGTCCTTGTGCATGTATGCATGCAGAGGAGGCGGTAGGGAACATCTGCACCCAACATTTTATCAAAGATGAAACCCCAAGCTGCTCTGGAAAGCTTCCCTTTTCTTATGCCGGGGATGGAGGAGGGGAAGGGAGCTTCCCTTGTGGCTGCATAAAGCATGCTGCTGTTGAAGCACGTTTTCTCCTCCACCAGCTCTTTGAAGGGGATTTTCAGGCAGAAAGGGTGAATTCCCAGCTGTCCCAGCCGTGGGGACTGGGGGACAGTGCCAGCAGACGCACGCCACCGAAAGCGTGTTCCTCATTTGCCACTCCATGCTCATGTTGTGCTGCCAGACGCAAACCAGCCTTCCTTGTCGCTTCCCTCCCCATCCACCTGCGAGGCGAGCGGCAGCCCCGCCAGCACCCGAGACAAAGAAATGTTCCTGTAGGGAAACAAAAATAATTAGGCTACAGCCCTTGGACTCTGCAGCCACCAATATTTCACGACTATTGACCGGAACTGGATGTAAACGGTAGCTTAATAAAAAAAAAAATAGGAATTTTGTAAACTTGAAATCTCACAGTTTTACCCTTTTGCTGGAAAGCTACATAATGAATGTATACGCTTTATCTTTCTGACATAACTGAAAATCAGACTGCCAACTTCTTGTTTTGTATTAGCCTTTTTTAAAAAAAAAAGAGAAAAAAGTTTGTGAGCAATATATGTAGCATGCTGTGAACGTCTGTTTTGATCTTTATAGTTACTCTTTAATTCATCAGTATTAACACCAGTTCTTTTTTGTGTTTCCCTTGGTACTTTGTATGCAGTGTAATCAGAAGCTGTGATGGGCTTTGCAGTCCCGTGCTTTGTTACTGTAACTCCTTGATTTCTATGAAGCACCTGACTGTGGGCCACCGTGGGCAGGCAGTGCGGCCGTACACGACTGCCACTTTTCAATCTCTTGTACTATGTATAGTTTTAAGTAGAATAAGCTTTTTAACAGAATATTGATGCAGTTTATGATTCACACAGGCTGCAAGCGTCTGGTGAGTGAGAGTCTTTGTATTTATAGTTGTTGGGTTTTTTGTTTTCGTTTTTGTTTTTTTTTCATTTTTGGTTTTGTTTTTAATTCATAAAGTAGCAAACTTGATAAACATAGCCACTTTAAACTGCTCTTGCTAAACAGACCCTGCTGTAGATAAAATACCACTGTAGGTACGGGGAGCAGGGCTGGCAGTGCGGGCCATGTCCACCGTCCGCCTCCGTTGCTGCCCAGGCCCTGGTGCGAAGCGTTGCGACTTCCTCGCCTCTGTGCGTGTGTGCTGCCCTCTGACACACACACACACACGGGTGCACACGCAGAAACAACAGCTTCACCTGAGCCTTCCTGGTGAGGAGAGACAGGCAGACAGGCCTCCAGTGTTCGAATGGTGGGCACAGTGTGTCTGCGGCCTGTGGCTTCCAGGCCTCCCTCCCGTACCCAAATTAGCCTGATTTGACGTCCACAAAGCCTGGCTCGTTAGGGGTAGGAGTTCGTGGCTTCTCCAAAGACAGGCGTGGGTCTGAGCCTCCTGTCGGGACGTGCCCACCGCCCCAGGGTTGCAGCTCTCGCCCTCTGGAGAGGGAATAAATTGGACCACGGCCTGGTGCGGCCCGGCCGCTGCCACCTTTGTCCCGGGAGGGCATTTCAGGACGGAGGAGGAAAGACAGAGCTCTGATCCTGCTGCTTCCTCCCGCGTGTCCCCTGCGGCTCTGCTCGCTGCCAGGCAAGGGTGGCACAGGGACACGTCACCCACACTGTCCCTTGGGCCACCGCCTGCCATCAGCCATGGGGACAGCTCACAGGGTCCGTGCTTTCGCGGGAGGTTTGCCTGCAGCAAGGCAGCTGCTAGGAGTTAACTGTGGGTGTCCACAGCAGCTTTCACCATTTTTTTTTTCTGTTGATGGCTGATTGGTATTTTTTTTCTTTTTTTCTTTTTTTTTTTTTCTTTTTGTTTTGCAGAGAACAGACTGACCTAGTGGGATGGATCTTTTTATTTTGTGTGTGACTTTTTTTTTCTAGTTTTTAAGTTACCCGACTTGAATTTATCTGAACAGATGCAGAAGGAACTTTTTTTTTGTGAGTTAAGAGACAAAAACGCATTTTTAAACAAAGGAATCGTGTATTAACATTTTAACAGCAATTCATAAATCTGCACTTTTTATGAGGTTTTGAAAAATCTATTTATAGGTACGGAACAATGGGGTTTGTTTAAAACTGTATCGCATTTATACTTGCTGAAATTACTTTCATTGTTATCAGTAGGAATTTCATTGGTTAAATAAAACTGATAAAACATGGCTCTTGTTCAGTCCGTTATTTACCACATGCAGCAGAGCATGCTGTGTTATGGGAAGAGCTCCGGTCCTGGAAGTGTCCTTCTCATCCATGCCCTCGTGCTGGTCTTTAGTCCAGGTCTGTATTGCAAACACAGGTCCTGAAAAATCTACAGTATTTGCTGAAGGTGATGTCTTTTCAATATGTAGTTGTCAGTGATCAAGGCTGGGGGAATGGACTTCGTGACCACATGGACATCATGATCTTATGGATGCCATGGTGTGTCCCAGAAAGGGGGGACACACCTGCCGTAAGCTCAGGGATTGTGGTGCAGGTGGATTCGGGCCTTTCTGTACCTCTCAATCTCTGTTCTTTAGCACTGATCGTTGGAAAAAATGTAATTTCAAACACAACACCCTGATTTTGCTTTTTCTGGAAGTAAAAGGTACAGGCAGTGGGTGCACCAGGAGCTGCTCCCTCCCTTTTCTAGGGAGTCCTGGGCAAGCCCGGAGCAGAAGTCCACAAAACCATGAAGGAAATGCAAAGGAGGAAAATCCTGTGGGTACTGAGTGATAGCAATGCAAAGCTTAAATTGCAGCCAAATTACACCACTATTTCACTCTCCCACCAACCAAGTCCTGCCACAGACTTTGATACAGGCAGCATATTGTTGAAGGGCCACCAAAGGGTTTTGTTGTGGGTGAGATGCTGATCACCCTTTCAGAACGACAAAACGTTAATACAAGCTGTGAAGCTTTTTTTTTGGTATCTCTTGTTTATCGTTGGTGTACCTTCTGTTCCAACCATGGCAAGCTCAGCTGGGCTGTCCTCACCTCACTGTGCCCAGGGATCTTTTTCATTTCCATTTCTAATCCCTTCACTGGAACACCCCATCCCAAATAAATAAATAAAATTTCCAGCTCTGTTAGAGGTAGTATGTGCCAGACGGAGGCCCAGTGCCAGGGCAAGAGGCAATAAGCACAAACTGGCACACAGGAGGCTCCCTCTGAGCACCAGGCAGCACTTCTGTGCTGTGAAGGTAAGGGAGCCCTGGCACCGGTTGGCCAGAGAGGCTGTGGGGTCTCCTCCTTGGAGGTCTTCAAAACCTCCTGGACATGGTGCTGAGCATGGATCCACAGAGTAAAGAATCATCTCATGATGGTCAGAGGGAAACTTGTGCTCCAGTTTGTGCCCATGGCCTCTTGTCCTGGCACGGGGCAGCACTGACAAGAGCCTGGCTCCATCCCCTGTGCACCCTCCTTCAGGTGTTTACAGACATGGATGAGATCCCCCTGAGCCTCCTCCAGGCTGAGCAGCCCCGGCTCTCCCAGCCTCTCCTCGCAGCAGAGGTGCTCCAGGCCCTTCATCATCTCGGTGGCCCTCTGCTGGGCACTCACCAGTATGCCCAGGCCTCTCATGCTGAGGGCAAAGAACCGAACACAGGACTGCAGTGAGGCCTCACTGATGCAGAGTAGAGGGGAAGGATCACCTCTCCTGCTCTGCTGGCAGTTCGCAGCTGGGTCACATCCATTAGATTGGATGGGCTCAATTTCATCTTTTACTGGGGGTCTCCTAAGTCTCTTCCCAGCAACGGCCTTGGGTTGTTTGCTTTGAGGCACTGGAAGGAACTGGTGACCAGCCTTGGACCCTTTGTAGGGCAGGTAATGGAGCCTCTCCACCAAGCATCTGTATTAATTGCCAAAGTTCAGCCACAGCCCGTGACTTGACTTCAAAATGCAACCCAAAGCAGCCCAACTGGTAGACCAAGTGTGAGCACACACATTTATTTATTCCCCCCAATAGCTCTTAATTTGATCGTGGCTGAGCAACCTGGTGAGATGCTTGGAGAGCTGAGCTGAGGCTCTACAGGTGCAAGACAGGACTGGAGTTGTTATAAATGGCCTCATCCATCACACTAACTAGCTCGTGTAAATCTGCCTGTTTTTGTGGGGTTTTGTGCTTTTCAATGTATAAAAAAAGAAAATCACATGATATATATTTCCTGCATAACTAAAAGCTACCCACGTGTGCTTTTTGTGCTCTGGCTTTCATCAGGCTTTCTGAGCAAAGCTTGAACATCCCTGACCTGCAGGAAGCTGCTTTTCCAAAAGGGAAAAAGCCCTCCTTCCCTTCCTGGCTGGCGCTGATGAGTAGAATACCAACATTCCCCAGGAATAAAATAGTCCAAAAATGGGATACTGAAAATAAAAATAAAAATAAAATAAAATAATAATAAAGTAATTTCAGCTGAAACTGAAGTGTTTTAATAGTCATGACATTCAACATTGGGTTTTAATTTGACCGTTTGTTCCCCAGTTTCTGTTGCAGAGAGTGACCCCACAAAAGAGGGCCAGCTTCAGCCCAGGCCACCTCTGCCACGCTGTCCTCAGGGCCTGGTGCCTCTCGTGACACACCAAAACCTCCAGCAGAAGAGCTGGGCTGGGGACATTACACTGTCTGAGTACAGATGTGTAATTTGCCTTGCTACATGACCTAACTAATCTCTCATGGCTTCTTCTGCTACACGGGAGAGACAGCAGACTCCACCAGAGGGTGAGCTCTCCGCTGAATCATCTTCTGGGGGAGCCTGATCCTCCTCAACCCCACACGTCATGGGAAATACTATTGGGTTGCATCATTCACATTACAGAAGATTTAACTCCTGCTCACACCTCCAATACAGAATCACAGAATTGTAGGGGTTGGAAAGGACGTCCAGAAATCATCGGGTCCAACCACCCTGCCAAAGCAGGTTCCTTAGAGCAGGTTGCCCAGGTAGGTGTCCAGACGGGCCTTGAATATCTCCGGAGAAGGAGACGCCACAAGCTCCTTGGGCAGCCTGTTCCAGTGCTCTGTCACCCTCACCGTGAAGTAGTTCTTAAGCATGTTGGTGCAGAACTTCCTGTGCTCCATCTTGTGGCCGTTGCCCCTTGTCCTGTCCCCACAAACCACTGAAAAGAGGTTGGCCAAATCCCTCTGTCTCCCACACCTCAGGTATTTGTAAACATTGATAAGATCCCCTCTCAGTCTTCTCTTCTCTGGGCTGAACAGACCCAGGTCTCTCAGCCTTTCTTCATAGGGAAGATGCTCCAGGCCCTGTATCGTCTTTGTGGCCCTGCTGGACTCTTTCCAGGAGATCCCTGTCTTTTTTGTACCGGGGAGCCCAGAACTGGACACAGTACTCCAGGTGAGGCCTGACCAGGGCAGAGTAGAGGGGGAGGATCAATACAGCATGGTGATGTTGAAAAGATCCATTGGAAAAAAAAAAATAAAAAAAATAAGATTTAAACTAACCCCCATTTATATATATATATATACTGAAAAAGAAAAATAAAGCAAGAAAATTTGCAGAAAGGGGCTTTTCTGTAACAACAGAAGAAGTTCAGATGGAGAAACCCTTACCAGCTCTAATTAGTAGACCTGGGTACAAATTGCCACAGCTGTGGAGGTGCAGAACCTCACTGCCATGCCCTAGGGCATCCCAGCAGGTGCCAGGAGGCCCTGTGCTTGGTGCTGTGTCTGCATCTGCCCACAGCTGAGACCAGCTGATGGAAAAGACTTTGAATACTGAGGGAAATAATGGACATTTCTCCAACTATTTCTTAGCTCCTCACTCCACACAAGCCAGGCCAACTTGCAGGGTTGGAGGTGCACTTGCCCATCCCTCCTGTACCCTGTGGGATCTGCAGCAAGGGGCACCTCCAAGGTCTCAGTGGTTGGGACAAGTCCCCTCAGCCATCAGCCCCAAACTGTGCTTCATAGGCTGCAGCAAATGGTCACAGTTTCAGTACTTTTGGAAAGGAAACAGGCTTTTTCACACTTAAAAATGGAAGAAAATGAGACAGAAGGTAAGGTGGGCACCCCTCTGGGATGGAAACAGCCATGTTCACGTGCCAGGCTTGCTTTTAGGCAGGAGAGAGTGCTGAACATCCACATCTACACTTCAAATCCAGACTGTGCACTGCTCTTGGATGTTTCTGGTCCTTCTTCCAAGCTGGACCTGAAAAGAGTTTTCCACTAGAAAAGACAAAAAAAAATCCCGTTTGATAAATCATCCCTTTCTGACAATCTATTTCCTTGGAGATTTTCCAGCCGGCTGTAACACTAACACCGCTGGGAAATCTGCAGGCCTTTCTGCTTGGCTGAAAACACTGGTTCTGCTGAAATCAATGGCAGATGTTACCCAGTGTGAGACACGTTTGCGAATCGAAGCAGGTCCGAGGCTGTGCAGAGGAGAGAAATCACGCCGTGCCAATTGCAGGGTATGGCAATCGTGCACACCGCAGGCACGCCTTGCGCTTTATGCTCCCAGGCAATCCTTTCTGGCCAAACAAGTTACGCGTGTAGGTATTTTCCAATACCTTTTCCATTTGCTGGCACAGCCTAAGCTGAAGGGATAAGTTGTGAACAGGCAGGGCTCAGTTCCCTTCTGAGCTGCAGCAGCCCCTGTCTGCAGAGCAGAAGTACTGGAGGTCCGTGCAGAGAGGAGCAGCTCCAAATTCCCAGAGGGGGAATCAGGAGGACCTGAGCCCAGGGCTGGGGGCTGTGAGTGCTGCCAGGGCTGCTGTGCTTATAGGGCATGGCTTGTTTGTCTGGGCCCAACCCCACAGCAAAGATAACAGTGATAAGAGTCACCTTGTTGTGCGCAGAAGCTCCTGTGCTGAAGGGCTGGGTGATCTGGTTGAGGTGAGGTCATTTCACATTGCCTTCCCTGTCCTGTGAGTGACTCTGAGCCCATTATCATCCCCGTAAAGATAAGGAGGGTCAGCCCATCCTGGGCCACCCATGGATGAGGGCTCCCCTCCTGTGTGCTGAGGTGTCTGCACACAGCAGGTGCCCACACCTCGCTTACTCACCCCTGGTGGTTTGTAGTTGGTGGAGGAGAGCAGCTGCTCTAGGGGGTAACTGGTCTTCTTCTAAAGCTCTGCTCATATTGGTCAAGTGAGCAGCATATCACAAGAGCAAGTTTCTCCCTAAAAGCTGCAAAACAGCCAAGGTGACCTTCCTGGGTGCAGCCACTGAGGACCAGTCTCCTCCTTTTCTACTTCTGCTGCAAGCCCCGGCCAACGTGGGCAGAGGGAGCCGACTGCCACGCAGAGCAGGGGGATCCTGCCCCGTTCCTGCACATGGAAACCTCCTTTCCTGCTCCGGTCCTGTCCCACCTCATGCCAGCCTGAGCACACACCTCCTTTGGCACTTACAGAGCTGAACGTGTCTCCTGCAACCCCCAGCTCTTACCTACGTGCTCTGTAGCTTAATGAATGCGTTTTTGAAAATGCAAAGGTGTTTTAAAAGTAGAAAAGGGCCATTAATATCAGATGTCAGGCCTTAACAAAGAGCAACTATGCTGCTCTTACTTTCCTGATTAGCCTGAGCTCGCTGGGCTGCATTATCTTGTTTGCAACTGGGAGAGAAATGTGATACCAGTCCTTCTTTGCAAAAGTATCTTTTATTTTGTTAAAGCCATACATTTCCTAGGACAGAGTAAAGCTCACAAGCCATAAATCATGCCCAGATAAGAATAATCTGAAGCAATAGTCTGTAGCAGGATGTTGCTTGTTCTGTAACAATTACTGGGTGTTTCAGGCAGATTTCCCATTGCCTGCTCAGACATGCAGTGGAGAAGAAAAACGGCCTGTGCTGGTTAGGGTTCGTCACGGTTGAAATCTGAGCGTGTTCAGACCATTTTAAAACAGCCTCAACTCTGCCCAAATCCTGCTGCAGCCTCCTGGATGGAAGGGGCTGCCCACCCTGCAACCAGGCTGCAGCGCGGAGACGTGCCCGTGGGCTGGCCTGAACCTCGCTGGGCTGGGTGGCAATGGTGGTGGAGATGTGGCTACACCGCCGTCCCAGTGTGCTGGGCATCGCCCTCGCACCAGGCATGGCTCAGGTAGGTCAGAGGCCGTGCATAAGGCACGAGAGGGGCACATGGGGGGCAGCTTGGGTGGTGTTTGCGTGTTAGATGCAGAGTTGGGTCTGGATGCAAGGCGGGCGGCTGCCTCTCTGCTGGGAGCAGCGACCGTGCCCCTTGAATCCAAACCCTTCTACTGACAGCTTCAAGACAAAGGAGGGATTTGTCAAATATTGCTGATTAGACCCTGATTAGACCCTGATGAGCACAAAAAGTTGCCTTTCCTCATGAAGGAAGCCAGATGGGAGGCCACGCTTCCTCCACGAAGCACTCCTTTTGTGGGGTACTTGGAGGGAGTGACGACAAGTTGTCCTCTGTCCCCAGCCACCTAAGGGGGGGAGAAATTCCTGTGAGGCCCTGGCACAGGCTGCCCAGAGAAGCTGTGGATGCCCCATCCCTGGAGGTGTTCAAGGCCAGGCTGGATGGGGCTTTGGGCAACAAGCAGCAGAACTCCCCCCATGCTCCCTGCTCATCTCCTGTCCTATGTTCCCCAGGTGCCTTTTGGTAAGGACATCACTGCTGCCACCGAGCCAGACTGGTGAGAAAGGCAGAGCCACTTTTCTTCTGTCCTTCAGAAAAGCGCGGGAGGATTACTTTCTCCATGTGAGCTGGACTTTCCCAACATGCCTAAGGAGGATGACCGTGGCACTTCCAATTCCCCACCTGGGCACAATCCTGCAGCACAGAGGTGCTGTTTTGTGTTGGACAGAGGCAGGACAGGCTGGTCACTGACAGACAGGGTTGACTCAAAGCCAAAAGCACGACCCACGAGGTTCTACCAGGCTTTGGAGCCCACCAGCCAGGGCTAGGAATTGGGGCTGAGATCTTCAGTGGTCACCAGGTTTGCAAGGAACAGCTCAGGGAAAGTGAGCTTGGCATGGCGAAGGGGAAATGTTTTTCCCCTGTAGGAAAGAACTAGAAGCTGGTGTTTCCTCACAGCAAGATCCGCATGGTTTCAGCTGCCTTGAAGGGCCAAGGCCCAGGAGCTACGAAGCACACCCGGCCAAATTCCTCCTCGGACTCCAGCAGGCCCCTGAAAAGCGAGCAGTGTGACCAGCAGCAGGACCCAGCACTGTTCCCTTGCTGCTGCCCAACCCCGCACCCTTGCAACCTGCACTCCTTTTCCCTTCTCCAGCTTTCAGAAACTGAATCCCTCCCCAGACAAGAACCTCCACCCACAGGATGTGCTTCTGCAGGGGCGCATAGGTCTCGGTGCCATCTCAGTGGGAAAGAAACAGCCTCGTGCCACGCTTAGAGAGCATCCCCCTGAGGAAGCAGCTTGGTATCTGCAAACCACAGAAACGTGACCCGCACCGACAGGATCCGAATGCTTTAAAATAGACAGAGTTTGAGTTGCAGTGGTGGTGTCCCCTGACAAAGTTACCTCGGCCCTCCCTGTTACTCCCCGGTTGGTTCATTATTATTAACGTCACTACAATAAATACCAGAACGAAATTGACAGCGTTTGGCCACGTATCTTAAAGCTCTTCTTTCACGTTATGTCTTTGCAGCCTCGATTTCTACCCCGTCAGTCACCAGAGGAGCCTTTAGGGACAAACCGCTTGGCTATGTGGCTAGCCACGTAATAAAAGCCGTGCAGAACAGTGGCTGTGGCATCAACGGCCAGCGAGAAGGTGCCACCGATCCCAGCGGCCAGGTCTTTGAGGACAGAAGGGATGGCGCAGATGGAGTAGTAAGGGAAAGCAGCGAGGTGAAGGACAAATCCCACCGGGATGCGCAGAATCCTGTAGGTGAGGAACGCCACGTCTTGAACGATTTCCAGAAAGCCCAGGAAGATGTTGGTGACAACCCTTCCCAAGTCGTAGGGGATGCTGATGAGCACCATGCTGATGGCTTTGAGGTAGGACACCACCCCGTTCCACAGGCTGTAGACTCCGTCCAGGACAGTGCTGCCAACCCGTTTGATAACAAGCCACAGGAAATAAAACGTGAACTTCACCAGCTCCACAAACAGGTAGATGAGGAGTTCCAGAAGTTTGATGAAAGGGGTGGCAATGATGCCGGCCACTTTTCTCACCCAGCCACGCTCCTTGGACTCCTGGCTGTCGTTTGTTCCTACTTGTCCCCCGGAGCGGATCTGACCCACAGCTTGCAGTATTGCTTCCACTTTCTCCTTGTTTTTGTTGTCTTCTCCACAGCTGCCCTTGAACAGGTCAACCCCTGCTAGGAGCTGCTTCTCCAGCTCGCCCACCGTGAGGTCTGCCAAACTGCTTTCATCGCTGATTTTTTTCACCAGCCCTAGAGACCAACCCTCTGCAGCGTCACAGCACGCTGCCAGCCACAGCACCTCGGGCACCGACACCTTGCCTTTGACTCGGACGCTGGAAGGAATCGCGCCCGCAAGGAGATACAGATGGTCCTTCTTGGAGCAGTGAGGAGCCAGGGCTTGCTCCACCACCCTCCCGATGTCTCTGTGCCAGGTTTTGCTCAGAGAGGGGCTCAGGGGGACGGCGTTCGTGAGCGTGTAGGTGGCCATCTGGAAGTCTTCCTCATTGAGCAGGCTGGGGTTCAGCAGCCCTCGCTCGTAACCAGAGCCCACGTAGTCTGAGGTCAGGGCTTGGTTGGCACCAAGGTTGGCCACCGTGCCAACGAGATCAGCTTCGAGCACCATCTCGTGCTGGTCATTGTCTGGGTCGTCTATCTGAAAAGGCAGAGAGAAGAGTTAGTGCGTGCAATTTGCCTTCCTAAAACACAGTGTAAAATGAGCCTTGAAGTCTATTTTCCACAAGGGCTGCTTCTACATGCTGTGCCACGGATCACACCCTGAGATCCTTCCTCATTGTCCTTGCAGCTGCTCAGGGGAGCATACACTGCACGTCATTGTCCTGTCAAATGCATTTAGGCAGCCAGTTGCAGCTCTCCAGTCTGGCCTGAAGCACAGGGCAGCCTCCAGCATCTCACCAGCCACCCTCCACTAAGCCTCCAACTTCTGTTTCCTTTTCTAGAAGAGGTGTTTGGTACGGCTAAGGGAAAACCTGGAAGGGATTTTTAATAGATGGCTTGACTTAGAGCCATGTGCTCAGCTCCCAGGGTGGTCACACCTCCAAGCACTGCAGCACTTTTAATTCCAACAAGCAACCCAGAGTCCCTGAACTACCGAATCTAAGCAATGAAGGCAAAAATCCATGATATGTAAGATGCCTAGAGAAGGCATTTACCTCTCTGCACTCACAGAATAGGTCGGACACTGTGGTAGGTGACCTGAATTTCACTGCCTTGACCGCAGACGTGCCAGCGAGCTCAGGGCTTGTCATTAGCAGTCTGAACCTCGTCTTTAATGACCTCCCAGCATCATGTGGGCGAGGACACTGTCACCACAGGTCCTCAGTGGAATCCATGCTATGTGCCGGTGTCTGTCCTTCCCACCCTCCAGACCCCGAGGCGCTAACAACCCCTCCTGGCGCCTTGCACACAGCTGAGCCAGGAGGTACTAAGTGGTGGGAGCAGGAGATTTTGGGCACCGCGGTGTGCTCAGGGGTTTCACAGGTGGCCAAAGCTCTGCCTGCTCCTTAGTCACTCCTCTCAACACCTCAGCCTCTCCAGATTGTCATTTTCTTCCCCAAATGAGGGGCAGGCAGGCTCCAGCAGTCACCACCTCGTGTCGTCTCTGTTTCTGCTCCCAACATTGTGCTGGCCTGATTACATTGTTCTCTTTGCTCCTGGCCTCTAGACACTGTATAATAGGTATTTTGGAGACACATATGGCAGACTGTTCATATTGTACCTTGAACCACCCCCATCATCCTTCCCGGTCCCTTGTCTCTCCTGCAACTGGACGGATGTCCACTACTTACGTCCTTTAAACTTCCGTGGAGCTGGCATTATCTCGGTGCCACAGCCCCTGCATCACCTCCCCTGCGCCCTGCGCTCAGTGTAGGCAGCCATCCATCGTCCTCGCCTACAAACTGTGGTTTGGTCGCTTCTGGCATCAGGCAAGGCCCTGCAGGCTGGCCTCCGGGCTGTCTCTGCAGCAGGGCCGGTCACAGTGCCAACACAAACCATTTCACAGGGCTGCATTACCCCCGGCTGCCTGCTAGGAGGGTTCTTGCTTCGTTTTGAAGCAGCCGGTGCTTACTGCTTCGGGACTGGGAGGCTTCCTACGTGCGGATGCACAAGTCTTAGGTTTTCCTGAAGGCAGCACTTAAAAAGACTTCTGCCTTACTCCGCACCCCAAGCTCGCCCTAGAGCTTCTGGGCTGCAGCTGTGCAGGCGTTTTGCTGCCTTGCACTCCACAAGATCACAGTCCCTCCCCGCCACCCACCCTGTTTTCCCTGTCTCCATGAGATGAGAGTGTTGTGCCCCTTCTGAGCCTAACACCCTTTCGGGGTGGGAACCCTCGTCCCTTTTTGCTCCCATTGCAGTGCTGCAGCCCCTTTCCTGCTCGGGACCCTGCAGCCTAAAGGACATTTAGCCTGTCAGGAAGGGGGCAGACCGAGGTGCTGTACCCCAACACGGAGAGCTGAAACCACTCAGCTCTGCCTCCTGGCAGGGATTCCCAGCCTGCAAGCAGCAGATGGCGTAGACTTGAATTTTATGAGCTGATGCATGCATTCCTGGAGGTGCCTATCAAGCAAATAGGTGCCCGGTTACCATTTCGGCTGCAGGGATTTGCACATACCACAGGGATTGTTTGGGCGCAGTTAGGAAAGAACACAAAAAATGTGGCTGTGTGCATGCGTAAGGCCCTGACATCACCGAGCGCTGCTGCTTATAATAACTCACAGTGTGGTTTGTAATCACTCACGCATTGCTGAGCGCTTCGTGTAACTCAGCCCCAAAGGCATGCCGGTTCCTGCGCTGTATCTAACCTGCACGCAAGCTGCCTCTCCTCACTGCTCCAAAAAGCCTTTGGGTTGTGTCACAGCAAGAGCGTATCTGCGTCTGTGGAGCTGGCCGTAATCCACCTGCTGAAATACCCTGCGATAGCTCGGGGCAAGATCCAAGCAGACAGGTAAACACCTCATTCCCCGGGGGATTTAAAAATAAATTATGCATCCAAGCACCTGTGCAGAATCGAATCCAAGCACCTATCAATATCAAATGTGCTTTGTAAAGTGGGGCTTGCCATTTTGCAGTGAACCTCATGCTGAGGACTCTGTTGTAGGAAGCTCATGGGTGGCTCCAGGAGCACCTGCTTCTCTCAGTGGTCTACCAAGGCTGAGAGGAAAGCCCAGATGTAGCTATGGCTGGGTGATGCAAATCCCACCTTGTTCCTCTGGCTGATGGAAATCATCAGTCAGATGGAAACACAAGGCGACTCACCCAGCCTGTCCTATTGTAGGAGAGGAAAAGCAACTCCTATGTTGTCCATGTCTCTCAAGCCAAGACTCAGACCAAACTACAGGCTTCAGATGACCAAAACATGACAAGGTGAAAGCCACTGTGGTGGCTTGCTCTTAACCCTAACAAGTCAGCAATAGAGCAGGTCTGGGGACCAAAGCCTGGGGGCTTCCCATCAGTGTCCTGCTCATCAGGACACTCCCGGCCTCTCATTTTTTAACAGTCTTGGTTCCTGGATTAATTCACTGTTTCCAGCTGCCAATCAGCACTGGGTGTAGTTGCCATTCCTCTTATTTCTCACCCGATGACTACCTCGGTGCTACATTTGGCATTTGTTTCTGGTACGTGCATTCCTGAGGAGGTAGGCATACAGGGAGCAAGACAGCGCTCACAACATAGATCACGATCTGTTATAAAAACAACAAAAAAGAGCACATGACAACCCTGAGTCACTCACCAGCTTACAGAGAGCATTTTTATAGTGATTTCCTCCTGCTTGCCGTATCTTTGCGTGCGGGTATGCATGCTCACAGAAGTGCATGCCACTGCACAGTGCAGCCTGTTTGTACCTGGCTATCCCTGTCCCAGCGAGGAAGTTATGCAGAAAACAGACAGTGCCTTGCCCCTCTCAGGGCCTTGCTGCAGAGCCCTTTTGGGCTTTCATTACCTGGCTTAGCCTTGATAGGAATACACCTGATAGGTACAAAATCTGTTCTCCACTTTCCCCTCCTGCATCAGTGTGGACCAGAGCCTTGCTGCACACCTAAGGCATGGTCCCTCTGAGCCAGGAAGAACACAAGAGCCCTGTCCCGCCAGCTGACAGCCTTGCCCCAGCCTTCTTTCCTCCTTCCCCCAGCCTTTACCTGGGGGAGTCTGCAGCCCCCTAAGGCCTTCAGCATTGAGTTAGCAATGGACAGGCTCTCCACTACACGCTGTTTATCAAAACCACCATGAAACTGGCTCCAGTGGGGGATTTGGGCAGGCAGGAGGGAGATGATCTTTGCTCTGTCCTCCCTCTTCCCCCACTAAAGCCACCTGATGTGACACAGGGGCTTTCAGACACAGCGATGTCCCCATTCACAGTACAGCCTCTTCCAAGCTGCCCATACTGGGATCTTTCCTTAGCTGACTCCTTTGCCGTGGTCCAGGACCACATCTTGTTTCACTCAGTTAGGCTTCTTTCACCTGGAGCTCACTGGTCCCCAGTACAGATTTACAGCATAATCAGGAATCAGACAAGGGAAAATGTGGAGCATCCCTTCAAAGGTGTGCCATGGTGTCAGTTAAAGGATGCTTTAGAGGCAAAAAAGAACAAAACGAGCAAAGAAATTACTCAGAAAATGTCAGTCAAAGGAGGAAGGACGGAGGTGACAGAGTCCTGGAGTGTTTTGTTGTTGTTGTTGTTTTGTTTGTTTGTTTGTTTCTGTTTAGCACAGGTGAAAGCAGTTTGCTCCATGGAAGAAAAGTTCTCAAAGTTCTCAGCTACCTCACACTGTCACCGATCAGCACAGCTGAGTGTCAGCTAGGAACAACCTATTCCCACAGCATCCCACAGGGCTTCACTGGTGGGAAGCCACAGCAAATTAAGGTAGAATCATCTTCTTTTAGTTTAAAGCCATTCCTTCTTGTCCTATCCCTACACTCCCTGACAAAGAGTCCCTCCCCAGCTTTCCTCTAGCCCCCTTTATGTACTGGCAGGCCGCTGTAAGGTTTCCCTGGAGCCTTCTCTGCTCCAGGCTGAACAACCCCAACTCCCTCAGCCTGTCTTCATGGGACATAGAGCTGAAACAATTGTTTCTGGGGCTGAGGCAAGTTTTTGAGGCAAGAAACACAAGGGTTGGGGCTCAGAGCATTATCAGGGACAACCATGAGGTGGTCGAGGCGTGAGGGCCAGGTGAGCGGGATGAAGGGAGGTGCTGGAGAAGTGGGCAGGGAAGGTTGCGGTGACAGGACCCCAGCCACTGGAAGGCTGCCCGAGCAGGCCAGTGAGTCAGGCCGTGAGGAGCAGGAGGAGGCATGGTGGCCAGAGGTGACGGCGGGCCTCAAGGACGCCATCTTGGCCACCTTGCCTTGCCGTCCCCACTCTGACAGCAGTTGCTCGCTCTGCTAGGTGCAGTTTGTGCTCTAAAAACTCCTCACCCTTCCTCATCTCTGTAACAGCAGCCTGCTAACAGCCGTCCTCTGTCCCAAAAGGGCAAGAGGACACCTCTCAGAGGCATACACATGATGGAAGGAGAGCACACTAGCCTAGCCCCAAGATGAGTCCGAGGTGAGGACAGGGATGCCAGCCCTCAGTCTCCCCTTCCCTGACCTTCTGGTCCTGGTGTCTCATCATCCAAATGGGAGCCACCAGCATGACAGCCACTTTCCTGGGAAAAGGGGGTCTCCCATCCTGCCTGCACACAGCTCCCGCACCCCAGCACTCAGCTCCAGCACCCTGCCCTCACCCTGCGCCTGCCTCAGCTCTGAGCTCAGTGGAGCAGGGGTGGCCACAAAACAGTCACTGCTGGAAATTTTGAAATGTAGGGAAAAAAAATAGTTAAGGAAGAGTTAAGGTGAGTCATACTTGTTCTCATACGGCATTTTCTCTTTTTTCTTTCAAATATAACAGACTCATGGAGCTGCTTGAACACGATGAGTGCCAGGGGAGGCAAACCCCATGGAGGCTGCAGCAACACTCAGGTTGCACCACACACCTGGCTGCGGGACACGGCACCTCCCTTCCCTGCCCAAATCTGCAGCCGAGGCACACTGTAACACTGCGAGTCAAGGTGGTGAGCCACAAGCACACACTTTGTCCGTGCCGTGAGGCTAAACAACTCTTATCAGCACTGGGATCGGGCTGGCAGCAGAGCAAACTTCAGCTTGGCACTGAGATGTTTAACCCCGTCACCCACCAGCAGTGCCACCCAGCCAGTGACATCTAGTGCAGGGGTGGCTTTCCTTGCCCCCGCACTGCATTTCACACCCAAAAGCCTTCCAGCTCTCCTGACAAGCTCCGTGGGACCAGGAACTGTTTGTTTGTTCAGTTCAAAGCACTAAAATATCTAAGGTCTGCTCATGGGAAATGAATATTCAAAGGGGGGTTCACAAACATCCACAGAGCTCCGGGATCTTTTGTTAAAATCCTCCTCCCTGCTAACAGCTTCAAACCAGGAAATGCACCCAGAAAACATTTGATTTACAGCAAAGGAAACACTGACTTACCTGTGGCTCGACCAGCCAGCTCTCCTCCTCGTTTTGGGCTGCTTTTGTGTATTTAAAAGCTGAATAAAGAGGGATTTTGTCCTTGGTACTGTAGAGGGTTGCAAAGCGCGGCTCCTTGTTGTACTGCTGACAGATTTTCACGTGGAAGGGCTCAGTGAATCCTTCTGGTGGGACTTGTCCGGGGAAAAACACGTTACACTCAGCAAAACCAGCCTCGTCCTCTCCAACAACTCTGCCCTGGGAAAAGCCGGGGAAAACCGAGAGGCAAAGCCAAAATAAAACTGACGTCTTCATGGTCCACTCCCTGGAGCTGTCTGTTTGTGCTGGATACGGCGAAGGACCCATGCTCTGCGTCCATGCAGCGGCGGAGCCAGAAAGTGTCTGGAATTGGGGTGTAGCGTGCGAGGGAAATGAAATCTGAAACCCGCTGGTCCCTGCGGGGAGCGAGCGCTTCTGCAGGCAGCTCAACACCAGCGATGCCTCACCAACACCCGCTGCGGGCACCGCGGTCCCGAGGAGGTGATGCCGGCCAACCTGAAATCATCGGGGCTAATAGGGAGGAGGAGGAGGAAAGCCCTCGGCGGTGCTGGTCTGTAGCTGAGCAGCACCAGCGGGGTGTGGTGTCTGCATTGCAGCACAGTCCCCGGGAGGAATTTTGGCTGACGCAGCCAGAAATCTTCCTGGGGCTGCCAGGGGGGATGCTGCAAAGTCAGATCCACCGCCCAGAAGAAGGTGTGGGCTGCTCTGCCCAGCCACGAGCCTGGGTGAGGGAGTGGGAGGAAGGGAGAGGAGAGGAAAAAGAGAGACAGCAGGTTACTAATGCTGCTGGGAATGCACTTTGCCCCTTTTTGGGGTGTCTATCACCGCTATTGCTGCCAGCACTGTGCTACACAGGAGCCTGGGAATGGCACTCTCCTGGAGCAGGATGGGGCGTCCGAAATCCTCCTGCACAGCAGCATCAGCGCACCTCGGCAGAACCTCCCCTGGGGGAGGCACAAAGACAGAGACCCTTGGATCACACGCCACAGACACAGCCACCTCTGGATGCCTGACCAAAGATAGAACTGACAAAAAAAAAATCTGTCTAAAAGGAATGAAAACACTGCTCAAGTTTATGATCAGCAGAGCTAGCACCTGCCCAGAACAGACTTCTTCTGGGCAAAAGGCTGTATTACTTCGGTGACTGGGAAAATTAATGCTTTCACAGTAATGGGGATGGAAAGGAGACTGTACAGTGTTTGGTCAAGAAAATGTGCAGTTTCCCACCCTAGAAGTTAAATATGATCAGATGTATTGCCAACAGCTCCCCCCCCAGCACCTTAAAAAATCCAAGGTGCTGAAAGCTCACAGGTTGTTTTCAGACAAAGCTGTCTCATATCATTACTGCAATTTCCAAGCAAGTGTCCCGAGGTTCAATCAACCCTCATCAAATGAGGCTTTATTGCAAATATAGCCTATATTGCATGTGACGCAACGGGATGGAGGGTTGCTAAAGCTCCTGCCTGAGGTCAGAGATGGAGCCTGTAAAAGTGCTAAAAATAATCCGGGCTCTAAGACTCATTCCTGCACTGGGGGACGACTTGAGTAGCATGGCGAGGAAGTACGTCAGTGCCATTTTTTGTGATGTTATCAGCTGGGGGAGACAGAGGCGGGCTGGACAGGCCGGGGAATAGCAGGAAATGGAGTAAGTGGCTTGTTTGGTTTGCAGGCAGATGCCTGGTCACCCAGCCCTGGCAGAAAGAGTTAGTCATGTGCAGGAAAGATGATGGGAATGAAAACACAGACGCAGCCCAGCCAGAACACAGCAGCTCCAAAAGGCAGGATGAACATTTCGTTTTCCCAAATGTAAAAAAAGCTCCTGGGAAACTGAAAACTGAAGCTCAGCCTGAGCTATTTGATGTTTATCTGATCCCAGGCTTGCAGTTATCAGGGCAGCAGAAGAAAATATTTTCACACATGCGGTAAGCCCAGTGAAAGTGAGGCAATGCTTTTAAATATCCCACTCCAGGACTGCTCTGCATTATCCCAGGCTAGGCACAGTCCCAAGGCAGTGAGAAAGCAGCTTGAGGTGTCTCAAGATGGGCATGACAGCAAGCAGCACGCCGAGCAGATGGATGACTCCCACCAGCAAACAGAGGCATCCTGCCTCTCTCCTGGATCTGCACATCTGCCTCCTGCCTCTAAGGGCACCTCAGTCTCACCGGGATGCACAGCCCCAAACTGTCTTCCTAGCCTCAAGGGCCCCTTATCTGCTTTTCTGGATCTTTCTTGGGGGTGTTCAAGGAAAGGTTGGATGTGGTGCTTAGGGACATGGTTTAGTGGGTGACGTTGGTGGTAGGGGATGGTTAGACCAGATGGTCTTGGAGGTCTCTTCCAAACTTAATGATTCAATGATTTCGATGATTCTTTCTTTTCAGGCTGTGAGGCTGGGCTGTACCTTCCCTTTCTTTGTATCTCCCAGCAAATAGGTAGCCCTTGGCCTAGCCTGAAGAGGGCTTGGAATCTCCTTTCCCATGAAGACCATCAATGTGAAACCCAACATGGACCAAGGGGTGACACGCGATAAGCCCAACAGTGAAGGCAAACACTTGTGCTTGATGTGATGGAGAAGAGGGAGCCTGCAGAAGATGCATGGAAGATGCAAAGAGGTAGGTGATGTGGTTAAAGGGAAGAAAAGCGATGTCTCAGCAGCAGGAGAAGGTGTGTGGGTGGAGAGGAAAGGCTGCACACAAGAGATTCCCTGCACGCTGAATTGGCAAGGCGTACCAGAAAGCGCATGGGGGAGAAGAGATTTAAGACAGAGAGACTAGAGAGAGGAAAGCGCAAGAAAAAGGGTGAGGCTCTACAAATGTTTGGGAGGGGGGAGAAGGAGGAGATTGGGGCAGAGTAATTGTCCCAGCTGCATTCCATAAAACTGGAGGACAGGTGAAGTGAAGCGATAAGAGACTGCTGAGGAAAGCTGTCTTCTGTAATAAGAAAATGAGGAGAAGAACGTGAGGAGAAGGGGGAAAGAAAAGTGAAAAGAGGCTTTCATCCACCTTCATTGACCGGATGAGGATGACCTCCTCCCCAAAGGTCTCAAGCACCAAGCTCAATATCTCTATGTGCAAAACAAACCTAAAAACCATGCCAGCATCCAAACCCTGTAGCAACAAGAAGCCACCAGGGTTGTCTGCCTGCTTTCCCACACTGCCTCCAGCCCGGTCTCTCTGTTCACATGGTTGACACTGGACATTCTGCAAATAGCTCCTTTGTCCTCACATGCTTGACCCTTCTAGGCTGGTCTTTCAAAACATATTTGATTCCAAATATTTCTCCAGGCTGGATCTCCCGTCTCCTGCCATGACCTCTGGGTGCTGTATGTGACTGTCCTGTTCTTCTGGGAAGAAAATGAAGAAGAAAGTGACTCCAAGGGCAAGCGGTCCTGCTGGAAGCAACACTCTTTGATTCAGTGGAGACACCGCTGCCGAAGATTTGGCTTGGAGCAAAGCAGTCCCAGCAGATACACCATGGCATCTCAGAGAGCACTTCTGTCTCTTCCTTGTCTCATGGGGATGGAGTCTCTTTTTAAAATTAGCTTCAAAACTCAGTCTGGGAAAGAAGCCCAGTGCTGAGCTAGGGAGAAAAGTTTTCTGGCTAAAACTAAGAGATTCATTGATGGGAGAGAGAGGATGCAGAAGGAAAATAAACCCTTTAGGGACTGTGTTAGCACCACATTGTTGCAATTTTAAGTCCCACTTTAAGCCAGGTCTTTTTGACAGTTCCTGCTGCCTACTCTCCAGATTATAAAGAAGATGGAGAGCAACTTGGTAGATAGTGATAGGACAAGGGGGAATGGTTTTAAACTAAAAGAGGGGAGGTTTAGGTTAGATATAAGGAGGAAATTCTTCACTCAGGGCGGTGAGGCCCTGGCACAGGCTGCCCAGAGAGGCTGTGGATGCCCCATCCCTGGAGGTGTTCAAGGCCAGGCTGGATGGGGCTTTGGGCAACTTGGGCTGGTGGGAGGTGTCCCTGCCCATGGCAGGGGGTTGGAACTGTGTGGGCTTTAAGGTCCCTTCCAACCCAAACCATTCTCTGATTCTGTGATTCTACTTCATGACGTTCACCCAGACACCTTCCTGCCTTCCCCATGGTGCCCCTCATGCTGGTGAAGAAGCAGCACCACTGACAGTGCTGCTTCACTGCTCTTCTTCCGCCGTGATGCTTACAGAACAGGGTGGGCCAGCAAGAGGCCACCAAACCCCTGAACCGGACAGGGACTAGTTATGGATTTGTACAAAATCTTGTGCAGCAGCAGTCTGGTTCTGGCAGGACGAAACCAGGAAGTATTCATGCATTGCATAAGTACTGAATATAACTAATAAAATCCAGAAGCTACACCCTTTAGCACCTTATCACAGCCTTCAGACTCAAGATATCTCTTCAGCTGAAGGGACCAGGAAACAAGAGTTATGAGGAATGGCTGAAGGAACTGGGGGTGTTTGGTCTGGAGAAGAGGAGGCTGAGAGGAGACCTCATTGCTCTCTACAGCTACCTGAAAGGAGGTTGCAGTGAGAGGGGTGCTGGTCTCTTTTCTCAGGTGACAAGTGATAGGAGGTGAGGAAACAGTCTCAAGTTGTGCCAGAGGATGTTTAGACTGGACTTTAGGCAGGATTTTTTCATGGAAAAGGTGGTCAGGCATTGGAACGGGCTGCCCAGGGAAGTGGCGGAGTCCCCATCCCCAGAGGTATGTAAGAGATGTGTGGATGTGGCACTAAGGGACATGGTTTAGTGGTGGGACTCGGTAGGTCAGGCTAATGGTTGGACCTAATGATCCTGAAGGTCTTTACCAACCTAAGTGATTCTATGAGTCTGTGATAATCCCCAGACTGTCAGAAACAAGCACAACAATGATCCTGTGTTTAACAGCCAAAGTCAGATAGTACAAGGCAATCTTTTAAACAGTGTGAATGTTTAACTATTGGAATGAGTTATTTAGAGACTGCTGAAAACCCCAACACTTCCATTCTTTAAATCAAGAGTGAAAGAGACGATGCTTTGTAAGACCTTTGCTTTACAGATTGTCATTTCGTCACAGCCACAATATGTCCTTCACACCTTAAATTTGCTCTGGACAGGAAAGTCAGTCAATTGCATGCTTTTCTTCTAGGTACTATTACTTCCTGATTGTCAATATCTGATATTTTCCAGGCACTGTGTGGTTCAGGCCGTGCTGAGACCTGTGCCAGGTGCTGCAGGAGAACAAGCCATGGCTATGCCTTGCAGTCTGTGCTGGCAGAAGTCTCATGGGTGGGACCGAATTTAGGTACAGGCTTGTTGCTCTTGCTTCATCTCCGAAGAGGGAATGAGAAAGCCATAATCCCTGAGAAAGCCAAACCTGCTGGCAGGACCCAGCTTTAATCAGGAGGCAAGAGAGCAGCCGCACCCAGGGCTGCTTGTCTCCAACAGCAATGTTTGGGAACTGAGCGGTGGGAGGAGGAGTGAGATCTGCATTAAAGGCCTGGCCAGGCCAGTGGGCAGCGCTACGAGATGGGGGTTATAGCTTTGTGTGCCCTGTGGGGCCAGTCAGTGGGGTTTTCCTCATCCTTCATGGATCAGCCATGGAGATGGAGCCACTTGTGCAGCCTGCACAGAGAAACAGGCACTACAAGGATGGGGGGACTCATCCCATGTGGCCATGTGAGGATGAGATGGCATCCTTGAGACGAAGCTCTGCCTCTGCTCCAGCTGTGAAGGGAACCCTGGATGGCTACAGCTGGTCAGGCAAAGCTTGGACAGGCTCGAGCACATTTCTGCCACTGCAGGAGCTCAGCTCCTGAAAGATGGACTCGTTGGCCATGGTAGGGAAGAGCAAGGAGGTCTTTATCCATGCTTTGTTGATGAAATACACCTTGAGACTGCTGCTAGGTGTGTATGTAATATCATATTTTCCACAGGTTGCTTCTGACCGTGCTGCTCTTGGCCAATACTGCCTTGGGACAGATTGAAATGTGAAGAGCACAGCCACCAGCCCTGGGATCCCATCGCTGCCTTGAGAACACAGCAGAGCTTCTGCTGTCAGTGTGCACATGACAGCATGTGTGCTACGGCCAGGCCACGGCTCTTCCCCTTATAAACAAAAGCAGCAGTGCTTTTAGGCACAATAACTGACAACAGGGTGAAAGGAAGTGCTAGTATTAAATTTGTGCTTTAATTAAATGGGTGGCTGTTTGGGATCACAGGTTAAATTACAAGTGCAGTGTTCTAGGTCTCTGGAGAGCAGACCTGGCAGACTTGTGATTTTAAATCAGCTTAAAAGAAGAGAAGAGATGGGCTTTGCAGCCTCTCTTCTGGGATCTGCAACGTAACTGTAATTGATTATTTTGACTGTTTTGACTTTCTTGGGAGGTGCCTTTAACCTGGTGTGGCTGTGTCCGGGTGCCATGCTTCAGAAAGAGCATGGAAAGCCTGCTTATCCTCAAGTTTTGCAGCCCTCCTGGCTGCAGGCACGCAGTGTAGCTGTTTGTTCCTGCTCTTCTAACCTCAGCAGCAGCAGCCAGGAGACTGAGGTTGCAGTCCCCCCTACACCACGAGGCAGGAAGGGCTTGGGGCCAGTAGTCCTGCTCCCATCCTAGTGCTCCAGTCACCGTCCTGCTGCCCTGAGCTTTGCTCCTGCTGCTGGGATGTGCAGAAAGTCACCTAAAGCACAAGAGCGAGAGACTCACAGCCGAGCCCGGACCATTGCAGTCCCTTTGAGCATCACCCTCCGTGCCTGTGCCATGGCGTGCTGCTGTCCAGGTCCAGGGACAGGAACCTCCTGGATAGCATCTGGTCTCAGAGCTGCCATGCCAGATGTGGGCAGCAGGCCCCACAGCTGGGCTCTCACCCTAATCCCAGCGACGGAGTGGAAGGCAGTGCCGTACCTCTCTAGCGGGCTGCAACACTGTGAGCCTATCTAGCACAGATTATGGGGCTTGCAGCTGGCAAAGAAGCTGTTGGGAGTAGGCAGGCTCTGGACAGAGCAGAGAATGAGAAGTTGAAAGGGGGAGAGACGGGAACAATGCAGAAAGCACATTCACCACGCTCCAAACATTCCTGCTCAGCCCTACGCCTGTGGCACCAGCCGGTCTGTGCCCCCCCTGCAGCTGTGGGGGAATTCCCCTCCAGCTGGATGCGGCACTGTGCACAGCACTGGGCTACTCCTCCCCTACCTCTACTTCCCATAGCATCCATGAGGATCACAGAATCACAGAATCACAGAATTGTAGGGGTTGGAAGGGACCTCAGGAGATCACCAGGTCCAACCCCCCTGCCAAAGTAGGTTCCTTAGAGCAGGTTGCCCAGGTAGGCGTCCAGATGGGCCTTGAATATCTCCAGAGAGGGAGACTCCACAACCTCCCTGGGCAGCCTGTTCCAGCGCTCCGTCACCCTCACCGTGAAGGTGAGATGAAATTATTACGGGCATGCTTATTCAGGAATGGAGGGGAGTGACAGGGTTTGTGTGCTTTGGTGTCTGAGCAGCACGAGCCCATCGCCGAGATGGACTGCTTGCACTGCAGGCCGGGGAGAACAGGAAAGGGAGGAGAGCACAAAGCTCAGTTTCAGTTACCACTGTCCAGCAGTGAGGATACAAAACAGGCAGTGTCTTGCCAAGCTGAGGCGAGGTTGTGGAACACACCACCAAGGCTGTGTGCAACACCCCGCTCGGACACCTCCACTTCTGCAGGAAGGCTGCTTGGAGGCTGATCGTGCCCCTGTGAGGCTCAGCTCTCTGCTGAAGCAACTGGCCACTACTCAGAGGGTGGTGAGGCCCTGGCACAGGCTGCCCAGAGAAGCTGTGGATACCCCATCCCGGGAGGTGCTCAAGGCCAGGCTGGATGGGGCTTTGAGCAACCTGGTCTGGTGGGAGGTGTCCCTGCACATGGCAAGGGGGTGAAGCTGGATCTGCTTCAAGGTCCCTTCCAACCCAAACCATTCTGTGATTGATTCTATGAAATATATTCTTTGTAATACAGGAAATCAAATTTCATGTGATGCTGCTATATGGGATGTTGTATCTATAGGTCTCAAAGCAAAAGCTTGTGGTTCTCACTTCTATGTCAAGACTGTTTTCATAGAATCATAGAAGTTTTCCAAGCTGTTGTTCTTTGTTTCCACTTGGATCGGATTGAGCTGGCTTCTGCCCATATCCAAAAGGAACAACACAGGTATTTAGACTCCTCTGGACCCCGCAGTACAGGACTGGTCAAACACTTTGCACAGTGTTGGTTCAGGAGCTAAAGGTGGGTTCTTACAGGTGAAGAGGGCTCGCTGCTGGTTGATACCTTCCAGATCTCCGTGTCACTGCCCACTGGACAGAAAAGGAGCCCTAAGGATTGGCTTAGAC
The DNA here is from genome assembly GCA_011076525.1 of Nettapus auritus. Lineage (NCBI taxonomy): Eukaryota > Metazoa > Chordata > Aves > Anseriformes > Anatidae > Nettapus > Nettapus auritus. Next base: position 193,943,900 of record CM021765.1, read on the forward strand.
TAGATACACAGCCTGGAGCCCTGTAAGAGTAATCCTACCTGACACTTAAGCATCTAAAAGTAGGGAAGAACAACACATAAACCAAGGACTCAGTAAATATTGGTGAGGAGCTAAAACAGACAAAACTTGTCACGCAATAGGGTACCAGTTCCTGATGCAGAGCTGTTCCTGGAAGTTATAGCTGTGCCTGGCTTTTACGGAGCCACGCCATCCTGCCTGATAACATGGCCTGTGGGGTATTTCACTGGTTTCCTTCATACTGTATCTATACAGAAAGGCCAGAAGGAGAGGAAATCCAAAGACAGGCCACAGTGGTGCGTGGGTGGCAGCCCCTGCCTTCTGGCCCAGGCAATAAAATGCCAGTTTTTGAGTCTGGGAACTGCGGCACTGATGCTCCTCCCCGACAGGCCATGACAGTCATTGTCAGCCAGCGCCAAGAAAAGGATAAAATTAGCTTAGCTGTTAGTGGAGCTGTTTGGTTAATGAATCAAACAGTGAGATATTTTTGCCTAATGCTGGATGCAGCCATAGACAGAGGTATGGCCTGGCTGCTCATCTGTATGTAAATATCACACGGCTGAAATTAATTGCTTTGTCCAAGCTCAAAGAAAACATTTGATTTTGTAGAAACAAGGCAGCTTCCAAAGGAATGACCATGCGTCCAAGACCAAGTCCAAGAGGCACGAGCTGTGTGCTCCTCAGTGTCACCCGTGCTCCCAGCACCCTCCCTCCCCCCCTTCATCGCTGAGTGCCTTTCGGTTGACATCACGTCTCGGGTGGGAAGTGCACTGGGATGTCAGCAGGGAGCTGTATGCATGGGGCAGCAGAGAGGGGAAGAGGCAGCAAACAGGAGGCATGTGTGATGGTTCCAACCGATGGGCAGCTCAGCACTACCACGCTGCTCACTCATGGCTTCTCGAAGGAACATATGATGAAAGGAAAATATGATGAAAGGAAAATATGATGAGAAAAGCTCGTGAGTTCAGATAAGGACAGGGAGATTACTTACCTGTTACCATCACAGGCAAAATAGACTCATCATAATGAAGATGAATGCAATTTATTACCTATTACTAACAGAGTAGAGAAGTGAGAAATAAAAGCAATCTAAAACTACCTTCTCCCCATCCACCCATCTTCCACTTCCTCCCCCCCGAGTGGCGCAGGGGAATGAGGAATGGGGGCTGCGGTCAGTCCCTGACGCTTGGGCTCCCCCGCTCCTTCACGGTCCCTCTCTGCCCCTGCTCCACGTGGAGTCCCTCCCATGGATGCCGTCCTTCCTGAACTGAGCCTGCGGGGGCTGCCCACAGGCTGCAGCTCTTCAAGAACTGCTCCCACACGGCTCTGTACCACGGGGTCCATCCCCCAGGAGCAAACTGCTCCAGCACTGGTCCCCCACAGACGGCAGCTCCCCCCAGACTCCCTGCTCCTGCGTGGGCTCCTCTCCACGGGCTGCAGCTCTGGCCCGGAGCCTGCTCCTGCAGGGGCTCTCCATGGGCCGCAGCCTCCTCCAGGCCACATCCACCTGCTCCACCTTGTCACATAAGCCTAAAACAGCACACTCAAAGCCACTGTGTCAGACTTCCAGTGCAGCTCCAGCCCATTTCAGAGCCTGCAGGGTTAGATGAGGGTGTTTGCACCTCAGAGATGGTCTAAATCAAGTCCTCACCCTGTGCCTTTTCTTGCAGGGGATTCCTGCTGATTCTTGGGATTTTCTCTATGCAGTAAACAAGTTACAAGGTCTCTTCCTCAGTGCAAAGCCATTTACACCTGCTCATGCCACCTTGAACCTGAAGGAGCAAAGGGAATCAGCAGTCCGGGGTATGCAATTGAGCACAGAAGCAAACAGGCACAGGGCCAGTGGGGTGGGAGGCAAAAGGGAGGAGGTTCAGGGACAGGATGACTCCATAAGCGTGTGGGGAAGCAGTAGCATGAGGGTTTCACAGCAGCACAAGGGTTTTATGGCACCGGAGCAGGAGAGGGTGTGACGGAGAGCTAACCCTGCGAGATGTCCTCATCGGAAAGCAGCCCTGCTGACTCACTGGCTGAGTCACAGCCCTGCCAGACCTCTGTTCTTTTCCCAATCAAGGAAACAGCAACTCCTCACCAACTGCTTTTAAGGCTGCAGTTTGGATGCTGAGCATTCCTGTGCTAAGCCGCCACTCCTGACGGTCTCTTCCGACATCGCCAGCCCAGTGGGAGGCCCGATCCGTCAAAGCACACACGTCCCCAGGGAGGAAATGTGCTGTGGCCTCTACTAAGCAGAAATCAAGTTTCTGAGCCATGCAAGCCATGCTCTCGACAGCAAATACAAGCTCTTACAGGAAGGGAGGCAAGGGAAAAATTCCAGCACAGAAATTTCCATTCGGGCACTGAATTTCTGCCCTGCTCAGGAAACATGCTCATGCACTGTTTGCAGTCCCACACTAAAAGCACAGATCACACAGACAGCCCTGATGCTGTGCTTCAGGGTGGGCAGAGGATGGCCTCAGAGCCTACAGCACGAGACCCAGGGATTCAGGGAAGAATATTGCCTTGCCTAAGTTCCCATCCTGAAAAAATCAGTGCAAAGAAACAGTTAAAAATAGAAGTAATGTTACAAATGGAAGAAAGGGGAAAGAGATAGCAAAGAGTATAAATGAGAAGCTTAAAAGAACAGAAAAATAACACAGGAAATGGGGGTAAAAAAATCCCTGCCTTGGCAAGGCTAAGAGGGAGTTTTTAATGTCCATTAGGAATATAAGAGATCTTCCTAATGTTATAGGCCAAGAAGTTGATGAGAAAAACATTATTAAGTTTCCAAACAGGCACAAGGTTTCTGTAAATGTTTCTGTTCTCTTTTAGGAAATGATGTATTCTGCAGCCCTTCAGTAAGCTGAAGTAAGAGAAAGACCAGCATTTAGGAGGAATACATACTTGCTAAAGTACATGCATCCTGGAGTGCTGAGATAACCAGAGAATATTGGTCTCCTGGTGTGAACATTTAATACATCTTTGAACATGGGGAAAGCTCCAGAGACTAGAATGCTGTGGATCCCAGGGAACTGTCATTCTTCAGCAGGAGCATGGGCTTGGTTGGTAAAGTTGTCCTGTTAATGTAACTTACTAAGAACTTATGAAATGTCTGCTCTGTAGTGTCATAATTACAAAGTGGGCACTGTGCGGTAGGAGTTAGATCCCTTTCCAACTCTGTCAGACCCTAAGACATCTCCAAAAGCAGGGGGTTCTAACAGGACCCCGGAGGAACTGGTGTAGTGGTCTCTGCTACTCTGCATTTGCACCAGTGATCTGCAAGTAAGTATAAAATCACCCTAAAATATATATACATGTACCATAAAGCATTTGGGATGGTGACTAAGAGACCACGCCAGTGACACCAGCAGGGATTTCTTTTTAAGACAGGTGCACTTAACACAACCAAACAAGCTTATTCATCTCGAATCAAAGACTGCATGCAAATTTTTAACGATGAAAGCAGCAGCCCAGGGAAGGATTTAAGAATCACTAGGGCCATGCATCTGCACCCAAGCACCTGGTGTAGTGATGTGGGAAGAAAAGCCAGTGTGATCCTTGGGTATATAAACAACAAGTGTGTAGAAAGCTGGGGGAGGAAAGTGATCTTATCTCCCTAGTTCACCTTTTTGGGGCCAAGGATGAAATAGTTCTTATACTTCTGATGTTGATAAATTGGAGACAGGAAAAAAGAGCTGGCAATTAACTGGTGGGAAGAAGGAAGGGACTAGAAGAGGCCAGTCAGCTTGCCTTATGCAAATGTAGTTGCAAGACTAGATTGCAAAGTGTAAATACCTAGGGAGAAAATGGGCTTTCCACATTACCAGAGAAAAACACAGCAGGCACTCATGGTTGGGAATAAAGCCAAGCAAACAGAAATTAAAAACAAATGAGGTGCCATTTTAAACTGTGAGGATAATTAATCACTTGAGGAAATCATTAAGGGAAGTTGTGAATTTTCCTGCTTTTCAGATTACGCATGCAATATAGAATCTCTTCCTGAGAGTTGCCACAGCCGAAATGCTCAACAGAGGAATAACCAAATCCACAATGTAAATTACTGTGTGCAGAGAGGTCCAAGGCTCAATGTGACATGGGAAGAAAGAAGGCTATGGTCTTGAGCTGGTCTCACAGAAAGGGGGAAGACCCGGGATTTTGTAATTCTCTAGTTGTTTACCTTATGTGACAATGCTTTGATGCATAATGCTGTAAACAGGACCTGGAGTCCAGGAATTCCCACCTGTAGACAAGCAGCCATACCAGTGAACTTGGCTGGCGCTCCCTTCTACATACATACTCTCTATCTCAATTAATCTTTTATTCCTGTCCATGTGGGATGGGAGGAGCTATGAGAAGAGAAGCCCCCAAGTTTTCTTTCCTTATCTCCATCCCTCTCTAGGCAGTGACAACCCAAGACAGGGTTTGTGTCACTGTGTCCCAGCAATTCATGAAGAATTGTTCCCAACATGCATGCTTCATCCCAGGAGCTCAGGAAAATGAAGCAGAGGGGCTGCCCTGTGAGAACGTTCACCAGAGCAATAAAAAGGGAAAAGCCACAACAGTGTGCCCAGGACCAGCTCCAGGTGGCCCTGCTTAAGCAGGGGTTGGACCAGATGACCTCCAGGGTGGCCTTCCAACCTCAACCACTCTGTTGAATTGTTGAGTTTGGGCCAATCTTGAACTTGTTTGGAATTAGTTCTGGTCTAAGAAGTTTAGCATCCTGCTCACACCATCACCTAACAAAAACAAGATATATTTCCCAGCTTGAGTGCACAGGCAGCTTTTATCCAATGATTAATGAGAGATCTTTAATAACTATAAATAAAGAAATAACACAAAATAGTTATTTAGAGATGTTTTAAATCAAAAGTTGTGGACCTGTGAAGGTTCAGTGTTGCTGCAGAGGAGGGATTTTCAGGAATCTGGACTCAAGCACCTCATCTCTCCTGGTATCCTTCTTCAGTGCCCACGTCTTCTAAGGAATCCAGACCCTTGATAGCAAAACACACCCACAGCTATTTGTACTTTGCATCTATATACACAAACTGGGAGGAAGCACCTCAGGGTTATGGGGAACAATTTGACCAAAGGCAAAAAAAAAAAAAAAAAAAAAAAAGAGAGAGAGAGAGAGAGAGAGAAGAAAAGCCATTCCTTTATTTAAAGAATCATTGTATCCAGAACAGGGACTGTGCCAATTTTTTAGCTCTCATCTTCAAGCGATCCTCTACTTCAGACGATTCTTGCCATTTACTCGTACCCAACAGCAGAAGTCTCAGTGCTTGAAGTCTTTAAAACAGGACTTGATACCTTCTGACAGATTATTGCAACCAAACAGTAGCCTCTGCCCTCAGGACTGGTAACAGACGAGAATGCAACATTCTGCTGCATCAAGGTGGTCAAATTAGCTCAGCAGTTCCTTCTGATTTGAAATTCATAGATAGATATTTATAAATTTACAAATAACACCCACCATCACAGGATGACACACTGATTCCAGGTTGCTGTGATCTGTTGTCTGTTGCTTGACATCACTGAATTCCTGACTGCCCAACTGGGAAGCCAGACCCCTCTGAGAGGTTTGGTCTTGACTCTAAGCTGCCTGTAGTGAAATCAATAGCAAACCAGGCACGTGGACTGAGGCTTGCAAATAAGAAATGCGATTGTGGATGCTTGAGTACTGACATACAAAATGATACAGTAATTATTGTTACTACCTACATGTTCTGATTGAAGATTAAAACGTGTGCCAAGTTGCCTAAAATAAACTATGTAAAACTTCTATCCTTATTAAGAAGGAGCAGAAAATTTTCTTTGCTGCCAGCCAAAAGGATAGCTGTCAGTCTGTCATTTTCTAAGTACTGGAAATGCAAAAAGGAAAGTGGACTGGAGCAACACTGCAGGTAACAAACTCTGAAGAAATAATCAACCAAAAAAAAATGTAAAAGACAATGTAAATAAACATGCCTTGCACCTCTTTAGGCAAAGAGTGAAGAAATGCATCAAAGCAAAATTCCCAGAGGCAGGGTACTCAACAGGGAGCGTTTTCCTGCTGTCCCTAGACGTGTCTTCCAATCCAAATGGAAACGACACAGACTTCCTCGAGGTTCAGTGTGACTCGGAACTGGTTTATAAATTCTTCTCACACAAACCAAGAACGGGACGTGGTTTCTTTGTACGACAGGGGTCCACTTCTTCCAAGTGTTTTTGTTGATGGCTTGCTGTCCACAGGGTGTCGTTTTCATCAGTTGCTGTAGCTCTCTGCATAGCAATGTCTTTGGGGACCTCTTGCGGGTTCTCTTCTAAATTGCATGCTGGGTGAAGAGCTGCTCAGGAGTTTCCGTGTTAATTTGTGGATCACAGAATCCCAGAATGTCCGGGGCTGGAAGGGACCTCTGGAGATCACCCAGTCCAACCCTCCTGCCGAGCAGGATCATCTAGAGCACATAGCGCAGGAAGGCATCCAGGCGGGTTTGGGATATCTTCAAAGAAGGAGACCCCACAACCTCTCTAGGCACCCTGTGCCATTGCTCTGTTACCTTAAAGAAGTACCCCCTCATATTAAGCCTGAACCTCCTGTGCTTCAGTTTGTGCCTGTTGCTTCTTGTGCTGGTGCTGGGACAAGAAAAGAGACTGGGACTGAAAAGAGACTGGCTCCATCCTCTCGACACCCTCCCCTCAGACATTTATATACATTAATGAGGTCTTGAGATATATAAAAGAACATTTTATTTCACATACTGTCATGTGATTCACAAAGGCTTGGCAACCATACACAATTTAAAAGCAAGGGCAAGCACAAGAGAAACTGTGTTTAGTAACTGAGTAATACTCATTCAAATTTAAGCTTTTTGGAGGGGGATGGCAGTGAAAACACACCAGTTTAAGGATAATTTTAGGAGACAGCAGTTAAAACACACCAGTTTGAGGGTATTTTTAAGGGACAGCAGTGAAAACACACCAGTTTGAGGGTATTTTGGGAGGACAGCAGTGAAAACACACCAGTTTGAGGGGACTGGGGGGGACAGCAGTGAAAACACCACTTTGAGAGGATTTGTAAGGGAGGGACTGCTGACTGGCAGGCTGAGGCTAACGTCGCCGATGCACACGGCTAACCAAAGGCAAGAACTGGGAGTTTTTATCACTCCCGTAGTTGTTTCTGTACTTTTTATTCATGAATGGGTGTGCTAAAGAAGGAACAGCTTGCAAAGGATCAGAACCGCGACCAGAGGGCGCCACCGCGGGGCCCACAGCGCCGCCATTTTGGGGCGTGCCCCTGCCCCGGGCAGCCATGATGGCGGACGGGCCCGTCTCTATGGTAGGGCCCATCTCTATGGTAGGGCCCGTCTCTATGGTAGGGCCCGTCTCTGTGGTAAGTCCTCCCGGCGCTCCGGGATGATGGCGGCGGCCTAGGGCCGGGCTGCGCTGCGGGAGGAGGCCGCGCTCTGAGGGGGGCTCCGAGGGGCTTCGAGGGGCCGGGAGGGCTCTGGGGCATCCTAGCATCGAGGTAAGCCCCCTCGTTGTCCCTTGGGTTGGGAGGGAGCTGAGAAAGGCAGCGTGGCGGCCCTGCCTTGCCGTGGGCCCTAAGGTGGCTTCTTCAGCGCTGCCAGCCCGAAACCTGACGAGAGCGGGCGGCCCCCGGGGGTTCGGGCGGGGTGCGGGCTTGTAAGGGCAAGGTAAATGCGGGCTGGGCTCGGGAAGGAGCGGGGGTGTTTACTGGGGGCTGCTGGGGCTCCTGGTTGGGCTTTCGCAGGTCTTGTGGAGGCCGTGCTGAGCCCCAGCTGGCTCACACGGCGTTGTGTAAGGTGTCAGCAGCTGTTAGTGAGCCTGGCTAGCTGCTGGCTCCCTTAGTTATTGGTATTTGTGCCTGTGAATTGTGCTTTCTGGGTAGTGCTTTAGTGGCAGTGCACGGTGGGATGTCCCTGTGAGCAACAAATACCTTGTTTAGTTTTAGTCTGAGTCCGTGTCTTTTGTGCAAGTAGTGCATAAGTAACTTTTATTTGCAATCACAAAAGCAAACAGAACGATATCATCTGCTCGGTTTTCTCCACTTTAAAGTTGTTCTCTTGTCATCCTTGAACACCTAGCCTTCTGGCTCTTCCTGTATCTCTGCAGGTACATCTGTAGTCAGCGGTGAGTCGGTTGCACACCCTGCTGAAGCAGGATGAAGCGCTGCTTCACGTAACAGATCTCAGGTGGCACTGGTCGATCAGCCAGGCAGTGGTTGTGTATTGGCCGTGGCGTCTTGGGGACTTAGCTGAGTGGTTTGGGCTCCTGGTCCCTGGCTCCTGTCCAGCAGCACCGCATGCAGTGCGTGCTGACAGTGTGTCCGTGTGGCCAAGGCTGCTCAGAGCCTGTTTGCTCCTTTGTCACAGCTGCAGCTCTTGGCACCCATTATTCCATTCTCAGGGTGCGCCGGTGGTAGGCGAGTTCCTGCAGCTTCTAAGACAAGAGCTGCTGAAAACTTCTGCCTTTGCCTGAGCAGGGTATTTTGTTATTTGCACACAGTTTATGTACAGGTGAAGCTGTCGGCCTTGTGCTGCCAGAGAAACGTTAGCCCTAGGGCTTCATAAAGTTCTGCTGGCCAGCTGGAGCTCTGCGCAGGGCAGTCCCACAGGGCTCTGCTGCGTTACCAGCGTTGGTGCTGTGCCTGCACACGAGAACTGACAGGGCCAGGGCAAGAGCTACAGCTACAGGATTCGTGACCATCATCTCTGCTTAATTACCAGCAACATCCTGGGCATGCTGTGAGCCGTGTCAGCCAGCACTGGTGGTGATGATCCCGAGCCACACTTTGGGGAATGAAGGAGAAATCATTCCTAATAGGCAGACGTGTTTTGGCTGTCCTTTTTCCAGGGGAAGAGTTGAGTTACTTGCTTACCGCCGGGACTTGAGGAGAGGAGACTGGCTCCTGGCAATTTATTTACTGTACAAACATGACCTTGCATTCTCATTTGAATCTGTATGCCATCTTTCAGTCATGTTGGAAGAGACTTTCTTTTGAAAATCTGCATAGATTCTGTCAATAAGAAGCTCCTTAAATTTTAAGGGTCGAGTGCCAAGGGATGGTTAGAGATTTGTTGCTACAGTTCCAGGAACAACGTAGCTTCTGGTGACTGCCTTTCACTGTAAGCTCTAGTAATGGCTGCTTTTTGCCCTTGATCCTGTAGCCACTAAAATGACGACAGCAGCAAGGCCCACGTTTGAACCTGCGAGGGGAGGAAGAGGAAAAGGCGAAGGAGACTTAAGCCAGCTATCCAAACAGTATTCCAGCAGAGACCTTCCCTCTCATACTAAAATCAAATACAGGTAAGTACTGCGCGGTACTGGAAGAGGCAGTTGCTTTAACCAGTCTGAAAGATAACAGGATTTCACATAAATATTACGCTGCGTTTGAAATTCATAATAAGTTGGTGATGCTCTGCTGAAAGATGATAGGAAATCTGGAGTCCGTGTGGCACAGGCACCTAGGATTTAACTGAAATGTGTCAGCCTAAAATCGTTTTCATCAAGTTCATGTTAAGTCTTGCCAGTGATACTCCTGCTAAGATTCACCACTTGCGCTTTCTCTGTGCAGATGCTTGCCCTTTCACCCCCTCCCTCCTGCCCCTCTGAAGAAAACACGTGGATAAGGGAGTTGGAGGGGTTTTTTTTGGACAGTACCAAAATCAACAGCACAGAAATGCTGTCAAGTGCATTCTGTTCTTACAGGAGAAATGGCTGGCGGTTTGCCTCTTTGAACAGCACGGGGGTTTGGAACACGAGGCTGTTGTTTTGAAAGGAGCGTGTGGGGAGAAATATATCCAGGGCTACACAGCGTGTGTTTCAACAAGTCCCTTCGTGTGTGCAAGAGAGACGGAGGGGCATTAAGTGTCTCCTGTTCGTTCTCCCCAGAACCTAACACAAAGTTGACTTTGTTAAATTGCCGGGCCTGTATCGCTGCTGGAAAGATGTCTCAGTCCCACTCGGGTTTGCCTGAATGACACGGAGCCTCAGGGGGTTTTCGCAGCCGTGTCAGGGATTCGGAATCCAGGCTTTTAATTACAACAAGCAAATGAAACCCTCCATCATAACGACAGCCTTTGCGCGCAGCGTGTTTATAACGGCTGCAGTCTGGGTTCCTTCAGGCACTCTTATTTCCAGGACTGGGTTCACAGAAGGGTGAAAAGAATTGCTGCTTGCTTTTTCTTCGTTAGTTCTCCTCAAGGTTTCCACAAAAATCCGGCAGGCTCTGGGTGGAATGCAGTGGGACTCAGGTATAAATAGGCTGTTGCATTTGGCCAGCGTGTTATATAATAGAGAGAAAAAAGCGTATTTGCAACGTGTTGCACTAACACGAGCGTTTTGCTGCTTCTCCCAGCTTTTCTTTTTCCAGGCATGGGACTTGACCTCGTTTCTACTCGGGGGGGAAAGGTTTGAGAAAAGTATGCTCGAGTTTTGGTCTCATTTACAAGCCTTAGAGATTTATTTGCAACAGCAATTTGGGATGATAAAGCTGTGAGGAAAGTCGACCTGATAGATGTCAGCCTGGACTGCAGGAGAACGGATTCACAAATACCTGCAGCAGGGAGAAGCAGTCAGCCTGTTTTCATGGGAATTTCTGTGTTGTTTTTTTTAATTCAAGAGGCACCGGAAGGAATGTGTATGTCATGGCATGTCTGTGTGTAACGTATGCAGGGAAGGGGACTGGTGAAGAGAGAATGAAGAAACACATGTCTACAGTGTACCAGCTCTTCCTTTCTGCACTTAACTTGTTCACCCCTGGCTTCATTTGCCTCCTTCACATATTGCCACCAGCTGCGGGCTGTCAGCTTCAGCTTCTCTCCTGCTACGTTCCTGTTACGTTTATTGTTCTCTCCTTGTAATTTCAGACAGACCACTCAGGATGCTCCCGAAGAGGTGCGTAACCGTGATTTCAGGAGGGAGCTGGAGGAGAGGGAACGTGTTGCCGCAAGAGAAAAGAACAGAGACAGACCAACGAGAGGTAAAACCAGCCCTTTAACAAGAAATGGGACCTTTGTGTGACGCTGCATTTGCACAGAATTCCACGTTACAAGTTTCTGGTTGCAGACAGCATGTCAGGAGAGCAGAATTCAGGGTATTGCTCTGATAGTTCAGAGCTGTTGACCTGCGAGGGAATGTCCGCTGCCTTTCACGCTGGCTTCGTGCTGGCAAAAATCTAGGCCAGCCAGCAGAAAAGCATAGGCCAGCTGGTGCAGTCTCATTGTAATGGTTTGGCAACGGTACGTGCAGTTAATTAATAAAGGCCTTTTTTTGTGCTTGGACAAATGAGACAGGAAGGAGAAGGGGAATAACTCATCTTCTGGCGAACTAATACGTTGTTTTTAAAGTACCCGGTTCTGTTTGTGTACAGAGACTGAGAATTAAAATGAAAATCAAAGGCTGGGATTTTTGGTGGTGGTTTTGTTTTTGAGAAATACTCCTTTTCAATATTAAGCCTGACAGGATTTAGATACTTGGCGTTTAGTTGCGAAGTGTACAGAAGTATTACGGGGATTTCAAATTCACAGATCAAACAGGTATCATTTGGACCAAACTAGGTAATGGTAGTGCTCTGGGGTGGTCCACAATGGAAACACTGCAATTGGATATATCGAACAAAGATATTTCTCCACAGCTTTTCCTTCTTTTCTTCCTTCATCTTCAAATAATAACTTCCAAAACCACTTGGAGGCTAAATAGTCAGTTTGGGGATGTTCGTTTGAGGATACAAGGGAAGTAGCGCAGGCATTAAGAGAGGTGAGGAAGAATGAAGCACGGGCTCATATCTTATTGTAACGCAGGACAACTTGTTAATCAAAGTTTTGTTTTCTGACATGAGATGCTGGTAAGTGAAATCGCTTTTTTTAATCCTGTCCCTTAGAGCACACGACGTCATCTTCTGTGTCCAAGAAGCCTCGCCTAGACCAGATTCCCGCAGCGAATCTTGACGCGGACGATCCTCTTACCGATGTACGTATCTCTTTCCGTCTTCTTTCCTTTCATTGTCCTGCCTTGGGGGTGTGCTATTAATAGAATGTGTACTTTTAGGTGTGTTAAAGATTTAAGACAGGTAACTAACAGCTGCTTCCAGCATAGTTTCCTTAGTCGGTTACTCTGCTCTGGCAGAAGCCTGGAGTGCTTCGTTGGACTCTGTTCCACGCTGCGGTGGTGCTCTTAGAGGGAGCAAGTTGGCTGTGACTCCTGGCGCACAAAAACTAGAGAACTGAGAATGCCACCTAAAATATTGGTGATTTTTAGACTCAGGCAATATTGGGTTAGTTAGAGTTCCCCGAAGGCAGAGCTGTTGAGGTAAACAAGCTGGGAAAAGCAGTACAGCATGGGAGGCTTCTCATAATTCTTTTTTTTTCCCTCAAATAAGATGCACAGCTCTGTAGTAATCTTCAGAATTAAAAGATGTATAGATTTTGGAACTGTATTTATTAAATGAATGAACTACTACTCGTTTCCTTTTGTTCCTTTTAGGAGGATGATGAAGATGAGGACTTGGAAGACAGTGATGATGATGACACTGCAGCTCTTCTGGCTGAACTGGAGAAAATTAAGAAGGAGCGAGCTGAGGAACAGGCTCGAAAGGTAAAATCTCACCCGTTAAAGAACATCAGCTTTTTGCAAACGTGCTCATCAAAACTCTTGTGCCTTAGGCATTCAGATGAGGGAGAACTGGTAAACGAAGTAAGTGCCAAGCTCACAACACGTCAAAACAAACTTCTCAAGTGGAGTCCGATGGTTTTGTTCTTCTGTCTAATAATTGTTGTCAATCATTTTTTTCTTCCGCAGACATATTTATGGGTGAATACTTCACCAAAATGTTTTATTTACTTTCCCACTGCTTTATAAGGCATTGGACTGAAGCCAGTCTTGCTTTTAACAGGCAAGTTATTATCTGAAGGCAGCTGTCACACCAAACCTTTAATGGTATTGGTGGCCTACCTGTTGTCATCCAGTGGAATTTCATTTGTTAACCTGCTTTTATGGAAAAAAGAAATGTGAAATTTTTGTTCCTGAATTAAAAGTACCAGTGCGCTCTTTGCTTTTGATTCTGGCTTCAACTTCTGTTAAAGTTTTTGATCTTTTTACAACTCTAGTGCTACATTGCCTTGGCAAGCGCCAAGTGTAACTCTAAAGCCAGGACTATTTTGATGTGATTATACATGGATGACTTTATTTAGAAAATGCCTCCACAAAAATTAATAGCACGGCTGATGATCTTTTCAGGATGTGGAAAATCAGCTTGCATGTGGCCTACAATTCCTATACCACTGACTGCCCACCTCCGTGGTGTAGGAGACGGTTGGGCTGGAGTTCATTAACGAAATCCCTGATTGATGAGTGGACTTTAGGGACGTTGTTCTGGGATTGTCAGTGTTAGCAGAACGGTGAGCGGTCAGGATGAGCTGCGTTGGCTCTAACACGGTGTGGCACTACAGTTTGCAGTGCAAGTATTTCATTGGCACTGCTGAAACGCTTTACCTATGGAGCTGCCCCCAATGTGGTGGATATACACAGCATTCCCTCTTTAGATTTGAGCAAGCTTTCTTTTTTTTTTTTGGGTAGGGCAGAAACTGCTTTAGTGCTTTTGGAAAAAAAGTTACATGCTTTGGTCTGAATCGTTTTATATGCTGTTGTTAGGTGTTTTTTGACACTTATGTAGAATAAGCGTCTAGAAGTGTCTCCCCCTGTACTCGGCTCTGGTGAGGCTGCACCTCGAGTACTGTGTTCAGTTTTGGGCCCCTCACTACCAGAAGGACATGGAGGCGCTTGAGCGAGTCCCGAGAAGGGCTACGAAGCTGGTGAAGGGTCTGGAGAACAAGTCTTACGAGGAGCGGCTGAGGGAGCTGGGACTATTTAGCCTGGAGAAGAGGAGGCTCAGGGGTGACCTTATCACTCTCTACAGGTACCTGAAAGGAGGCTGTAGCGAGCTGGCGGTTGGTCTGTTCTCCCACGTGCCTGGTGACAGGACAAGGGGGAATGGGCTAAAGTTGCGCCAGGGAAGGTTTAGGTTGGATATTAGGAAGAACTTCTTCACTGAAAGGGTTGTTGGTCACTGGAATAGGCTGCCCAGGGAAGTGGTGGAATCACCATCCCTGGAGGTCTTTAAAAGACGTTTAGATGTAGAGCTTAGGGATATGGTTTAGTGGGGACTGTTAGTGTTAGGTCAGAGGTTGGACTCGATGATCTTGAGGTCTCTTCCAACCTAGAAAATTCTGTGATTCTGTGGTTCTGTGAAATCATCTTTATATAAAGTAATCTGAGATAGCAAATGCTAAAAACTAAGTAAATGTATTAAATGCTGATCAGGACCTTTGCTGCTGTGACAACATAATGTTTTGATGCCTCTGAACTCCTCGTAGCTTTTTCTGTAGCGTAACACACACCCCTATAGCTGGAATGTTTTTCCACGAATGCTCTCCACGAGAGTCAGCTGCTCTCCACTAGAGGTAGTAAACAGGGCCTAGCCTCTAGCAGGCACTAGGAGCAGCTAAGAGAGAGTAATGTCAGCTGCTGCAGGCACTGCTGTACTGCTTGACTGCTCTTTTAGCTAACAGTATGGAAGTAGCCTTTATTTAGAGTCAACAAGGCCTCGAAAAACCAGTGAAGTCTTCAGTCTTAAAGTAGTTTGGGAGGTTAAAAGCTGTACTGTGTTGATTCAGTGTAGAAGCTTTCCTTAAAAGACTGTTGATAATTGGTTCTCCATCTGGCCTGCAAATGGTCTTTTAAGTTACACTGTAGATGAAGTATCTCTCACCTCTTGGCCTAGGCATTTGTCACACATCACGTGGAATTGTGTTCTGCAGTTACCACGTGGCAAAAATGACCTGAAAACTCTGGCAACAGTCCTTCCTCATATTTTTGTTTGAAGCGTACTGAAATACAACTTAAGGGCGGCACCGTGTAGGAAAGACTGCTACTTCAACTAGGATTGTTCACAATCTACAAAGTTCTTATTTTGTCACTAGAGGGTGCTGAGTGCTCTGACTTACTTCTTACAGCCCTTATTTTATCTTGCTGTCTCTTAACAGGTATTAATTACTCTTTGCCTTCATGTGTGCTCCCCACCCATGAGACGTAGGGCTTACAACGTCCAATGCTACAAGGATATTTAATACATGTGCTTATACATGAAATGAATCCCTTTATTTCATCCCTAAAATAATTGTTAGTTATTTGCAACATGATACATTATTGCACGCTCACTACCTGCTCTGTTCATCGTAATGAGTGGTGCTTAATTAAAATTAACCTTTAAAATTACCTCTTAAAAAGTGACATCTCTGTTGAAGAGTGGATGCTCTGAAGTAACTGGAACTTTATTTTCTTGGGGGTATTTTTTTTGAGTGTAGGAAGCTAAGAGTACGTTCATGAAAAAAGTCAAAACCAAGGCAGTGCAAGGTGGGAAAGAATCTTTGGTAGTAAGGGTCTACTTAAAAAAGATAGTACCTGTGTGGTCTTCAGGGGTGCGGTCTGTTCAGATCATGCCGTTTCCCACGTCCTTAAAATAAGGCATTACTGACCAAGCATTTCGTAACCTTTTTATATAAATCCCTTTTGCTACGATATACGTGGATTTCATATTATCACGTGTAGCAAACTGCAATTTAAATCTAATTTTGTAAGTAACTTTACGTTAGTCATGTCGTTGATTTCAGGATAACATCTCATGTAAACTCTTAGTTGAAGTTGCTGTTAATCCTAAACCATGTAAACAGTCGGTTTAGCTCCTGGAATAGTGATGTCCCCAGTGGACAGGTTGGTAAATTGGCTGCAAGGCAAAAGGGAAACAGCAGGGAATGCTTCTTCGCCCTTCTGCACGCTGTTCTCACATCTCTTTATCGTCCTCCAGGCAGATTAACGTGCCCGTGCATCTTCTTGGAAAAGATGACATGGCTAAAATGTAGCACCGTAACCCAGATTTGTGCTGTATGTAAGTTTTTCCTTGACACTTCAGTTATTCTATCCAAAAACGTTAGTGCAGTCATTTCTGAGACTTCAAATAAAGCAAATGCTGTATTTCTGTTAACTGTTTTCACCTGCCCCTTTGGTACTCAGTATTTAAGTTGCCGTGGAAGGAGGCTGTTCCTTTTAAAGTGAATTTCTGGTCACGCAGTAAAAAATGCAAGATAGGAATGGGCTAGTTTTCGGTTCGTCTTGTTCTCTGTTAACTTTCCTCATGTGCTAATGCCGATCTCCACAAAAAAACTCTAATTTTGGTAAATGGTAGTGTGAAGAGGCACTAACTTCCTTCATGCTGATATTTCCTTCAATCTGTGAAGGAAATAGTTTTTTAACCAAATAAAGGATTGCTGTCAAAGCCTTTTAATATCTCAAAATGCTTACGTTCCCTTGATTTTTTTAGAAACAAAATAATTACTATAAATGTCTTAAAGAGGTGATTGGGAATGGAAATTCTTCCGACTTTTCTCCTGCCCTCTGCAAATTTAACCTCTTTCCCCAGTTTCAACCTAGCTCGTTTCTAGCAGAGACTGAACTGACCCGTAAACCTTAGTTTTGGGAGCCGCTTCCGTGGAGTAATTCAGGACCTGTCTAAAACCACACAGACACAAGAACTGCTGCCTGTGCCGACCATCCACGGATAGGTTTCGTGGGAACACGTTGCAGTATTCCAAATGCAGCGTTACGGCACTCCTAATTTTCAGTTTTCCAGACTTCCTTAAAAGGTAAATTGAAGTAATTAAAAACAAACCTCAAACCAGCGAGCTGCTGAGTGTACGCGCACAGTTCCAGCAAAGCTATTTTAACAACCAGACCTTTTATACTTAGCTGAGCACAGACTTCAAGTTTCTGGCTGGCTGCATTACAGCTTCTTTCCACCCAGTGCTCCTCTGTAACTGGCTGTAATTCTCTACTAATGGCCAAAGGAGATCTTAGCTCCGTCCTGTGTTGGAGCCCCAACTTCTCTCAGTTAATGCATTAAATGAGTCTTGATTTCAACCCTTTCACTTAAATTTTAAGCGTATAACTGAAGCTAGAGTGCCAAATTAGTGACGAAGAAAGGCTTTCAATGAAGAAGGAGATGTTGGAGTGTGTTTCTTCGTGAAACGCTTGTGAGACGTGCCAGCAGTGCTCACCCGTGTCGAGAACTAGTGACAACGTCCCATTGCCTGTGGGAAGAATGACAACAAATCTGCATACAGGCACTGCACTTACTCTGTGTTTGTTTTTTGGAGTTTCAGACAGTGATTTGAATCGCTGTGTCGCACAGAGTTAGTGATCTGTGTGGGATTGTATTACAGGGGTTGATCTCTGCGTTGTTTTGTTCCATGCTGCTCTAAAGGGCTCTGCTGTCATAGTTCGTCATTCAAAAATTAGCCCTTAAATAAGATTTCGTGATTTTTAGCCTCCAATGAAACAGGGATGTTTCAGATTTTCTGCAACAACTGCACTTCTGCAAGAAATGAGCAGGGTAACTTATTTTAATACAAAGGAGTCGTTTCAGGAATTTCAGCGCTTTCTGTAAAAGTAATCTTGCTCCGTGCTAAGGGTAGGAGCTACACTGAAAGACAAATAACCATGGTAACAATACTGTTTTTCTTTCCTTTGCGGTCAGAAACAAGTGTGCCAAGGGACTGTTATTCTTGCAGCAAGATAAGGAGTAATTGTTCGGTGAAGGTTAATATAGCTTGGTGCACTTCTGTTTGTTTTTCCCCATGATGAGTTCAGTCGTGCAGTGGAGACTTGCTGTGACACCCACTTCTCACAGCATCATCTTCATCTGCTTCCCTGGGGCGTGGGGCTCCCTCTGCCAGTCCAGTCTTATTCCCCACACCACCATATTCCTCTTCTGTTGCCTCTGCATGCAGTGACGGGATAACCTGCAGCGTGGTGGGGTTTTTTTTCCTAAAACAGTTTAGGAAAAGAACTGCATGCCTCATCTCGCAGAACGCAAAGGCAGACAAAGAAACTTTATCTTTAAAAGGGTGGAGTGCACAGAGATACCCTGTTCTCTCCCTTAGGCTTTTCTCCCGCGGTAGGTTTGCTGTACCCGTAGTGCTTTCACTTAATACGCCTTTGTTCCACCCCTCAGAAGAACAATACAGGCTTTGGAGGAAGCTGAGCCGCGTGTTTTGCAAACAGCTGTGCCGTATCGTGCCCCAGAGGTGTGAGGCTCAGACAGCTAGGAAGGTTATGTCTGGTCCGTGTGGTTTGATACAAGCCATGCTCGTCGCCTGGAGCGTCCCAGCCTTCGCTGGAGGAGTGGGCAGTGGAAGATTGATGTGGAAAATTCTGAAATGTAACAAAAACCTTTTTTTTTTGGCTGGAGATGAGGGATTTTACAGCTCTGGCCGGAGCGTATAAATTAGCTTGAGTGTAAATGTCAACTTTACACCACTGTGAGTTACACCTCGTGTTTCCTCCGTGCCGTGTCTCTAAGATACAAAATTGATTAACTAACCTATTATTTAATTTCTGCACGCCTTCCTGGGGAGGTTTTAGTAAAGCTAAATGATACAAAAATCCTTGGGACTAATCTTCAGGACGAGCCTACATCCTAAATCTCTTGTCGCAAACACGTTGACGTGTCATCCAGCCCAGAGCAGCTTGGAACGATGGAATTCCAGGAAGAAGCCACCGCGTGCGCCGCGTTGTCCTTGTGAAGTGACTGAGACTGGCGATGTCTTAACAGATCTGTTCCCCGTTTGCTTTCAGGCTCTGATCCGTTGATCTTTCATGACAAAGATAACGCAGTGTGTTCCTCCTTGTGCTGTCTCTGCAGGTCTCAAAGAAAGCAGGGTTCTGTTCGCTAACAGAGCGGCGAAGCAGCCAACAAAGCGCCCAGAGGCTCTGCGGCGTCGCTTGCAGCAGATAGGGAAAGTGGATCTTTGAAATAAGGTTCCTGGATGTTTGCTACCTGCTGTCTGTGAAAGACCTGACAGCTTCTGTTAGCATTGTGTTCTGAGTTGTTTCTAATAATTTACTAGGTGCAAAAGTAAAATGCAATCATTTAAAATTCCTATTATCATCCTTTCTGTTCCTTTTATTAATAGTGATTTTTTTTTGTTACCCTCAGCCCTGTGGAACTGTAGGTGACTTGAATTGACGTCGATTTTTAGCAGGAGTGTGCAGTTCTAGACAGGATTCAGTTGCCCTTGAAATGCCGAAGTGGGATGCACGTACCGCGTACTCACCCGAGCTTCCGTTCTGGTGCAGTGGAGACAAAGCCAGCGCAGCCGGCGGAGCCCGGAGCGCGGTTAGTTCCCTGGGTACGTGGGTTAGGGCGAGCAGCACAGCTCCCAGCACCACGCTGTGTTCTCCACATCCCCTCTGAGGTGGGAGCTCAGATGCCTACAGGCAGATGTCTAAGTGTAGGCGGCTTAATCTGGAGCTAAGTCCTGCTCTTACGCTACTCCTCGTAGGATAATGCTTCTTAAAAATGTTACGTCACTCTTCTATTTGATTTTATTTTCCTGTCGCCAAATCTTAACGCGTCAGGCTGGTGATGCTTTGTTTGTCATCAGAAAGCAAAATATGTCAGGCTGACTGAGGCTGAAGGATGTCACATGGGTTATATCAAACATAAAGGCTAGGATGATGCCTCCGTGCCGTTTTAAAATCTTATTATAGAAAAATTAAACGTGCACTTGTGCATTCAGGTTCAGTAACTGGATCACTGCCGAGGCTGATGTCTTAGAAATCTGATGTGCCGTGCTCTGCGTGCCTCCTTGAGAAGAGTTCCCTGGAGTCCAGCAATAAAACGGAAAACGGCTCTGATGGATGCCTTTATAGGACTTGAAAGAAGCTCTCTTTGCAGAAACTTCTGTCAACAGAGGAATAATAATTTCTTACAATGCTGTTACAAGCACCAGTTTCTCTTGAGCACCATCCAGTATCATCTTTATGTTTGTTTCTTATGTCAGTACCGAGTTACAGGTCTCTTTTTTTTCCAAAGTCTGACTTTCAACGGAGCAACAGAGATTCAGGTTTAATGAGGCAGAACCCACCTCGTTTTGGACGGCACAGAGCTTTGTGTGTTTGCATCCTGCTGTAGGTTTGCCAAATGGGCTTAAACACAATCTCTTGGGACTAACCTGAAAATCAATGCTGATATATATTGCTCGTATCAACATCAAAGTTTTTGCTCGCTTTCAAATAAATCCTCCGTAGGCACATGGAGCCGGGTGACGTGGATGTGCTGGGCAGCCTGAGGGCTGCTGGTGGGAACTGACCTGCAGAGCAGCACATCTGACGGCGCTCCTCTGGGCTCCTCCGCGTTAAGAGGAAGGAAAACGGCAAATGGAAGGCTGGCATGCCGTGACAAAGAGGCTGCAGGCATTTCTCCCGTGTAATCCCCAAAGGAAACAAACGTGTAATTTGAGTCCGTAGTTCTAAAACGGGGGAGTTGCTGCTCTCTGTAAAATATCTTTGATTTCTGTGCTTCTTTATTTACTAGGGATGGTAACGAGTGATGTTGGAATGCAAACGCTGGATTTAGAGCCGTGTGTGGAATGCAGAACTTGGGTTTATTTGTGTTAGTAACATTCACGGCTGCAGTTTGTGTCAAAGCTCTGTTGACAGCGCGGAAAGAGCAGGTCTGCCTATCCACGTGTTCGAGTAAGGGTTGTCCTGAAGCAGCGCCGTGCCTTTAGGCAACGTGCTCTTTTGGGGAGCTCTCCGCTCCGCTGGCAGTTACTTGCAGCTAGTCACAAACCTGGTGAGAAGCAGCCTCATGGTAGCTGGTTTTTCATAAGTAAAACTCCGATTTTTAAAGGTAAAACCTCTACCAGTGCCCCTGCCTAGTCTGCTATTTGTATACATGGCAGGTTGGGATTGTTCTCAAGAGGCTTGGGTCGTCTCAGAGGGATTTTCTGCATACCCGTTCAGCGCAACTGAAAAACACTGCAGGCTGTGGATGGTTTTAGTAACGTGTCACTTAGTTTTGATTAAGGGTTTGAAGCTAGAGAACTCTGGCTAGTATCAGTTTTCAAGTTTAGCGCTTAAACCTTGTAAATGCTATCATCAAGGAAAACATTTCCTCTTCTGGGATCCCATAGCAGCCCTCGGCCGTGGATTTGCTGCACTGTCGAACACAAACCTTACTCGTGATCTCTGTCTTTCATTTGTATAATTTATAAGAGCAATGCTTTCGGTTTCCTGTGGCACTAATGAGACTCGAGGACGTGTTTTTTTTAACCAGGCTGTTTTCAGGCCACACTTCAGCGTGCAGGGAGGGGGAAACGTAGTTAGTCATCCAAATGAGAAAATTTAGTTCCCCTCCTGGTACTTTCACCAAAGAACAACCCTTGTAATGCATTCAAAAGGGGGTGGCAAACTGCACCGATGTGAAATGAGCGTTAGGTTATCACTGAAGTCTGAGCATTGAAGTCACTGAATGTGTTAATACAGCTCCTAAGCGTGGGCAGCGAAATCGACCTTGTGTTGCCTGTAGCTTAGGCTTGAGTTGCACGCTTTCAGCAGCGCAAGAAGTCAATATTCTTGTCAGTCAGCCCCTAGGGAAGCTGTAGCTCTAAAATCCAAGCAGATGGCTCAAGATGATAGAGAGGTTTCGAGACGCTGGCAGGTTTCTTCCACCCGGTGAATACAGTGTAATGCATTCTCTTTTCTCATGAGGATAAGGCAAATCTTTTAATCTGTACACATTTTTTCATATAATAAATATGGAAATGGGAAAGCTAGAATTCAACTGAATTTGATGGGACCTCAGAAGGAAGTAGAGCAGAAATGAGCATTGCCAGACTGAGGGTTTATTAGAAATGTTAAGCTCTTTAGTGCATCTCTGCTTCCGTCCTTATTCCAGTCGTATACAAGTGTCAAATGCTCTGAGAAGTCGGAGCTGTGGTGGTGGGTATTTGCAGCCAAATAATGTTTTATCTTTCTCTACCAACTAAATGAGAAAAGTGGCCTAGAAAAGTGATCTCTCTCCTTTTGGTTCTCAGGAGCAAGAGCAAAAGGCTGAAGAAGAACGAATTCGCATGGAGAACATCCTCAGTGGCAACCCGCTGCTGAACCTGACCGGCCCAGCACAGCCCCAAGCAAACTTCAAAGTGAAGAGGAGGTAGGGTGCAGCCTGTGCTGCCAGGTCCCTCCCTTACATCCCTCACGTTGCTGTGAGAGTCTGTCAGTGTCATCGCTTCCTTCCTCAGATCTCGAAACGGCGTGGTATGAAATCGGAATACAGAGGCATGCAGTGATTGTACTGCTCATTTCTCTGAACAAACCATCCTGCTACTTCGTGATACAAAAACAAAAAACAGAGAGATGGAGAATTGTGTCTGTCTGCCGTGGTTCGTGTTGATATGAGAAGTAGCAGGACCAAAGTTCCTCGAGAAATTTGATGTAGTACTTCTCTTTAAAATGTAGCTTTATATTTATAGGGTAACTGCAATTAACAGCCTTTTTTTCTGAATAGGATTCTTGTTTGCAGATATCCCAATTACTGTTGCGTTTATCAGAATTCTGGGCCATTAAAGTTTGTTTTCTGCTCTGCTCAAATATCCAGTATTTTCTGCAAAGAGAAATTAACCTTTCATCCACGGATATTTTATTGCTTCTAACTCAAAAGCATGTAGAAGCTGGTTTGGATTAGAAGAATGAATCTTTTCTTTTTAAAGACTGAAATCCACTCCTAATGACTAGTTGCTGTTTTAAACAGGAGGGCCAAATAACATTTAAATACTTTTATAAATTGCACCGGATTTTCATATAACCCCACTAAAGTTAAACGTTTCTTTATTTTCAGATGGGATGATGATGTTGTCTTCAAGAATTGTGCCAAGGGGATAGATGAATCAAAAAAGGACAAAAGATTCGTCAACGATACCCTGCGATCAGAATTCCACAAAAAGTTCATGGAAAAATACATCAAGTAGTACAGTTTTATGTGCTTTGGTGCTGAAGGACTTGGCAAGTCATGGTTGTTTCCCCCCCCTTGTCTCTGAATCCAAGGCTGAACATTTGGTCATGAATTCCCAAATGCTTTTCCAAGATCATCAACAGCTTCAAAATTAATAATGGCTATGTGTCTGGAGTTTTTATTCCTTCAGTATGCTTTCCTTTTCAGTTTTAATTAAACCAGTTTGTGTTTCACGAGTGTTTTTCTGTTCGTGTGTATTTCCTTTTACTGGCCGCCTTGTAGATGGTAGGAGAGAGACGCTGGTTTGCAGTAAATACGTGGATTGTTTGGATTGCTTTCCAAAGCAGCCTGTGTTTGTAAGGACGGTGGTTTGTAACTTGCACAAATTGTATGTCAGTATTGTCAAGGACAGGGAGTAGCTGAATACGATAGGCAGTGTGCACTGAGAAGACCTAATCTTTCTGTACCACAGTGGACTGCTTCCTCTTAATACCTCGTTACAAACTTAGCTGATCTTCAGTGTTAGGTTCTTCTGTTAGCAACCGAGTTGCAGTTCTGTGAGCTAGCTCCAGGTTCCCACAGTCCTGCGTTCTGGGGCGATACAGCCTGGGGGGAATACTCCTGGGAACCTCGGGAGGGTTCCTCTCTAATAAATCATCCCAGTGCTCAGTCCTTCAGACGCAGCCACGTGGTGACAAGGCCGTGTGCGTGTGGTTCAGTTGTAACGGCGTTGTCAGAAACTTGGAGTGGTTTTTATTAAATGAGCGATCTCACCCAGACATCGTTGTACGCTTCAGTTTAATTTTAAAATGTCCATTTTAACATTTAAGAGGACGACATGCAATATGAATGACTGATAAATCTCAGTTGTGAAGAGATTTGTCTTTTTTCCTCTTCCATCATCTCAGTTGCATTCGAAATCCTGGCCAGGCGATGCGGTGGATGTGAACCAAACCTGTGCAGAAGGTGGTGGGCAGCCCTCTGCCTCGGAGGTTACGATGGCAGAGCTCAGAGGTGTTATGTAATATTTGTGCCCTCTCCAGTGTTACGCTCAGTCTAGCTCATTCTCAGTGACACTTACAGCAGTAGTATTATTTTCAAGCTCCTAATTTGAAGCCGTATCTGATTTCATTTTCAGGGGAGGGAACGCAGAGCACCATTTGAGATTTTTTGTTGGGCATGACTAGCGTCCTGTGAAAGGTTTCGGTGGTTGTAGCTGTATTTTCCACCCTCTCCTTAAGCAATGCATAGCATGCTAAGGCCAACAGCTAATACCCATGTTTACTTGGAAGAGAGATTTTCGGCATGCTTAGGGTCATGTGGCTCCTACAGCTCCTGGAGGAGTTTGTTTGTGTTACCCGTGCTACCTGCCTCGTGATAGTAACAGCTCCCGAGAGTTAGATCGTGGGTGGAGTTCAGAATTTGCTCCTTAATTTAAAGCTACTGAGATCTTGGTATATAGGCAACGTGTTTTGGGGGTGTCGGGAGCTGTTCCTGTCAAAGCCTGGCTGTGATGCTGCTCTCGGCCTGACCTAACAGCGCTGTTGTCTTGGCAACACCAAAAAATACACGGGTCTAGCAGCGTTACAAGATGCGATCCTGTGCCAAAGGGAGCGAGTAAACACACAGCTTCACTGGAGGGGGCCGTAGCTGAAACAGCAGCTCAACGCCTTCACAGAAATCATATGCACATAAGACATCATTTTTGTTCTTGAAATAGCCCAACTTTTCCTTGGAGAAACTACAGCTTCCACGAAGTCAGATGGTCCGTGCTGGATGAGCCCACCAGCTATGCAGGGAGTTGTTTTTTTTTGCAGAACCCATAGGTGTGCTCAGGCCTGTCTGCGGCAGCTCTCCCTCCAAGGCCGTGGAGAAGGAGCCCCGAAGTCCATGAGTCCCAGGGCTCTGTGAGGTTTTCTCTTGGTGTTGTTCAGCTACAGCACAGGTCTGCAGATCTGATCTCCAACCTCCTCCCCGAAGCTCTGCATCCAGGCCTCCTGCAGGGAAACCTGCCCCGCTGTCTGGGGACTCTGCAGTACACTAACACAATTAGGTAATGAAGGAGGCTCGAGCCTTGTCCCTTTGTGGGTTTTGCATGGTTGACTACCGAGTTTTCCTCCTCGGTACTGGAGAATTGTGAAGCACTCTGCATTTTGGCTGGGGAGAGCACTGTGCTCCCCAGCGATGCTGCGTTGGTGTTTAGTTTTGCATCGTGCTTCTAGTGTTCATCAGAGGAAAGTCAAACAGATCACTGGGCTTTGCAAAGCTGCAGCTAGACCAGTTCTTTAGAAAAAATAAATATTAAATCAGACCATGCTGTTCCACACCTCTGCTCCTAGCGTGGATTTTTCCAGGAACTTCTGTTTGGTATGACAACTTTCAGCACAGTGGAGCTGGCAAGGCAGCTGCTACGGGAGGTGAAACAGGAGACAGTTTCTGTTCTGTCCTTTAAGGAATGCAATATTTTTACAGTTCTAAGGAAGAAGGGTTGTTCGGTCCTGTGTTTATGCAAGCAATACCTGAGCTCGCTGTAGCCGCTGGCTCAAAACAAAGCCAATTGCGTTGGAAACAGTTTCCTCCTTGCTTATGATTATCCTCAGTGTAGCATCGAGAGTGAAATCCATGACATTTTTTCCACTAGGGCTTGAAAACTTTTAATTGGGGGTGGGTTTTTTTTTTTGTTTGTTTTATTTTGAAAAAGGCATTGTCTTTCAAACTTTGACTTGAAATGCATTTTATAATTTTAAAGGGATTGGTAGTACGAGGAGTAAAGTTTAAGGGTAGCTCTGTGCCTGGAAATAACTGTGCTGTGTGTAAACACAACTCAGAAATGTTTAGCATCTATTTTTATTCCTCCGGTCAGTGACTGAGTATGAAAGGCTTCAGCCTGCTCCAGCAAAATCACGATGGGCGTTCTTCGGGATTTCACCTAATGGTAGGTAAGATGTAAGCATCCCACGGATGGAAGCCTGGAATTAAACTTTTTTAAAAAAACAAGACATTTTTAGTGTGTTCCATTTCCTCCATTTGCTTGAATTGTTTGAAATGAAATGTGGGGGCAGAGGTGGTGGGATACGGGGTACCTGCTCCCCTTCCCCCCGAGTGCCTGGCGGCAGCCCAGTGTCTCCTTTCAGTCCCTGGGGCAACATCAGTTCCCCTGGAGCTGCTGGAATTCCTCCCTGTGCTTTTTCTTACAGCTGCAAATGCCTTGCAAGTCCCAGGCTGGATCTGAGGGCATGGTCAGAGCTCAGGGTGGATGGGGCACGTTGCCTTAGGGCACTTCACTTCAAGGGCAGGTCTGCAGGACTCAAGCCCCCAGGGATTTATTGGTGCCTGGAAAGTGCTTCAGGCTGGAGCTGCTCATCTGCAGGCAGGGCTCCTTGGGGCCCAAAGCCTTAATTCTAGCAAGAAGGGCAGAGTCCTGTGTTAGGGGGGCTTTAGGGTTTTCTTTCTCAGTGCCTAGTGCTCTGCAGTGCAGCTTCAAGGGGTGGTAAGAAAACACCTGCAGAGACGTTCTTGCCTGTGGAAATCCTCCGTGCATCTCCTGCGAACTTCTCAAGTGAAATTTAGCTAGCTCTTGGTCAGGAACAAAATTCCCTGCCAAATTTTGTCCTGCTTACTGGGGTTTGGGAAGGGTTTCCCCAAAGAAATAAAGCCTGTCCTTTGGTGTAAGTTTAGCTACTTTTTCTCTAGGCAAAGTGATGTTTTTAAAAAATTCTCTTTTCATCCATAAAAGCAAATACAGCCTCATTACCATTCTTCAGTTGGAAATGTCATGCTTCTACAGGAAAGGCTCCTGGAGCTCCTCTTTTGAACTGGGAGTAAGCAGAAAGAAAAAGATTGTTTCCATAGGTGCCCAAGTCACTTAAAAATAAAAGCAAAAACCCTCTTAGGTTTTTCAGTCACATACATTCTACTGTTATGCTGCTTTCCCCCGTTGACTGAGACCATACAGGGTTGGCTTTCAAGAATTTCAGGCTTGGGCACATCACAGGATGTAGCTGAAGAAAGATGATGGGTTCTGTGACCGGCAGGGAAATAAGATTGAAAATGGACTAGTGACTGCCTACTTTTTAAATTGCTTCGGTTTGGAGAGTTGGGATACACTTAATGGACATGAGAAAGGCGTGGATGTGCTGTAGGAGCTTTTTCCCCTTTGTAATTTCTGACCGGGAGCAGAAGGTTACGATCACTGATCTTACCAAAATTTGATCTTACAAGTGGGAACCGTGCCCTGCTGATGTAAGAATAAACAAAAAGAGAAAAAACTGCTGGAAACTGAAGTATGTCTAGTGCACCTCTAACCAAAAGGGAGATTTATCTAAAGCTAAATGAATTAAATATTCTAATCCAAATCTTGACTTCACACCAAAACTTTCTGCTGGCATTGTGTAGAAGGTGGAGAAATGGAACAGAAAGCAGGTAAGTCTGACTGCCCTCCACTGAAATCAGGAGCAATCAGTAGTCTGAGTTGAAAAACAAACAAACAAACAAACAAACAAAAAATCTAAATTGTGCTGTAATATAACTTTATAGCTGATATCAGGTATCTGTTGTAGATTTTACGCAAATAGAGACTG
Organism: Nettapus auritus; assembly: GCA_011076525.1. NCBI lineage: Eukaryota > Metazoa > Chordata > Aves > Anseriformes > Anatidae > Nettapus > Nettapus auritus. The sequence goes on from CM021765.1 coordinate 193,971,341, forward strand.
TGAAGAAGTGCTCAGATGTTTGGGTGAGGGGCAGGATGGAGACAGGCTGCTCAGCCCCACAAAAATCCCACCTGGGAGCTGAGCAGTGAGCTCTCCTCCCTTTGGGAGCTGCCTGCTGCCTTCCCTGCAGCTCTGCCCCCCTCCTGACTTTTCTCTTGAAGCCCTCTTGTTAGGAAGTTGGGCTACTTCTTTGTTTTCACACCAAGCTATTTTCACGGGACAGGTCTTTGAGCAGCTGGTCCTCATCCAGTGACAAAGGTTTGTGTGTATTGTACTGGGAGAACAAGGTGTAAGTCAGAGCCAGAGATGGATTTGCCAGCCAGTTCTGCTGAGGCATCGTGTGCTGAACCACTGCTTGGGTAGCTGGTCGAGTCCTGACACTGACCTCCTGGATGTTCCCGTTGCAGGATAAGCTTGCCCTCTGAAGGAAAACCCTGCTCTGACTGAAATCCCTGTCAGTCCTTCCACTACTGTGCATGCACTGATGCGATGTCTGGCGTTCGTGTGCCCTGGGATGGAGTCTGGGTTCCTGCTGGGTTTCTCTTTCTGCTCCTGATGAAGCAAATGGTCCCTTGAACCTCTTCAAGGATGCCATAAAGCCAGCATTCCCCAGCAAAACTACTGCTAGCAACGTATGGCTGCACCACATCTCTGACTGCACGACTTACTGGGGCAGCACAGCAAAGCTGGTTAACATTGTGACGTGTTTTGGAGGCTGGCACTTCGCTGGAACATCTTTTTGGTTTAAAACTTCCAGGGCTGGATTAATTTCAGATGAAGGCACATGTAAACTGACGGTGATGACAACAAATCACATTCCCTGAGTGCTTTGGAAATTATTCATAGGTGTTGAAAACTGTTTTATGCACAGCTCCTCTCATTTCTTTACTTTTCAATCACGGAATTTTTAAAAACATGTATTTTCTCTTTCAGTGCAGACAGTGAGAGAAGGCATATTTTTAGAGAATTGCAGGGCCACAGAACAACAAGAAAAAAGCAGATTACTGTCCTCCTTTACATAATACCTCTTTCTGCCTTTTGTTCCAGTAACGACTAAGAGCTAGATGGTGTTGTGTGTAGGCGTTAGAGCAGGAGATGGTGACAGGGCTCCTGGAGCCTGTTTTCAGCCACCAGCCCAGGATAAGAGGCTGGTTTTCATTCCCCTGGATTGACACACGCTGCAGGACTGCTTTATTTGTGGGGTCAGGGATCTTGCCCTTGTCAAGGGCCTCTGCCAATCTATCAGAAAATGAGCTGAATCCTGTTCTGCCCAGTGCTGGATGTCGTAGCAAAGAGCTGCGTCGTAATGCGTGAAGGTGAGGGCGATGCCGTGATGACAGCCCCACTCAGACACAAGGACAGCTTCGGTGTCTGGCTCTGCTGCACTTGTGGGGGGGATTTGCAGAAGTGGCTCAGCCGTGTAAATCCCTCCAGACCTACCCAAGAAGTGAGCACAGCATCGCACCCCACATAGCATTTCTGTGCTCACAGCACTGCCCCGCTCCCTGTCTGCTCAAGGGATGTGCCTTTCCTGAAAAATGCTGAAATGTGGCCTCCTTGCCTGGGGAAAGAGACACTGACCTGACTTGGAGCATCCGATAGCATCCCTGGCCACAATGGGCTGGGGGAGCTGGGGTTGTTCAGCCTGGAGAAGGGAATGCCCCAGGGAGACCTTACAGCAGCCTGCCAGTACCTAAAGGGGGCTACAGGAAAGGTGGGGAGGGACTCTTTGCCAGGGGCTGCAGTGATAGGACAAGGGAGAATGGCTTTAAACTAAAAGAGGGAGGCTTACGTTAGAAATAAGGAAGAAATTCTTCACGCAGAGGGTGGTGAGGCCCTGGCACAGGTTGCCCAGGGAAGCTGTGGATGCCCCATCCCTGGAGGTGCTCAAGGCCAGGCTGGATGGGGCTTTGGGCAACCTGGTGTGGTGGGAGGTGTCCCTGCCCATGGCAGGGAGGTGGGACTGGGTGGGCTTTAAGGTCCCTTCCAACCCAAACCAGTCTATGGTCAGAGATGCAAGGAGGACTGAAGTAACATTGCTCAAAGCAGGGGACAGAAGTATTCAGCTTTGCTCCCTTGTGTAAGTGACTGGCTGACCCGACTTCAGGTGGAATAGGGTTAATTTTCTTCACGGCAGCTGGATGTGTTCTGGATTTAGGACAAGGGCTTATGCCCCCATGGGTCCCTCACTCCAGAGGCACCCAAATCCTGGAGCAGGCCCTGGGGGTGGATGGCTTTTCGGAGCAAGGATGATGTGCTTCCCCCATGCCAGGCGGTTGTGGGGTGGGGACAGGACCAGGATAGCTTTGGCCTGTCTGGGCTCGTGCTTTCCAGGTCCCATTCCCAGAAGAGGACAGAGCTTGGGAGTGTCCTGGGGCTAAACACAAGGACTTGGACTGCTTGATTGCAAAGGATCCAGTGTGTGAAGTTATGGTGCTGAGGAATGGGATTCACTGAATGGCTCTGAAGAGACTGAACCCCACAGGGCATCACCCAGCTGAGGCTGTTACAGTGAGAAGGTGAGCTGGGCTGGGAAGTGGAACAAGCATGAAGAAACCTTTCTCTCGGGTCTGTTTGGGTTCCTGTCCTTTCCCAGACACATTTGTTTGTGGAGATTGGGAATGGCAGCACCAGCGTGAGCGGTGGCACCCATGGGACCGTGAGGAGCTGTCCTGGGCACCAGCCAAGCTCAGGAGGGGTGGCTCCCTATCAGATGGACCCATCTGTCCTCTCTTGACAACTTAGCAGCACTCAACTGATGCAAAAGGTGAGCTTTGGCACAAGCCATTGGTCTTCTGACAACCAGCCCAGGGGCTTAGCAAAGGTTTTCCAACGTGCTCAACATCTGAGGTGAGGGTGATGGAGCACTGGAACAGGCTGCCCAGGGGGGTTGTGGAGTCTCCTTCTCTGGAAATATTCAACATCCATCTGGACACCTACCTGGGCAGTCTGCTCTAGCAGGGGGGTTGGACCCGATGATCTCTGGAGGTCCCTTCCAACCCCTACAATTCTGTGATCTGCGGGAAAATGCTGAGCAGCTTCTGAGCCTGCGGTTGGTTATGAGGAGTCTGAAGAGGAGAATGGGAGCTTTTGAAGATCTGATTTCTGAATCACGATGCTCAACGAGCAGAATGCTGAGAAGTGACCCCCGTGGTTGGCGAGGTCCTGGCTTTATCCCGCTGTTACGGCGCTGGCTGTGGAGGAGTTGTTCTTGGTTTCCGCTGCTGTGAACGGCGGAGAGAGACCAGGATGCTCCTAAATACTTGGAATTCTTTTTTTAGTGAAAAGCGTTCCCTCAATGGAAATAACTATAAAACCAAGGCTTTCTTAGAATATCCCAAACATCCCAAGAGCCAGCCTCCTCCGTTCCTGCCGAATACAGGGCAGGATCCGCCCCCACCAGAGGCAGTGAGAGGGAATAATGAGCGTCAGAAGCAGGGCTGGAAATCGGAGGTGGCAGCTGGGCTCCCATGGGACAGTGTGATGCCGTGGTGTGGCATGGGGACAGCTCTCACCCAGCAGCTGCTCCTCCCAAGGAGAGGTTTGTCAGCAAATTGAGATCTCCCCCTCAGCTGTCTTCAGCGATGCCCCAATGCTTCTGCTAAGCCAGTCTCTGCCAGCAGAGGCGTGAGTCCAGGGCTTGGTTTCTGCTCCTGGCTTTAGCTTGTTTCCTTTCATTTTAGTGCCTAAATTTAAAAGACAGGCAAGGCACTGGAGACATCTTTTATTATTATTATTATTATTATTATTTCCATCTATCATTCAGTAAGACAGAAAATAAGTGCTAATATTACATCTATATCCAGATGCCTCACATAAAGCTACTTCCTTTTTCTTCTGAGCTAGGAATGGAGAAAAATTGTGCAAGATAACATGAATTTTGGCTTTGGGCACCATGGCTAGAGACAGCCTTGCTGTCCCTATCAGTCCATAAACTGACGCAGCAGCATCTCCAGCATGGCTTGGAGCAGCACTTGCCTTCTGGCATCAGCAGCCAAAGCACAGGCCTGGTCCTTGCAGAGTCTCTGCAAACTGCTGGGGAGCTCGCTGATGCCAGTAGGAAGCAAAAGGGACAGTTGTGGTTTGGGTGCTGTGTGAGAGCTTCCAAGGCAGAGGAAGAGGAGAGACTCCCCCAAATATATGCTTATGGTATCCTCTGCTTTGCTGAAGGTCTTCTAGCAATGCTAAGCAGCTCTGTGAGGGCTGCAGATCTGGAGAAAACACCCAAAAAGAGGGACATGAATTGAGAGGAAGAGCTGTGCTGCTCTCCCCCAAGACCTCCAGGCTGTCATTGCAGCATCAGGAGCTGACCAAGAGGTGGTCCTGGTACCTGCCAAGCCCCCCAATCCTGCCGCTGTGCCACCCAAACTATTTGAGGCTCTGTCCTGAAGCCTACTGTCTCATTTTCTCCCAACCACTTATTTATGCTACTTCAGCAGGTTTTGAGCTGTGCTGCCTGAATTTCCCCTCGTAATTTCCCTCATTGTGCCATGCCTGGCTGCTTCTCTGGGTCACGATGCCCAAGCTGACACCTTCCCATCAGCCGAGGTGACTCCACGGAGGGCGACTCCTCCCCAGCTGTGGGGCTGGCAGACAGAGCCCAGCACTCACAAAAGCAGCCCCATGGTCTGTTCTAATTTCTGGGAAGCATCCCGCTCCCAGAGACGAGTCTCTAAGTAGTGGTACGACACAGAGCAATGGCAGAGAGAGCAACCCCACAGGCAGGTCAGGGTGCCTTCTGCACTGACCCCTCTGTTACGCCAGCTCCTACATCCTACAGGCTGTAGGACACAATGAAAAGGGTCAAGGCAAGGACAGGGATCCCAAGAGAAAGAAATGAAGACAAGCCCGTTCAATATAAACTGCATGTTTTCTTGCCCCTGCTTAATTTACATGCCGCGTTTTTGCCTCCTCTCCGACAAGCAGTGTTTATCTTGCAGGGCACAGCCCTCATTAGCAGAGAGGAGCAGCATCAGATTTTTCTGTGCTTTGTTTAAACATTATCTTGGGCGTGTGATTTCCTTACAAAACCATGGAGCAAACGGCTTGAAAGCGATCACAGCGTGCTCCCTCCAGGCCTTCAGCTCCCCGCGGCCATCCTTTGGTGCCCCCACTCAGTGCTTCTGCTGCAGCCCCTGCTGCAAACCCCTTTTCAAGGGTTTGGTGGCTTAGGAGTTTCAGGGAAAATATAACACGGAGCGAAGCAAAACATCTCAACTCACTGCTTCGGAAGGGTTTGGGTGGGAAAACCCACTTCCAACAACAACAACAACAACAACAACAAAAAAA
>CM021765.1:193976729-193998134 GCA_011076525.1 Nettapus auritus
AACAACAACAACAACAACAAAAAAAAAAAAAAAAAAAAAAAAAAGAGAGCTTTCAGTTCTCTTGAAACTGCTGGCACTTAGGCAAGCTGTTGGGTCATGGTAACACAGATATTTTCAGTCTAATAATATTTAGAATAACTTGTGTTTATGCAGCGATCGTGTTTTTTATGAAGGTCATTACTAGTAAGCGGAGATCTTTCCCAGGAATAGAGCCCTTTTTCTTTGGCAAACCAGAAGAAAAGAGCAAAAGCTGTGCCTTGCCTGAGGGCAGCTGAACCAGAGGGAAGATTGGCTTTGCTTTCTTTGCTTTTGGGCACAGCGAGATGTATTTGGGGTGAAGGGGCTGCTGGCAGATGGGCAGCACATCGGGGATGCTTTCTGGCCACAGAAGGGCACGGTCTTGTCCACACAATGCTGGAGATGCTCCATGCGTGGGTCTGACCCCAAGGACCCAGCCTTTGGTGGCATCAGGAGCGTCCTCAGTCCTTGTTTTGTCAGGGCATTTCCAGAACAGCTCTGTGCATTCATAGCATAGATAAATGTTCAGTGCCAGTCACTCGGAGCATCACATCGACCACTGTGCAAAGAATCCCTCTTGCACTTGCAAGGCGGTGAAAATTTTACTCAGAAGCTTCCTCCCTATAGGTTTTTAATGTTTTTAAATTTTCTGGGTGGTTTTGCTCTCCGTTGGCAGACACACCTGCAAAGCTCTCACCAGTGCTTCCAGCTGGGGTGGTAAGGCTGGAGCAGAGCCATAGCACCGAGGCATCGTTCCTGGTGGCAGTGCTGGACGAAGAGAGGATTTCGTGTGATTTCCTCCACCACACAGTGAGTGTCCTGCCCCACCAGGCTGGGAAGGGTGCTGGGTGCTGGGGCAGCCAGGTCCCGAGGCCAGCTGGGGACACCGAAGGCCCATGTGACGGAGAGGACCCCAAGCCCAGCACCTCTCTGGGTCCCTCAACTGCTCCCCCAGGATGATTTCGATGGCTCTGTGGATTGAAGAAGTGGCTCATGATTTACCCACAGCAGGAGACAAGCCGAAGGGCTGATCCTCACATCAGCGCTGCCAATCCCCCAAGGAGAATGATTAAACCCTTGGAGTCGTGGGCTTTCTTCCAGCCTCACTGGAACAGGACATTGCTGGCTGCTCTGAGGGGTGCTTGGAGGAGCCAGGACCGACTTTGGGCTCCCAGGGGACAGCACGGATCTCAGGGTCTGGCTCTGAGCATCCTCCTCTCTGCTCCCGCAGGGGCTGGGGATGACGGGGTGCTGCAGAGGTCGGTCCCTCTGCCCTGGGGAAGCACGAAGCGATCCTTGGGAGGATTTCTGCCGTGGCCATGTTACACGTCAGGAGGAATTTGCAACTCCCTTTCCAGCTCTGCTCTGCCAGACAGCAAACTGCTTTGCCACGTTGCCTGTAGCAACACCTCCTGCTTGAAAATAAGAGCTGTGACACAGGGCTGGGTTTGCTGGTGGCTGTGTGAGAAGGGCCGATATTATTAATTACTGCCATTACTACCACAGCCGTTATTTACAGCTGCTGGGGCCTGTTTGGGTGGGATGCAGCGGCGTGTGCTTTGGGAGCAGCGTCACCCAGATGGCATCGCTGCAAGCAGAGGGCACCGGCTGCAGCAGTCTGGGGCAAAGGCACAGTACAGCGATCACAGCAGGGCTGGTTTCCCTCCTATTGCTTAAACAACTGCTTGTCTTGGCAGGGATCTTGTGGGAAGAGGCCTGCGGCATCAATAGGGAATCCTTTTTTCCTGGAAAAAAGAAGTATGATGTACGTCAGCGTGGCCAGGGCAGCCGGGCAGGGCGGCGTGTCCCCAGGGCTCAGGCTGGAGCACATGCTGCTGGCCTCCCGCGACGGAGCAGCTCTGTGAGGTTCACGAGAGCTGCTGCACAACGCACAAGCCAGGGATTTTTGGCAGGGGGTGCCCTCAGAGGGGCTGAGCCGTGCACAAGTGACTCAGGGGTTTCTGGGTGACCCCACTGGAGTTATTTAGGACCGTGCAGGCAGCCCCACAGCTTACAGTCACCAAGCATATTTGCAGCTCTTGGCCCTTTCAGTCCCTGTTCATAAATCTCTGTTGGGTTGGAGTGCCCATTTGTTCATTATGGCCACGGAAACAGGAACACAGAGACAAGTGCTTGCTGCACAGGCAGCCTGGGCGCCAGGCTCTGGATTCCCAGTTCAATCCATTTGCTTAGCCCACTCCACCACCCCAGGACCCACCAACCACTTGTATGGTGAGAGCACCACAGTGGTTTCCATCTGGAGGATGGAAGCGGGCACCCCTGTCCCCCAGGTGGGGTTATTTAACACATTCTTGCTTCATGGTAGGGAGGAAAAAAATAAAAACCAATTCAAATGGCCTTTTGGTGGTTTCCATCCAGTTGGGGTTCAACATTGGGTCAGCTCCCCAACATGGATTTGAGCTCTATCATTCAGCACTTTCTCTGGAGGGTCCTGGATGGGAGCTGGGGTACCTACAAACAGAAAAACAGCAGAAAAAATGCACTCTTGTGGTGTTTTCTCCAAGCAAACCTCCTGACCTCTCCTGTCCTGGTTGATGTCCACCTTCATCCAGGCATGTTTTGACAAGAGACAAGCCCATCCCTGCTCAGCCCCTGTCCTGCAAGCTAGAAACACCAAGCCACCGTTTTTCTCCTCTCCATGGGCATGGTCTGCATGGCTTGGCTCAGCTTCACTGTCCCGGATTAGGTTTGTTTTCCCTTGGACGTGGATGTGCTCAGTGTTTCCACCTCTTCCATGGCAGGAGGCAAACAGGTGCTTGATACTCCTGTGAGGGTACCTGGGTTCTCCATCACGCTGATGGCTCATCAGCATCACCTCTCTCCAGCATTTGAAAGTCATGTGTGTATATATATATGCCTGTCTTCTAGTGAACATTTCCATTATCCATGAATTCAGGCTTTTTATCCCATTAAATTCCATCCCATTTCTATTATTCCACTGTATGATACCACAAATTCCACTAGCAGGTAATTTATTGTGCCAGTGGCATTGCCAGGAATACGAAGTGTAGCCCAAGACTCATCTTTGAGTATCTCCAGTAGGCAGCTCCTTGCAGCCTGGGAAAAGCTTTTCTGAAACAGAACACTGATATCTCCCTTAGTCCATTTGCTAAGGACCCATCTCACATTTTCCTCCCACTAGAAGATATTGTCTTCCCAATTTTAGCTAACAAATTCACATGGGATGCCATAAAAAAATCTGCCGAAGTCCAGAGAGGTTTGACTGAATGCCTCTCCTTTGTCTAGAAAATCAATTACTCAGGAAAGTTCACAGAGTTCTCGGGTAAGAATTTCATTTGGCAGACTTACTGTAGACAAGCAGAGCTGTAGTTGCCCGAGGCATCTTTCTTGCCTTTCTTAAATTACTATTTTCCAGTACCAGTTCTGAAACACAACAGATTAATTTCAATTACTTGCTGTTGGACTTGCAGTTTGATGGCCATTTCTTCCCTGGGTCTGGGCTGGAGCTGGTCCAGCTCTCCTGTTTGCACACACTCAGCTCTTTGAGATTTTCTTTCCATTTAGATGTGGTCATTTCCATATCCTGATGTCCCTCATCCATCTTCATTTTGCCCTGAGATTCAGCATCCTCTTTCTTCCCAAAGCCTGACACAGAACAGCCACCTCATTTGCGGGATGTACTTTTAGTGTCTTTAAGCTCCACCACATCCTGGGCAAGCAGAAGCCACATTTCTTTGTTCTTTTCTCATTTATGACTCATGAACATTTTACTAGTTGTTTTAATTTCCTTTGCAAGATCTAACACAGCTTGACTTTGGCGATTCTCATGTTACACTTCCTGACCTTTAACATAAAACTCTCCTTGCTGGTTAATCCCTTTTTCCATTCACTGCAGTCTTGTGGTTATTCCTAATTTTCTCTTTGTGGTAATTCTTCATCCAATTAAGGCTTTGGCCTTTCCCCTGAGAGTTCTCCTCTCTTGCCTGGGATATATGATCCAAATTGTTGTAAGCTCATTTGATTTCTATGACTAATTCCCTTAATTTCCCTAAATTCCCCCTCTGAAAAAGTTAGTGTCAAGCTAACTTCTTTATGATTTAAGGCACTGAGATGCCTCGAGGACACTTGATCCAAGATATTTTCTGTGACAAAATTCTCTATAATGTCCTTACGTCTTATGAAAGCCAAGCAAGAAAGTCTTCAATTTTGCTGGATTGAGGGCACTTCAGTGAAGAAACCAGCCCATTGTGTCCAGGAGTGGCTGCATCTTGTGGCCACCAGCAACATGATGAAAGCTTAAGATCTTCCTTTGGGACACCACTCCCACATTTGGTAGCATCAGTCGTATGACAACAGCGCAGAAATCCCTGTCCTTACCCACATCCGACCCTAATGCCTAGGGGAAACTGCCACCGCCATCCTTGTGCAGGCTTTTGATGCTCCCATTTCCTTCCTGTCACTGCTGACACCTCCTAGACACTTCCTAGGCAAAGCATTGCAGCCCTGGTTTCTCTCACCCAGACTCGTGCTCTCGTGGAACCGTGTTTCCGCATAGCCACGACAAGGCCCACTTACTTCTCCATCCCCTCTACTGAGTTTGTGTCCCTTTCAGCATTTCCCACATGCTTCCCCAGCCTGACCCACATTTTTTGCCTGATCTTCTGCAAGCTCACCCTGGAAGCTGCTGTGAGAAGCACCTGGTTTGCTCGATATAACCAACCCCTTTGAGAATCACACTATCAGCTTTCCCTTTCCTAGACCAGGATTCTCAGTCAAGCTCCTTCGATCACCATTTACCTGAGGCCCCTAATTCATGTGTCACTTTGAAGCACCTGTAGGTACTTGTTTGGTATCTGGGCCCCGTCTCCAACCCCAAGGCCAAGGACGAAGCCAACATGTTTTTACTCCCCGCCCTTGCCTGCCAGCCTCCTCCTTTGCCTCTCCATTGCTCCCAATCTGTCAAGTTCCCTAACTCCCCCCGTCTGCAGCAATGGCAGTGGGGGGACTTTGAGGCTCAAGGCTCCTGGAGGGCTAAATTCATCCTTCTTGGCACCCAGGTACAAACAGAGCTGCGATGAGGCAATGACAGAGTGAGCGGGCAGACCAGGCTGTCCAGTGCCTCGTCTGGCTGTGCCAGGTCGGAGCAGAGCTGAGTGTTTCTAAACGCGTTTCATCCAGGGTTAGGGTTTCTCTACCACTTGCTCCAAATCTTAAATTCAAGGTGAAGCATGGCAAACTGCATTGAGCTTTCATCATGGAGCGCAGGGCTCCAAGAATAATGTTTTACCAGCAGAAGTTCCTCCCGGGGCCAGCTTTGTCTGACCAAATATACTCAGTGCACCTTACCCTCTGACAAGCAGGTTTCAAAAAATAGTGTGAAAAGAAAGGGTGACAAAAAATACCTGATTTTTGACCCTTTGAGATAGCAATAGCTGCTGTTGCATGGGATGGCGCTCCCCTACCCACCCACTTGTGTCCCAGCCAGCGAGCTGAGGTGGAGCCTGCACACACCAAACATCTCCCCACGTACGCCTTCGAGTGCATTTTTCACATGGGAAAACATCTTGCCACCAGTGAAGTGTCCAAAGGGAAAGCCGACGTGCTTCGGGTCAATACTGCCAACTGCTAAGAAATGTTTGCTTTAAGGTGTATGACATTCCTGTCTGAAACCGAAATTATTCTGGTCTTCTGGAGCATTTTCAGTTCTAACCAGTCGAGTGGATGATGAGGCAAAGAGGACTTCAATGCCTGGAGACTATGTAATAAAACAAAAACTTTTAAAATATTGGGCAATTCCTGTGAACACATCATCCTGTCCTCTGCATGCAGAATCCAAGTTCAGCGCTAAGGCCTAGATGTTTCACCTGGGAAGGCCCGAATGGAGCTGGCAGCACCAGCCAAAATCAAATTCTTCACTTTCAAACCTTTTTTTTTGCCACCTGTGATAGACTGAATTTCTAATTTTTATTATTCCCCTTCGCTTTGCCCTTCCCCTTCCCTTTGCCCTTCCCTTTTCTGCTCCCTTTCCCCTTCCCCATCCCCTTCCTCTTGCCCTTTCCCCTTCCTCTTCCTCTCCTTCTTCTTCTTTTTTTTTTTTTTTCTTTTCTTCTTTTTTATTCTCCTTCTTCTCCTTTTCCTCTCTTCCCTCTTCTTCCTTCTTATTATTTCTCTGAAGTTACTATTTATTGAGGATGGGGATGAGGGAGGCCAATGGGGTCGGGCAAGGCTGTGGGGCCCCATGCAGGAGAAGAGCCATCACAGAGATAGTCATCTGGGTAACATAATAAGGAGCTCAGGGTGGCCGAAAATAGAGGCTCACCCAGCTGAAAAAAGCCCCGTGGTGGTGTGGAAGGGCATTACTTAACACCTAAGTGACAGGGCTCTTACCTCTCTGCTGGATTTTGGCTCCGGGAATGTGTCCGACACTTTGGTTTTAAAAGGAGGGGGGCAGTGAGCTGGTGAACGATAATAAAATACAATATAATTATTTATAGGTGGAGGGGGTGCACTGGGGCTGCCACCGTGCAAGGCGCTGTACAAACACTGAGGGCAGCCCCATCCTCCCAGGTGTGCAATCTTAATGTTAAATAGGGAAATGGTAGCACAGGTGACTGGTGCGGCAATACCTGACAGCTTGGGCTTTCCCTGCCTCTTCTGGCAGGGTTTAATCAGAAAAAGAGGTGGGAAGCAGCAGGGGGAGAGGGATGTATGGGGGCAGGATGGGAGGAGTGCTGCGAGGATGCAGCAGCAGTGCAGGGGAGCGGGGTGGGGATGAGGACGTGTGCTGCAGAGCAGTGGGGCACAGATGGGGCTGTGTCCTGCAGAGCAGCCCTGCACGCATGGGGACAGCCCCTGCAGCCCCTCTGCTCGCCCCACACCACAGACCCCGTGCCCGTAGCTGGAAATGCCAGCGATGGCTGGGTTTGGGCAGGCAGACTTCACCTCGCTCATCCGCTTTGCCTACTCGCTTCTGGAGCAGGGAATAAATATTAAATAATAAAATAATTAAAAATAATAAAATAGATAAAGATAAAATAAATAAAGATAAAATAAAATTAAATATAAAGAATTTTTTTAAAAGTTATTATTTTTATTTTCTGGAAAATGCTCAGAATTAACAGGCCAAGGGAGCACACCTCTTTCCTCACCCGCCCTCCTCTATTCCACTGCTTCATCCCAGAGGGATTTTGCCGGTGTTGGTTGATTAAAATCTCAATTAGAGACCCCATGGAGAGCCCGGCTGCCACGGTGCCCTTGGCCCCAGCCCGAGCCCAGCTGTCCCACAGGAAGTTTTGCATTCCTGCAGGGTCACCAGCTGCCCTCGCCGCTTCTGCCGAGCTTCCAGGTAATGGATATTTCAGCCCTAGATGGGGACTCGGGTGGGCTGGAGCCCGGCCACGCCGGCCCGCTGCCACTGCAGCAGCCAGTGCAAAATAAATAGGGTCGCAGCAGGGTGAGGGTTGGCGTGCTGCTGGCCGTGCTCCATGCGGAGGGGTTTCTGCTCCTGGACACCCACAGCCCTGCACCTGTGGGAGCTTGTGCTGGGACTAGTGCTCGGAACTGCAAAATGTTTGTGATTTTATTCATATTTCAGCTCAACATCTCTGTTGTTTTCTTTAACAGGCAGTGGTGTCAGGTCCCCAGCCTCAGCTCCTGCTTTTTACCCCTCTTTTTAGCCGAACCAGAGGATGCTCCTTGTGCACAGTCCCTGCCTCTCTGGAAAGGGACGGAAAGAAGGCATGGGATTCAGACCTGCATAGACTTTTCCTCTGCCCCCCAGTAGTGGGGACTCGCTGCCCTGCTTCAAAACAACGCTGGCGAAGGACCAAGCATCGCGCCGCGGCAGGGCCATGCAGGGTTACTCTGGAAAATATGCACGCTGATATTTTATTCATCTGAAGCTGAAGTGGTTGGTATGAAAGAAAATACCCCGCGGGGTTTCATACCTCGAGTCAAAGAATTCCTGGTCCTTTTATAGCTCAGGAATGCTGGGTGCTCTCTGTCGGTTTTACGAGGCCGTGAAGCCGCAGCTTAAGGTCTGGATAACTATTAATCACGGCCGGGATGATGACAGCTGCTCTTGTTCTGCTGAGCTTTCAGACGGGCACCGGACTTGTGCACGCTGTGCCCTGTTTGTCCCGCTGGCTTGAGACATCGCTGCCTTTGCTTTGGTCTGGGGGGATGTTACCTTCGTGCTTGTGGGACCACCGGTTTGGTACTGGTCGTGCCAGGGATTTGAATGGGACAGTCCCTGCATGGCACACTGTTTGACCAGCACTCTTGGAGCATGTGGGCAAGGACGAGTGCTTCCCAAATTACTGAGATCTCTGTTGTAAGAGCTGCGGACCTACAAGAAGATGGGCTTCAAGGCCCAGGCACACGGGGTCTCTCCACCCCATCAGGCACCACTGATCCACGGCAGTGCTGTGCATTTTCTGGGTGAGCCACATCAGCCACAGGGCACCCAAAAACCAGACTCAGGGTATTGCAAGCCCACAGCAGGATGCTCAGAACCAGCCCTGCTTTGGATGCTGGGCTGTATCCTGATCCCAGATTTGGGACACCTGACAGCAACCACCCTCCTGGTTGGGGATGGGTACATTTTTTCTGCAGTGCTGACAGCACTGGTGTGCTATCACAAGGCTTGGTGTGATGTGCTCCTTGAAGTCCAGCTCCGAGAGTTGTTTAATTACATGAGAAATCACAGCTTTTCCTTGAGAATGCTTCTCACCAGTGGCTGTGTGTTTGTTCCATTACAGCACAGGGAGGAGAAAGCCCTGATTACGGTAACAACCCAGAACGGAAAGACGTCACAGCTGTGCAGTGCACCAAATCCAAATGAATCCTAAAAAGGTCTCCTAATTTTGGGTGGGGTTGACTCATGATTTTTGAGTGCTTCTAAATGGCAATTCTGTTACGTTTTTAGCTCTTCTGAGCTCTCTGTGTGCAATAAGCAGAGAGGACATTGTCCAATGCTTACTTTTGGCAACATGCAGTAATCAGGGTTTTTAACATCTAAACAAATTGTCTCTGAAAGTTTGCTTTTTTTTCTTTTTTTTTCTTTTTTTTCTTTTTCTTTTTTTTTTTTTTTTCCAGAGGGTAACATGCAAAATGTACTTAACCTGCAGGTAGTGTTACAGTGATGTTCTCAGCTTCTGGCCACATCATGTCGTGAAGGCACAACCCAAAGATGGGATAAAGCCCCTCCTTGCTATATAGCTGAAAACTGACAAGGCTTTTCTCACCATCATAATGGTTTTGCCTCTGTTGGTTTCTTTTCTCCAATAAGGAAACAAAGAAAAGCTCAAAACCACAAGCTAACCCTCCCATCCTGCTGTTAAATCCTGACTCAAAGCAAGCTGAAAAGCCCCAATCTAAGCAATCACCAAATTTTTATTCCTGGTGGCAAACAACCAGGGCACTGCAAATACTGAGAGCTGCCACGTCCTGCGGAGGGAGTGATCAGAGGGGTCAGACCGACCTGTGCTCGCACGGGGAACACAAGGTGCTGCCATGTGGGTGAAGCACACTGCTGCTCGAGCTCCTGCAAACCCCCTGGGTCTTGCTGACACAGTCCTGCTTGGGGCAGGTTGCTTTTCTTTTGTGCAGGGTTTTGGGGAGGGTGTTGGGGCAGGCAGAGCCCACAGGGGAGAGATGCCCTTAGTGGCATTCGTGCCTTTCGTGCCTGCAGCTCGGCGGGACCCGATTCAGGAATTTTCTAACAGACACTTTCAAGAGCATGTGAGAGCGTGCTGAGCTCTCACTCAAAGCCAGGAGCTTCTTTCAGTTGCATAAGCAAACATGGGTGCAATAGTTCCACGAGGTCTGAGCATTCCCTAGTCCATACAGCAGCTTGAAATGGGACATGATCTTTATTCCTTACCAAGGACATCACAGTAATTCAAGAATACCAATATCCACTAGGTATTTAGGTATCTCAGTCACTTTAAACCAACGCCTGCCAAATAAAGAAGTCTCAGACCAACAAGGATAAATATATATATATATATAAATGGAATATATATAGGTATTTATATATCATTGGAAGTGCTATGCTTAATGGGATATAGGGCTAAAGTAACTTCTGAAGCTCACCAAAGTGTCTTGTTAACTTTCCACCCTATTCCTTCAGATAAAGACGATCTCACTAAAACCCCACTCTTGTAGCTAGGCAAAGCTCTCTGCTTCACAGACTTACTGATTTCATGCCCACACCTACTAACTGATGGCACCTACCGTGGGGCCTTTCGTTAGCAGCTGTGAAGAACACAGGAGCTACAGCCTAAAGTCATCGAAGTATGACTTCTTCATCTTAGCACGTTGTGTGAAAAGCTCAGAGAATTGTTTAAAAACTCCTACCAGGGACTGAATATACTCACACTGGAAAAGTGAGGAAAGAAACGTGTTTATACATTTATTATATACAATATTAAGGCACAAGTTTCAACAGCAAAGAATAAGAAATCTTTGGCTGACCAACAATATCAATATTTGCTGTGGGTGACACATAATGTTCTTCATGTACCCACCTATGTACAAATAACCCTCCAGCTGTACAACACTGTACACCAACTTCTCTATACAACCGACGACAATAAAAAATGACAGTATTTTACAACTAGTTACCAATGACACCTGGAATGGCTACAGCACTGTTTCTCAAAACACAATACAGTTCAAAGAGCTGGGAAAACCAGTACAAACGGAGCTGCACCGCTCTGCTGAGAGGGGCTGGTTCGTGGCAGTGGTACTCCATGCAAGTCCTGCTAGTACTCGGGCTGCGGGGGAGACCCCTGCGCCTTCAGATCTTCCCTCCAGAAAAGCTGAAATCTCCTGAGGTCAGTTAAATTGAGGAGAACGAACCTTTATGTTTATCTGAGCTGTGAATCTGAAAAATTTGCCTGCAATGTGTTTGTAATAAATGGTTTCCCCTATGTGAACACATATGTGGGAGCAGCACCAGTTGTAAATGCACCTTTGGACACCCAGAACTGGAGGGCCTGTTGTCTCCACGAGGAGGAGGAGGAGGAGTGTGATATTCTAGCTGACTTTGAGAAGCAGAGCTGCACCACTATGAAATCCATCGTGCACACTGCTCCAACGCAGCTCCTGCCGGACACCTGTCTGCCTGTACAGGAATCATTAAATAGTGTCATCAAAAGAAATAATACAGCCAGTCATACAACGTGGAGGGGCTTCCAAGCAGCTGGGTATCCTTATTTCTCGGAGAAAGATGAGGAAATACTCACTACTGTTTAACTTATATTCCTTTGCTCTGTCATCCTCCAGCTCCCAGTGCTGGCTCCTTTGCGGGAGGGTGACCGCGGTGGGTTGGGGGGTGCTGAAGCCTGCAGCCAGCCACTGCCACACACAGACCGGGCTTTTATGCAAACACAACATTTAAATTAACTTTCAAGAAAAAAAAATAGTTATTTTACAAGGCATATATTAAGCAGCGTAACATCTTCAAAGGGTTTTACACATTTGGTTTTGCAAAGCTGGTAATACTCGGAACACACGATTCTCTTGACTACGCAGCCTACCTAGCACTACTGCAGCTAACGAGTGCAAAACTCAGCGACACCGACGTATGTCTAATTCTAGGTACACACACGAGTAAGTGCATAGATTTAGCACAGAGATTTTGTTTTTAAATAATGGTCTCTCTCAGCCATGCAGCATTGAGCGCAGGGCTCTAGCACCTGCCGGCTTTGAGCTTGCAAGGACTTCAGTTTTCAGCAAAAGCAGCGTTTAAAGTGCCTGGTGTGTTCACAATCAAGAACTCCACTTCGATGCCTACAGGCAGGGATGACCTCAAGCCAGTCCTGAGCACGTGGTTCCTTCCAGCCACATGAGCACCCATCGCTTTTCCACTTCAGGCAGCTTCACGCAAAATCCCATCACCCCTTTCCCAAAGCCAAATTCTTCCTAAGGTCATTAGACAAAAACCAACATAAAAATACCTCAGAGAGGAACATTTCCCTATCGGCATTTGCAACACAGGAAGCAAAATGTATAAGTAACACTGCCGGTGAGCTGGCTGTCTTACGGACAGTTGTCACCTCTTACAGAAATCAGGGACTGAGCTGAAAAGGAGTCATTGTCTTGGGTGAAACAAGGTGAAAAGAGACTGCAGCTCAGCACGCAAACCAGGTGATGCTCATGCACCCCTTTGCAGTTAAACCCTTCCGGGCCTGACACGACACCCCGTAATGCTGAGTCCCACATCAGCCTGAATGGCAGGCCTGATTGCTCAGGGAAGGTAGGATTTGGCTGCAGGCCCTGAAAATAAGGAAAAATTCCCGTTCTTACTACAAACACACTGACTCTTCCCCTGTTGTGAACCAGTGCACAGTAAGAGGCGTCTGCTGATGTCACATGCAAGCCCAGCTTAATTCTGCTGAACTGATTTCAGAAACCCTCAGTGTTTTCTGTTTTTTTTTTTTCCATCTTTCCAATGCAATTGGCCCCACAGGGTTTGTGTTCCCTCGGGCTACGTACTATGTACAGCCTTGTGCTCAGATTCCCACCTGCTGAAACCTGCGTGTGGCTGGCAGCATCGGGGGCAGCCCAGGTTCGGGGAGTACTGCAGGCTGGAGGGACGCTGTCCACGGGGCTGTGCTCAGGGGACACGCTGCCCACAAAATGCACCCGTGCACTTCACCTCTTACCTAACCCTGCCTCGCATAGCCTCCGTAGTGGAGCTGGCTGGATCCTCCCCGACTTTCCCTCCTGAAACCTTCCCAGTGTTACAGAAGGGATTGCTTCAGCCCCTGCTGAAGGAGCTCCCGTCCTCCCCCTCCTTCATCCTCCATGGAAATTCCAGCAAACAACTGCTCCTACCAAAAAAAGAAACCTTAGCAAGCTCTGAGTTTGCAAGACCCAAATATTTGCACTGCAATCCAGCTCCAAGAGTAACATTTGTCCAGCCAGGAGCGAGGCACCTGACCTGCGTGTCCAGGAAAACCACACCACACCACTTCAAACGAATACTTACAAGAACCTGCCGTGTACATCTACAGACCAACGCTTCACTAACATTCAGCAGTGAATACTTTTAAGAAATGAATCAATACTGAGGAAGATGCAAGTTTCTCCTGTTTTTTTCAGAAACTCGTATGGCCCCAGAAGAGCCAAGATTTTGCCCCTGTCCTGGCTGCAGAGGCAGTAAACCAGAACCGCCCTGAGCACCTAGTCTCTAACTTAGCTCCCTTCTCTTTACACCAGAAAATGCAGTTTCCTCTTTCCTCGATGATCACCTTCTCAAGCCACCTTCAGTTTTCAATGTCCCTTTCTGCCCAGAAAGTCCCAGACATTCATTTAATCTCTCCTCTTCGGTGCTCTTTACTTCTCGCCCAGTCCAAAGTCTCAACGTAGCAGACTCAAACGTCATTTCAGGCACAAACCTTCTCCATCCTTCTTCAAATTCTCAGTTATTTTTTAAGGTTGGCACACCGACAACATCCTCGGGTCTGGAAGTACGCCCATGGAACCCCAGAGATGCCATCCTCTGCTCAGATGAGGACTTCCATCATGTCTGTATCTGGAAACTCGGGCTTGTGGAGCAAGCTGCTCACCCTGCCTTTGCTGTCGGGCGGCTTCCCATGGCTGGAGTTCTCTGCAATGGAAACAAGGGAAACAAAGTCAGTCCTCAGCTCAAATTCAACAGCAAATTGTTTGAACAAATAGAAAACCATTCAGGGGGGGCATGGAGGAGGAAGGCAGGGGGCACAATTGTATGTCCTAAAGATTGAAAGCCAAATTTGATCAGGAGGCCCAGAACAGGTAAACTTGAATTCCCTGCACAATGATGGAGTATTGCTGATAACAGCAGGTTTGTTGGCGTATGCGGACCCCAAGGAGGGATAAAAATGACGTTTAAGAGAAACAGACAAAAGCACCCTTTAAATAGTGTCTGTGTCCCTAGAGAGAACCAAGCATTTGTAGAAAGTCTGCATCACTTTAGCAGCTTATTACTTATTATCTGACCCGTACTAACTCTGCACATCTGCATTCCTGTTCTGCTTCACGTACAAAATCTGGGAGTTTGAAATGACATGAAGGCAGTAAACAAATAATCAGATGGGTGTTTTTATCTAAAATGTATTATTTTACCAGTGAAACAGGCTAAGAGCATGTAAATGGCCAATTATGATAATCTCTGATACGTTTTGTCAGCTATTTATTTTTATCATCACAGTTAATGGCATTGTCAGACTCAGCAAGCAGGACTCTCATTTCTTAAAACAGGGAAACCTTGAAAGCGTTTATGGGTTCCCGGGAACAAACTCCAATCTGAGCTGTAAGAAACATGATAATCCAGAGTTTCAAGTCATTAGAGGTATTTAGCTCTACCAATGATATATATGAAGTTCCTAGGGGGAAGATTTGCTTTTGAGAATAGATAAATATGCGGGAAAATGGCTTTTTCAAAATCGCATTTGTAAAATAAAGGTCTCCCCTTGCTGTGGTTGCAAACCAGCAGTTTCCATTTTTCAAAAGTAATTAAAATCATATTTCTTTATCAAAACCAAACAAACTAACAAGACATTCTCTGTTTTCTCCTTACATTTTCCCCACAGGTTTCCTTTAAAAACCAGGTGGTGCTTTCACTAACAATGGTTTAAGCCGAAAAACGAGAAAGGTCTGACTATATGAACAGGTACGGAGTGTTTTAAGGTGTGAAACCCTGTGATCTTGCCCATGATTGATTTTTATCTTTGGCAGCATGCATAATTATTCCATTTGTCAGAAACTCTGCCTGCCACAGATGAGCAGAACCTTCTAAAAGCAGCCAGGGACTGAATTCTGCCATGCCAGATTGGGCAGCATTGTAAATTCCCCTCCCTTTAATATTTACTCCATCAACACTTGGGTATCTTGCGGAGTGTGCCAACAGCCCCGGGGGTGCCAGCACCTTACCACATGTCCCTGCTGCCCCAGCAGAGGGGTCCAGCAGCACTCACCCAGTTTTTCGCCCAGTTTTTCGCCCGCTGGCCGTGCCCCTGGGGGCCGCGGAGCGGGGCTGTGCGACGGGGTGGTGCCCAGCCGGCCACGGCCAGGGAAGGAGGCAGCGGCGGGCCAGAAGAGCTCGGCGCTTTTGTCCGTCTGGGTGCTGTTGTCTTTGCTACCTGTCTTCGCATGGGAGGCTGTTGGCACGGGTGTGCACGACAAGGAGGGCAGCGGAGGAGGCAGCGAGGGGCCGGACGGGTGGTCGTGGTGCTCCTTCCCCAGGAGCAGCCCTGAAAACACACCGAGCTCAGTCACATCCCAGCCCAAATTTAAGTGCTATCCCCACATCCCACCCCACAGTTATAGAGTGCTGGTCTGGATGTGTCTCCAGCCCTTTCACTCTGCTTATTTTTTCCCTTGGACACTGCGTGATACTCTTGTCCTGAAACCCACACAGTACTTTCCCAGGCCAGACGTGCTTTTTCTCCAAGCACAGCCTTTTGAGAGCCTTGCCCTGTCCTACATCCCCTTCTGCACACCAGTCCCAGCGGTGCCCCCAGCACAGGCACCCCCGTCCCATGTGGCCCCGAACCACAGGCAGTACTGCACTTGTTTCCCCACTCAGCTGCCACATCCCATCACGAACTCCCACCCAAAGGGATGCTCAGCCTCTTGTTTAGCTTTAACCAAACCTTTTTTTCCTGGACTTTACTTCCACAAAGTTTCAGACATCATCTCCTTGTGTCTAGGAGTCTTTCCCCAGACTATGGCTTTCTACAATCAGTGCAGTACAGCTTGATATGATTAAAAATACAATTAAGATATGAAGCCAGGTTAAAAATGGACTAGGTTTTGACTTTGGCACAAGGACAGTGGCACAGCAATGGGCAGTACAGCTAAGCTCAGGCAGAAGGATTACCACAAAGCGATGAATGAGCCAAAGCTTACCCAAAACGACACTCACCTATGCTTCCCTTCCAGATCTTCTCCTCCTTCTTCTCCTCAGCTATCTGGTTGCTGGTGAGCGAGGTCTGGCGCGAATGTGTGCCCGCGGCAGCAGCGATGGAGGGGACAGACCGAGCAGGTCGCAGGCTGGCGCTGTCGACTTTTCCGGGATCCTTCCGTGAGCGTTGCTGAAGGACCTTGATCATGGCATCCTTCTCGATTATTTTTGCATGGAGATTCTTTATTCTGCCAAAATATGAATGCTCTGCTTACAGGAATGGACAATGAGTTTATACGGGCAGCAATCGGTACCCTAAGGGAGCAGGACCAGTCTGTTAGGACATCCCCTTGCTGCTCTGTCATCTCCACTTGTAAGTGACTTGGACAAGGCAGCTCCCACCAGGTCCTCTGAGGGATAATGATGGGTTAAATGAACCCACCTCTTGCTGTGGCTTTACCACAGCAGAAGCAACGAGAGCAGTATCCTGACTGCACTGTGGATTGCTACCTCCACTGACATAATATAAAAACACAAGCAACATTCCCCCATTGCTGTCAAATCTGGAATCCCGTGCTTGGCGGACTGCCACAGGGAGGGGTTTGCCTGAGTATTATCTGAATTAAAATCCTGAGTTAACCTCATAATTCGGGTCTGTTGGCAGCTGGAGTAAAGCTCTGCTGCTGCCGAAGTGACTGAAAAAGTTCCCTTTGGTTCCTGTAACAGCTGGGCTGGGCTCCTTGCACTGCACTCTGCAGAAACCATCTGCCTGTGGTGTGCAGAGCGGTGCAAAGCTCCCTCTGCTTTTCTAACACAGACCCTAAAGACTCTCAAAACACACAAAAAATGATTATCTGAGACTTTCCTCCGGGCATTATTAACACCAAATCATACTGAAAGGGGCTGAAACTACCTTAAAAATAAAACAAAAAACTTGTACGCGTACAAAACGATAGTCAAAGGACTGTATCTTTACTGCAAAAGCAAACACAGCTCCATTTTGTGAAGCAGTGAAAGCTAAAATGCCATGTCTGGAAAGCATATACATAAAGGGAGATAGACAGCAACTTAATGTTGGCTTTAGTTGTCATAATCAAATGTCTAATTTGCAATGAAAACACCAGATCCTAATCTATCTTTAATGAAGCCAATGGCAAAATTCCATTGCTTCACTGGAAGCAGGATTTGCTTGCATGTGTGAGTGGAAAACAGAAAATAAACCCAGTAAAAACAATCATTTACATTTTCCACAAGCAACAAATACTCTGTTTTATAAAATCATCTGCAGACTTGTCATTCTGTGGCAAGGCCAAAAATGAAGAACAGATTTGAAGTAATTTTTCATTAAAAACCTAGGGAAATACACAGCCGTTCTCAAGGGATATTTACTGATCAAAAGGCCACTTTTCACCAGAAAAAAAAAGCAAAGAATTATAAATGGTGCTGAGTATGTAGCCACATGTCTATTTGTGTGCTGAAAATGGAGAAGTGTCTGTGCCAAGGAATGTTACTCTTGCTGATTGCCTGTATCCCAAAAAGCTGACTTTATACCTTCTACTACTGGAAATCACAGATTTTTAACAGTGCTTTTGGTGCTAAATTCTGCAGGCTTGTTCCTAAATGCCAGTGTGAACATCCCCCTGCTCGGATGTGTGAAACAGAGCATCTAGAAACAAGCAGGCGGCTTCCGAAGGAGTGAAGTGGAAGGAAAACGCAGATGTTTGTGTTGCTGATTATGTAGGAGTGGGATTACAACTTCAGCTCTTACAACCAGACACGCTTGTTTCCACAGGGGGATTTTCACCGAGATTAAGCAAGCTTTTAGCTTCCTCCCAGGCCAAACTACTTTTAATATGGGAACTGTCTCCGTTTTTCAGGAAGGTCATTTTTGGCACAAAGAAGGCTTAACTGCAAGGTAGGGGGGGGGGAAATATCCAAGGACAGCAACTATTTAATCACTGCCTTTATGCTGAAGAGCCTAAGTCATAGCGAAGCTAAGCCCATCCTTCCCAGGGGTGCATGAAGGAACCCAAGGGCATCTTGGCCTATTTGCACAACCCCCAGTCCCAGGCAGGTAGGGTGACCCCGTCCCCAACCCCACGGCGAGCTGGTGCGGCCCCTTACGTGTACTCCATGTCCTGGCACCGCCGGTTGGCCTGCACGATCTCCTCCTCCTCCTGCCAGCCCCGCACCTCCAGCGCGCTCTCGCCGTAGCTGCCGTTGCGCGAGTGGCTCGGGGCCGAGGCGTCCCTGGCAAAGCGGTGTGACACGGTGAGTTGGGGGGACCATGGAGTCGGGTCCTACAGCCACGAGGGCGGCTTCTGCAAGGCAGCTTGGTGCTTGCAAAGAAACACCCCAATCCCGCGTTTGAAGAGCGAGCTGGCAATGGTTGGTTATCAAACCGGACGGCTGTCTGGTCGTCTTGCCGTGGTCTACTCTTGGCTGAGGTCATTAATGCCATTAATAACTGGGATTGGTGGAAAAGGGAGCATGCTAAAATCACAAGTGGCCCCCATGGGGTGAAACACCCTCCTGGAGGATGGGGTTGGACATCGAGGGGACTCACTCACTGGGAAAATGGTCCCAATCACCAGGACTGCATCACAAATGAGAAGCAAAATTGTAGGAAGGTGAAAAACAGCAGAGGAATTGCTGTCTAGACTGGAGAGCAAAAGATACTATCATACTGGGACATGCACTCAATCACATTTAGAAATGCAGATCTCTTCCTAAGATGTATTCAGGGGATTTGGCTCTGAAGAAACTCGGCGAGAGGTTAATTATCCCGAACCCCTCATTGCTGGAAGCCTTGCTGCAATACGCTGTGTGCTTTGCGGCACCGTGCGTGCAGACAGACAAACTGGAGACAACCCAGATGAAAGCACCGGGAAAGAGAAGGGATTTACTACAGGACATATGAGGGATGGCTGGAGGAAGGGAGCTTAGTTCAGGCCAGGGAAGACACACGAGGGGATATGTGTCTTCCAATATGTACGAGGCTGTTACAAGGTCGCCAGTGATCTGTTGTTCATCATGTACACCTGAGAAGGACAAGAATAAATTGACGTAATTTGCAGCCAAGAGGTTCAGTTTCGGTATTAGGAGAACCTCTTTAATTTGAAGCTTAATGATAAACTTTTGGACATGGTCAAAAGGGTAAATCCTGTTGTATTTCACAGACGTACCACCAGGGACAGATACATTCACCTTGCCAGAGCATCTCAGGGGAAGGCAAAGCCAAACCCAGCTTGAAGAAAATATCCATTCCTTGTTTTCTGCTGCAAATAGAGAAACACCCGTTCCCATTAACAACATCTCACCTCTCCGTCGCAGCCGTGGCTGCGGCGTTCATGGCGAAGTGCCTGATGGTGCTCTCCTCCAGGTACTTCTGCTCCCACTTGGTCATGTCGGCTTCCAGAGCCAGGATCCGCTCCTCCTTCTCCCGCACCAGCTCCATCAGTGCCGGGGCGTTGTGCTCTGGGAGGCTGTTCGCCTGGTAGCTTCCCTGCCTCTGCCGGGGCAAACAGCCACAGATACCCTGATGAGTACGGAGCTACCAGCCCCTTTTTTCCACAGCACACAGCCCAAGACTTAAAGAGGGCTTCTCGTCCCACAGCAAATTTTGGAATCAAGCAGTTGCGACCACAGAGGTGTAAATTGCCCTTTCTGGAGTTCTTGGGACATCTTGGCCACCCCCTCAAAATGAGGCCGGTGCTACACGAGGGGATTGCCATGCCTCTCAGCAAGAGCTGTGTTGTCAAAGTGGCCAGCTCGTGCTTCCTCGGTTCGGACAGGTCAGTGTCTTCGCTGCCATGAAAACTGTGCTGAGACCCCTCAAAGGGTCAGGGGGAATTCCAGGCTAAACCCCAGGGTTGGTATTGGAGGCTGGGCAGGCTGACCTGGTGTGCAACACCAACACAAGTCTCTCAGGTACCAGCTGCAGGGGTCCGGCTGCCCCCTGCATACACGTGGATTTTGTCAGACGCCCCAAGCCAATGGAAAAGGTAGGAAAAAAGAAGCAATAAAGCTTTAAAGGGGCTTCTTCTTGCTGGGGCTTCATCACACGGCTGGGTGGTGCTCGGCACGGGGAGGCAGTTATTACCAGAGGGTTTATGTATGAAAAAAATATCAGAAAAAGGTGGCGTGTAACCTAGCTACAGCACAACAGAGAACGCTAGTTAGAACAGCAGCTGGGAAAATACCCCAGGCGGGGATTTATGCCTGTCTCTTCTGGCACACTTCAGCTCTAAGGTGCCCTCAGGAGGTGCCTTGTGCGGGCAGCAGGTGACTTTCCACCCGGCTGGGCAGGAGATCCCCAGAGGCTGCGAGGTGTCTCCCGGGGGATGCTGAATGCAGCGATGGGTATGTAAGCTCACCAAGCCTTCACATCTGCACTGCGAGGGAAGCACTTACCCAGCCAGGATTTATCCTGCCCGGTTCAGGCACTTAATTACAGCACCTACGCTGCAACTGGAGCTGCCTCGAGCTTCTTTCTCTGTGGAGATAGGGCAAAAGATCCAGCCCAGGGGAAGTTGGATGGGATGAGCCCACAGCAGAAGGACAGGCATGAAGCTGTGTCAGAAGTCAGCAGAAGTAAATGCTGTTTTTTTTGTTTTTTTTTTCAATATAAAATACAAGAGATTTGTTACATTCCATGGTGCACAATACTGTGCTAAAGGGGAAACTGTGTCTCAGGAGCAGCAGCTTTGCATCTGTGCCCCACCAGAATTTCCACCGGTGAAGCAGGTCCCTGGCACACGCCATCCCGCCGGAGTGGGGGCCGAAGCAGCTGTTTCCTTTTTCCAATGTACGTTTTCAGCTCTTCCTTCTAGACACTTATCTGCTGGTTACAGGAAGCAAGAGATAGCGGGGGAGGGCTGCAGCCCTTGGCTTTGGTGCAGTAATGACGCGTTTGGAAGATGCTTTCTGGAACAGCACAGTAAGGAATAGCCCCTTAGGAGCAACTGCGGTGCCTCTGCTCCCGCACAACAAGCCGGTACACTCAGAATATACACTCGGATAGTGTCAAGCTCCTGGCAGGAAGGTAGTATTTTCAAAGCACAGTTCTGGCCTGTAAAATAGCATCCTGGGACACTGTGGGTGCCTGCCTCCTTCATTCGCAGTCAGAACATCTGCCAGCCCTGCACACTCAGCCTGCAACACTAAGTCAAAAGGGTTATTACTTTTGTTGTTGTTGTCCTAGCACCAGTGACAGTGAAGATTTGCTGTTTGGACTTGGCTGAGTTAAGGAAGAGAAGAGACTCTGGCTCCTGGTGTGCTGTGTCTCTTCTGCTGACTGGTGAAAAGGAGAAAAAAAGCTCTTTTTCTCTGCAATGAGAAACTATTTCAGGAGATCTAACTCTGACAGCTCAGAGAAGACAGCTCTGAATTAAAAAGTTGGGGTATTTTGAAGCAATATGATTTGTTGCAGCACTGTGGCTCATAAAGCAAAAAATCTAAAAAATACCTGAAAGCCTCCCCTTCGACACTGATGTGAGATGTGAAATCAA